>LPNX010617635.1:2886-260224 GCA_001517045.1 Pseudotsuga menziesii | reverse complement strand
TTTTTGGCTGTGTATTTTTAACTCTGTGGATTTTTCTTTGAGCTGCTTCAAAGTTGCAGTGTGGTTTTCTAAGTATAAGTTTTAGAAGTAATTAAAAAATAAGTATCATATGAATGCCAAAATGCGTGTATGATACGTCAATGGATAGAAGATTCGTTGGTGAATCTATTGGTATCAACTCCGCTCAGTTATGTGCTAGGAATGGTAGGGTTTACACCTCTGCAAGGGATAGGAAATTTTCCATTTGTTTGAATGTGGGCTAAGTCTGTTTTTTTAAGCCCTCGACCGAGGTATAAACCTCGACCGGGGTATTTAAATACCTCGGTCGAGGTATTAACAGGACCTCGGTCGAGGGTTTGTACATCCCTCGACCGAGGGTTTAACAAACCCTCGGTCGAGGTCTTGTTAATACCTCGACCGAGGTATTAGCTCGGTCGAGGTCCTATTCTATTTAAAGACAACAGCCTCAACCAAAAGCGTACACGGTCATTACATTTGTTGAGAGTTGGTGTTTGAAATGAAAGAAAGAGTCAATTATTTTTATTTGTAGAATGGGTCTTGGAGTCATAGGAGTCATAGATATGATTGATCAAATCTATGACTTCTATGACTCCTATCACTCCTCGGCCCATATCTACAGATCTATAAATTGATATAATCCAAGGAAATGATGTCATATCATTTTTTTCATGGTCACATTTTCATCTCTCCAAAAGTACTAAAAATACTTTGTGCCTTCGTATATAATTTTTAATTTAAAAAAACTACAATTATGTGATATGTTTTTCAAAAACATATCACATAATTGTATTTTTTTTAAATTAAAAATTATATACGAAGGCGCAAAGTATTTTTAGTATTTAAAACCTTTGGTAATTTAGTGATTTCTTGACTAAATGTAAAAATCATGTTTATTGAATCATATCTGTACCTTTCTTTGGCCGGCTACTAACCCCCGGCAGAAATAAAAGGTATGCAAAGGTATAGTTTAATTGAATAAATAAAAGTTAATTGACCCACTCATACTACCATGCAACGAATAATTTGCATTCTCCATCACACAGATGGTAAACCCTCTCTCACCGTAAGGGGGTCCACACCACCCATCCACGCCACCCGGCCATTCACCCAAACAGACAGACCGCACTATAGTTTTTTTAACAGAAGCACCTCGATCGAGCTATATACCTCGATCGAGTTAATACCTCGGTCGAGGTATTTATTAACCCTCGGTCGAGGTTTTAATAGCATGACCGAGGGTTAATAGATACCTCGACCGAGGGCTGAAAAAAACCTCGATCGAGGGCTTCATAAAAGCTCGGTCGAGATATTATTAGCTCGGTCGAGGGTTTAATAAGCCCTCGACCGAGGTACGTTTTTTGGTTTTTTTCCAAATTCGCTTGCCAAAAAGTGTTACCCAGGTCCGTGGATTCACCCATAGGTTACAGCTCTACTTCAGTAATCACTGCAGTTATCAATGAGTTCAATGAGTGAACAAGTGTTAGAGTTAAATAGACTAGTACTTAAAATTAGGGTTTTTGACCTAATTTTTCAAAAAACATTTACTTTATCTATTTTTAGTAAATTAGATGCAAATTTTCAGGATCTGAATATTTTTGTAAAGGCTATAAAGCCTAAGACTTATGTTGAAGCAAGGGTTTGACTTCAGGGACCTGTAGACCATTATCATTACCAATCTTCTCATGTTATTCATGACCTAATATAAGCTCTTTTGCTATTATATGTTTAGCTTCCATATCTTTTCTGTTCTGTGCTTGTGCTAGAATGTTTGATTCAAGTTTATTCATGTTATTTAATATTTGATAGCTGTCACTCTATCTATATGTCGATGAGTTGAATTACAAGTACTTTTCCTCATTGTGATTATCCATTTATGTGTAATTTCTTTATATATAAATCTGCCAGCACAGTGAGTTCTCCATCTTTTCACCCTATTATCAAACCTTTGAACATTGGTAGTTAGAAGCCTTATCTTTTGATTGAGTTTTCTGCATGTCTTGAGCGTGTGAGGTCCTTTAGGTCATCTGACTTGATCCATTTAGAAAAACCATAAAAATGTTTAAGTTACCAGGGATCCTTGAGCTACAACCTAGAGGATTTTCCTGAAGTGATAACAAATCCTTTTTGCTTCATCTTTCTCCCTTATGAGTGTATGATGGTATATTTTTGTTACCTCAAGAAGACGATTCCTATCTGAGAGAAAGTTCATGTATATTTCCTTCATCTTGTCCACTAGTTCTTTGAGAGTTTCAAAATCCCCCAAGAACGCTTCTACTTCCAATCCTTCTTCTGAATCTCTCCAACAACATCTTGAAACCAAGACATCGGCATCAACAAAAAATTCCTTGGATGCTCTAATATTCTCTTCACCCTCCCTTAGTGATCCACCCAAATCGTGTGGCACACAACGAAGATTCTTCACAAAATGATCTTAACCTTTGAGCTCCACTAAAATATCCAAATATGATCTATATGATTCATTCTCTTCCAAAACCTCATGTGGATTAGAAGAGTTTAACATTTAGGCCTCATCATCCTTTTGTTCTTCTTGTTCTTATGTGAGATCAACCACACAATGGAGCTCAAGTAGTGACCATAATTATAGTTTGTGTTCTTCTTTTGGATCTGATCTAAAATATGTACCATCACCATCAATAGTGTCAATCTCTGTTGGAGTGATCTTGAAATCACCCAAAAAAAAAGACATAAGTGAATTGATCTCCCATACTAATAGAAACCTAATGATGGGATGCTAGGTCTTCAACTATGCATGATGCCTCTTCATCTTCTTCTATACATGTTGGTTTTGGAGCCTAATCTTCCAGATCTAGAGACATTATTTAGTCGTGTTTGCAACCCAAGTGTACTATACACTTATTCCCCCTGCCTTTTGGGATGTATGTTGGCCAACAGTTTTGTGGACCCATGGTATTGGGTTAACCCTAAAAAATTTCAATTGTATTTCCCCTATAAAGTAAAGCATTGTAAAACGACTATGAGAGCGTGAAGAGGAAGTGCAATGTTTTTGTTGCAGGGTGTATCCCTTCATCTTTCTAGACTGTAATAAAAGGATTGGCAATTTCTTTGTGGACGTAGCCCATCGTTTGGGTGAACCATGTTATATCTGTGTCCCTCTGTAATGTTTTAATGTGTTTTGCATCTTGTTTATTGATTTAACTGTATATCTGTTATTTCTCTGCGGTCCTATTTTCTAACAATTGGTATCAGATCCAAAAGGTCTATTTGGTTGGTAAACTCGTAGGAAAGAAGGGTTCCTGGTTTGAGTGGGAGAAATGGCGGAAGAAGGAAAGTTTAGGGTCTAGAAATTTAACGGCCAAAACTATCAGTTATGGAAGATGCAAATGGAGGACTATTTGTACCAAAAGGATCTGTACCTGTCGTTGGGTGGAAAAGCAAAACAACTGGTGGCTATGAAGGATGAAGAATGGGAGGTTCTTGACAGAAAGGCACTAGGAACAATATGGCTGTGCCTGGCTTCATCGGTGGCCTTCAATATTTCGAAAGAAAAAACAAAAGAGGGTGTGATGAGCGCATTGAGTAAGCTCTACGAAAAAACCTCAGCTTCTAACAAGGTATTTTTAATGAAGCATTTATTTAATATGAAGATGTCGGAAGGTGGATCTATTGTTGACCATTTAAATGAGTTTAATACACTTACCAGTCAGTTAAGTTCTATAAAAGTGAACTTTGATGATGAGGTTAGGGCTCTTCTAATCTTGTGCTCATTGCCAGAAAGATGGAATAGCTTGGTCATGGATGTAAGTAACTGTGTCCCTAGTTCAAACACTCTTAAGTTTGATGATGTTGTTGGTGTTATTCTTAGCGAGGAAATGCAAAGAAAAAGCACAGGTGAGACATTAGGTAATGCGTTGACCATGGAGAGCAGAGGGAGACAAAACAAGAGAGGAAGGAGCCCAGGAAATCATGGCAAGTGTAAAAAGGGAAGATCCAAGTCTAGATTTGAAAAAATAGAGTGCTGGAACTGTGGTAAGAAAGGACATCTGAAGAAAGACTGAAGAGCTCCAAAGTGAAAAGTAGATAGACAGCAAGAGACTACTTAAGAAGCGAATGTAGCAGGTGATGTGTTACAAGATGATTTGATTCTTGCATTAGATAATACTAGTGATTCAGGGGCTTCATGTCATGCTACACCCCATAGGAAATTCTTTCATGATTATGTTCAAGGTGATTTTGGGCATGTGCTATTAGGGGATGATGAACCATGTAAAATTGTTGGAAAGGGTAAGGTACGGATTAAGTTAAATAATGGAAGTGAATGGCTGCTAAAAGATGTAAGGCACATTCCTGCTATGAAAATAAATCTGATCTCAATAGGGCAGTTGGGAGATAGCGGCTGTTTGTATACGTTTGGAGAAACATGGTGGAATATCACTAAAGGATCACTGGTAATAGCAAAAGGAGATAGGGTAGGTACGTTATATTATGTCCTCATAATACTGATTAATCTATCTCTGTAGCTTCCACAGAAATAGGTGCGGTGCTGTGGCATCATAGGCTTGGCCACATGAGTAAGAAGGGGATGCAGATTCTCCACTCAAGGAAACTGCTTCCAGATCTGAAGCAGGTAAGTTTGGAATTCTATGAGAACTTTGTTTATGGAAAATAAAAGAGAGTTAGATTTCTCAGGGTTGGGAAACAAAAGAAGAGTGAAAAATTAGAGCTTGTCCATACAGATGTATGGGGACCAGCTCAGGTACAATCTCTTGGTGGCTCTTGTTATTATGTTACTTTTATTGATGACACAACTAGAAAAAATTGGATTTATTGGATTAGAAAAAAGTCTGATGTGTTTGATACTTTTAAGAAGTGGAAAGCTTTGGCTGAGAATGAGACATGAAAAAGGTTGAAACATCTCAGATTTGATAATGGAGGCGAGTATTGCAGCAAGGAGTTTGACAGTTATTGTTCACACAATGGGATTCACAGAGAGAAGACAGTCCCTGGAACACCACAAGAAAATGGTGTGTTAGAAAGGATGAAAAGAATGATCATGGAGCATGCAAGGTGTATGAGATTGCATGTAGGGTTGCCTTTACAGTTTTGGGCTGATGTTGTAAACACTACTATTTATTTAATAAATAGAGGGCCTTCAAGCGCTTTGGATGGTGGCATTCCAGAGGAGGCATGGATAGGTAAACAGGTAAAATACTCATTTCTGAGAACTTTTGGTTGTGAAGCATTTGTCCATATTGATAAAGATGATAGAACAAAGATTGAGGCTAAATCCAAGAAATGTACCTTTATTGGATACAGGTTCGATGATTTTGGTTATCACTTATGGGATCTTAAAAATCGCAAAATCATTAGGAGTAGAGATGTAGTATTCAATGAAAAGGTCATGTACAAAGATCACTTACAGGGAAATAAAGAAGAAAAAGAAAACATAGAGTACACAGTGCTTGATGAAATAAAATAAAATGAAGTTCCAAAGGCACTAGAAAATTAAGAGCAGTAGCAGGTACCTGAAACTCCTGAAACTATAAGAAATTCTACTAGGTTAAGTAAGCCCCCTGAACGATTTTCTCCCTCACTGTATTATTTATTGATGACTAATTCTGGTGAACTAGAATGTTTTGAAGAAGCAATGCAGGTAGAAACTAGAAAGAAGTGGGAGCAAGGCATGGATGAGGAGATGGACTCATTGGTAAGAAATCAAACTTTGGATCTGGTTAATTTTCCTGTAGAAAAAAGGGCATTGCAGAATAAATGGGTTTATAGGTTGAAGGAAGAAGATGGAGGAAAGACATGGTACAAGGCTAGACTTGTTGTAAAGGGGTTTGCACAAAAGAAAGGTATTGACTTTGATGAAATATTTTCTCCTGTTGTTAAAATGACTTCAATTAGAACTATTTTAAGTCTAGTGGCAGTAGAAGATTTGCATCTTGAATAGTTAGATGTAAAAACAACCTTTCTCCATGGGGATTTGGAGGAAGAGATTTATATGCATCAGCCATAAGGGTATGAGGTCAAAGGGAAGGAGAATTTGGTTTGCAGGTTGAAGAAGAGCTTGTATGGCCTGAAGCAAGCTCCAAGGTAGTAGTATTTGAAATTTGATAAGTTTATGACAGAGTAAGGTTATTATAGATGTCATTCTAACCACTATGTTTATTTCAAGAGGCTAGATAATGGAAGATATATTATCTTGTTATTGTATGTGGATGACATGCTTGTTGTAGGGTCTAACATGTAGGATATAAATGTGCTCAAAAGAAAACTAGCTAAATCATTTGCGATGAAGGATTTGGGTGCTGTAAAGCAAATCCTTGGTATGATAATAACAAGAGACAGGAAAAATCACAAATTGACATTGTATCAAGGTGAGTACATATAAAAGGTGTTACAGAGGTTTAGAATGTAGAATGCAAAACCAGTTAGTACACATTTCGCTAGCCATTTCAAACTAAGCAAGGATATGTGTCTAGAGACACAGGAAGAGATAGATTACATGTCCAATATTCCCTATTCATCAGCGGTTGGAAGCTTGATGTATGCCATGGTGTGCACAAGACTAGATATTACACATGCAGTGGGAGTTGTGAGCAGGTATATGAATAATCCAGGTAAAGAGCATTGGAAAGCAGTACAATGGATTCTAAGGTATTTGAGAGGTACCACTTCTCATGCATTATGTTTTGGAGGTTCAGACACTATTCTATAGGGATATGTTGATGAAGATATGGATGGTGATAAAGACACCAGGAGGAGCACCACAAGGTATGTGTTTACTGTGGGTGGAACAACAGTAAGTTGGATTTCAAAAATGCAATAGGTTGTTGCACTTTCAACAACGGAAGCAGAGTATGTTGCTGCTACAGAGGCTAGTAAGGAGATGATTTGGTTACATAGGTTCATGGAAGAATTGGGTAAGAAGCAGGAGAATAGTATGTTGTACAGCGATCGCTAGAGTGCCATTCATCTTGCAAATAACTTAGCCTTTCATTTGAGGATGAAACATATACAACTCAAGTACCACTTCATAAGATTTGTTCTAGATGAAGAACTGTTAAAAATGGAAAAGATACATACTAGCCAGAATCCTACAGACATGTTGACAAAGGGAGTAACCAAATAGAAACTGAGTTCCTGCTCGATTTCTATTGGCCTTCAAGCATGAAGGTGAAAATAGGAAATTTTCCAAGTCTAAGGTGCAGAGCATAGTCCAAAAATTGTAGTAGAGGTGGATTTGCTGTGATCAGTCTCCAAGTGGGATATTGTTGGTAGTAGAGCCTAATATTCGAGATCCAGAGACATTATTCAGTCGTGTTTGTAACCCAGGTGTACTATACACTCATTCCCCCTGCCTTGGGGTTCGGGGGCAGGGCCCCTGAGAATTTTTTTTTGGGATGTGTGTTGGCCAACAGTTTTGCTGACCCATGGTATTGGGTTAACCCTTGAATTTTCCCATTGTATTTCCCCTATAAAAGAAAGCATTGTAAAACAACTGAGCATGGTATTGTATTGTATTGGAAGAGAGACTATGAGAGCGTGAAGAGGAAGTACATCGGTTTTGCTGCAGGGTGTATCCCTTCATCTTTTTGGACTGTAATAAAAGGACTGGCAATTTCTTTGTGGACGTAGCCCATCGTTTGGGTGAACCACATTATATCTGTGTCTCTCTGTAATGTTTTAATGTGTTTTGCATCTTGTTTATTGATTTAAATGTATATTTGTTATTTCTCTGCGGTCTTTTTTTCTAACAATACAACTTTTTTCTCTCATGTAGTCACTTTGTAGTGATTTGCACTCCTCTTCATGAATATTTGTTTCTGCTTTCCCACCTGCAAGACTAGGAAATTCATGGTTCTCCTCAATGATGATAGTGGGATTTAGTTACTCAATCATGTGAAATCTCCCTTTCCTTGTGACCCAGGGGAAAACAAATATCTGAACTATGTTCATCCCTTTGCATTATTTCTTCCTCCAAATTTTCTAGTTCACAATTAATTGGTGTGGGCTTGTATTCCACTTCATTATGAAGTTCTAATGGTGATTTCAGATCTGATCTATGTTATTCTATTATATATTATCCAAGATATTCCTTACCAACATATACCACATTATCCTCCTTTGCAATGATTTTGAGATCACCAACAAAGAAACTAGAAGTGATTTTACCT
Organism: Pseudotsuga menziesii; assembly: GCA_001517045.1. Taxonomy (NCBI): domain Eukaryota; kingdom Viridiplantae; phylum Streptophyta; class Pinopsida; order Pinales; family Pinaceae; genus Pseudotsuga; species Pseudotsuga menziesii. Next base: position 252,044 of record LPNX010617635.1, on the reverse strand, counting down.
CCCACATGAGAATCAATTAGCTGTTTAATTATTGGGTCTTCAGCTGCGCATGGATCCTATTCATATTCTTATTGGAGTAATGGGGAACAAGAAATATCTTTTGTATCATATTGTTTCAAGAAAATTGAGGTTTATTCATCTTTAATGGTACTATGATTATCACTTGTGGAGACTCTTCTTGAAAAAAATCCAAAGAATCTCATAAAGCTTGAACATGTTGATGGCTTTAATGAATCTTCACTTTTGGTTCCTTCTTCTTTCTCTATGCTCAGAGAGGTGAAACAACATGGTTCCTAGAGATATGGTTTTATTCTTTGTAGATAATAATCATTTACATTCTTGGCCTCAAATCCAAATATGCAATAAAAATAATCTTTGAAAGTGGTGGATTTACAAATCTCTTCCCCTAAGGAAAGATACTCTTCGTAGTGGTGGGGAAAGTTTTCAATTACATGTATCATATTTCCTAAATCCTTCTTAGGATTATCCATTGGTGGTTCAACCATGTTGAATTCATATTCCATATGGTCACAAAAGTAACCATCCTCATCTCTTGACATTTGCAAGCCACCATTAACATAGATAACCTTTTCTTCTTCAACAAACTGATCAAAGTCATCATCTTGAACTACTGGTACAAGCCTCATGGTTGCAACTTCAGATGTGATCTGCAAGATTTCTTTGAATAAGATCCTACTTTCCACAGTAGTATAGGAAATTGTTCTGATACCACTATAATGTACCTAAGGCTTATTTAGGAACGCTAATTGAAACAGATATAATCTTAATGACCAATTCACCAAGACAAGGAAAACTACATGTTAAAATTAGCATACGATTCATTGAAATGAATTTTTTGCATAGTGGGATCTTGTCTCAATTTAATAAGGCTCATGGGGGTCAATTACAGGTCTGCAAATACTAAAATGATCTAATCAAATAACATTGTTAATGAAATCATTTTTCAAGAACAATTCCAAGTAACGATTGGGAAAGGAGTATGAACTGATTATTGGATCAAAGATTAAGTAAGTAGGTACAAACAAGGAAGGAGTGGGTCATGAATTTTAGGTTCCTATGCACAACGTGTTGGGTCCATTTAGGTTTCAAACATCAACTAGGATGAGGTCTACTTCCAAGTTCCTAGGAGTCTCAACATATGCAACTAGAACCTTACTCTTCAATTCCCAGTTACCAATGATGGAGGCATTAAACTTAAGAATATTAATATATATGTTATGGCATAGAATATCAGTAAAAAATAGGTTTATATAGGTTTGGGATCGAATTGGGAGGCTATGAAGTTCACATTCACTAAGCTAGTTATTAAGACTACTCAAAAGGGATCATTTCTGGGCTTCCCAAACACCTAAGGAAGGACAAGAATTCTTGATTTCAGGTATGGAACATCATTATAATCCTGTAAATAGACTGTTATAACATAAATGAAAAAAAATTGGTTGACTTAAGATCAACTAGCACATAAAACAATAAATCGAGTCAAATTTGCATTGAAATCTAGACTAGGTCGAATTATCTATTTAGAACTCAATTAGAATTCTTCAAACTATCATGAAAATTACAGATCTTCCTTATGAAATCAAATAAATAATGAGAGGGAAAAAATTAAATCCACATAGTTCTTAGGTAAAGCTTCATTAACAAGGAATTATTAGAAAGAAGAGAACACTAGAAAGACATATGATATTCGAAGTGGAAACTTCCCAATATCTGCAATGGATCTTGAAGTGGCTTGTAATGGACTTCAAAACATGCAATAAAACTCCATTAATGGATGCACTAGAATTATGAACATGGATGGAATACATTCTTTAATGCTCACATCACCCAAAACTGCCTTGGGCACATCTCCAAGCATTCGATAGGCTCAAATCTCACCCACACACAAATTCAAAAGGGACAATATATGTGAGAGGAGTGTGTTATCATTATTTTATTGAAAATTTTGGCTTCATGGTATATTTTACTCTTCATGTGTCCCAGTTTCCTCAACCAATGCACCCTCATGAGAATATGAACTTTCCGTCTTTGTCTTCCTTTCCAACTGACATGCTTTTATTCCTTTGGAAATTGCACTCTCCTTATTTCCTGCTTTTCACACTAAAATTCCTTTATTCCGTTTAGAAATCATTCCCTCCTTAATTTTCTAAACTTTCATGTTTTTCTCACTGACATGTTTTTCCTGCACTTTTTTTCTTTATGCATCCTTTTCCTGCACTTTCCTTCGTTGTGCATGCTTTTCTGGCTGGATGCTTTTGTGTTGCTTTATATTTTTTTTTGTGTTTATGGATCTTTCTAATTTTATCCTGGATTCCTTTTAGGATTCCATCTCATTGAGTCCACAAGGATTCATGTGCCAACTTATCCTCCTATCACATCCACTTAATACAAAGATAGTACAGGCTATGGCCATCTTTTCTTTTGGAGAATCCCAAGATCTAAAGATAGTTGTCAATCCTTGAATACCAAGCCCTCATGCATTCCTTAATCCCATACAAGTTTTTCTTAAGTATACATACATGGGACTCCTTCCCATGAACTACAACCTCTCAAGTTGTTGTATATATATTTCTTCCTCAACTTCACCATTGATAAAGGCAGTCTTCAGAGCCATTTGGTGAACCTTCCATCCCAAAACAGAGGCAAGTGAAATCATCGCTTGAATAGTATTGTATGTGGAAAGAAGAGAGAATGTATAATCATAGTCTATTCCTTCTTTATGTGAGAAACTAAAAGCCACAAATTTTTATTTATATGGTGGTCTGCAGGAGTGCCAGGTTGCTTCAGCCAACTGTTACGTAGGGTAGCATGGGCCATCATGTGCTATCATGAGCATCATTAGATGGTGTTCTACATGATGTACTACTGAAAGATGACTAGCTTCAATATTTTTGTATGATTTTGTATTTCCTGAAAGCCACAGTGCTTCAGATGAGGTCTCATGACCACATTTTTGTAAAAAACACTCTTTACACACACACACACACACACATATACAGACTTATTACTGATTATTATATGTCTCAAATGGAAATTATATTTACATGCGTTTTATAAGTCATTTACAATTTATTTTACAATGAACCATGTTTATTTTACAAGTTGTGAATGAGAAATATACCTTTAGGTGGCCCTCCTCCTGGAGGCCCTTCTCCATCAAGAGGATCTTTGGGAGGATCTTCTTCCCATCAACCAGCTCAGCGATCAATATATCAATCAACTTATGGTCCTATTGGTACTCATATGCCCTATCAATATTAGCAGTATGTTGAACCTAATTGACAACTTCCATTCCTAGAAACTTTGGACTTGCTTGATTTGTCCAAGTTGATAAATGATCCCATCTAGCACAATCCTTCATGGCCTGATATTCCAGTTAAGTTACCATCAGGCATCCCAAAGTTTTATGGGAAATAAGGAGATGATCCCAAAAATCATGTCATGAATTTCCGTCTATGGTGTTCTTCAAGCTCCTTGATGGTAACTCTATTCGATTGAGACTCTTCCAATGCACTTTGACCGGTATGGCTGTGAAGTGGTATATTGAACTTCCACAACATCAATTTGTGGATTTTAGTGCATTGGCAACTGGTTTTCTTACACACTTTCAGCTACGCATTTGTTATGAAATAGGTACGAATATTTTGACTTCACTCCGTCAAAACACTTCCACACACATTTTGGACCATATCCATGAGTGGAGATGGTGGAAAAGACTTATTAAAGATCCCATCCCAGACCAACTATTCGCTGATTGGTTCGCTAAATCCTTATTTCCTCCTATCGCCCGAGATGTGGTTATAGGTGGTTTTGTTACTGAAGAGTAGGCTATTAGTCACACTCAGTATCTGGATTTTGTATATTCCCAATCCAGAAATTTGTATGACCTCATCCCTCAAGCTCCTCGTCCTAGCACGGACCCTGCCAAGCTGCCTATAGAAACTCCTGTTGATGGGGTTGTTGGTTCAATCCAACCCTCGTTAGTAGCCAAATATACCAAGCAACTTGTTGCTTCTGTTACTACTCCTTCAACTCCTACGGTTTCCATTGAGGCAAATTTTATTCAAAGTACACAAACCCCAGGAAATAAGAAAAAAAGGAAAAGGTAAAAATAAAAAACCTGGGAACCAACAAGAGAATAACAAGACTGCATCCATAGAGAATGATAACAACGGGAAAATAAAATCTAAGTACCCTTTCTTGTTATGTGGGGGTGATCACTTTACAAAGGAGTGCCCTTGTTGTGAAGAGATTAGTAATTTTTTGAAAAGTAACCCTACACCCACGGTGCTTATCGATCCTTTCCCATCTCAACAAAAATTGATAGAGCATATGTCTAATCAAGGGACCTCTGGTTCCATGAAATAAATCAGGATGATGTCTTCAGATACCATCAATTTAAATACTCGTAGTCAGTCATATGACAATCCTGCGGAGAAAAAGGATGAAAATCCTTCTCTAGAGAAATTTCCTGCTACTAGTTCCCCTCCATCTTCGTCTAATGGTCCTCTCATGATCAAGAAACATAATATTGATTTGATTTTACGATCACCTAAGGAAACCCTCAGGAAAGTTTTTTTAATCCCAATGCCCGAGATGCACAATTTTATAATGTTGTTGAAGATTTAGCTCAGGAACCTTGTGCGATGTCTACACTTGAGGTACTCCAAAGTTGTCCAATGCATCATGAAAATGTGTTAACGGATTTGGGGGAATTAGACCCAGATAATACCAACTTGATTCATTTTAACGTGGATAACTATAAGTCCAGATTACCTCACCAGCTTTCATTTCAAATTTCCTCTAGAGTAGTTGGTAGAAAGGTCCATCAAATCGTTCTGGATGAGGGAGCTTCGACTTCATTTTTGTCTATAGCCTGTTGGAGAGCCATTGGTTCTCCTGAGCTTACAAAGTCTCCTACGACATTAAAATCTTTCGATGGATGAGGTTTCCAGCCTCATGGTCTATTACCAGGTCTTTTAGTCAAGCTTGGGGGAAAAAATGTTTCCATTCAAGTGGAAGTGGTTGATTCCCCATTGGATTACAACCTCCTATTAGGGAGAAACGTGTTTTATGCTATGAATGTTGTTGCATCGATAGTTTTTCAGACTCTCCATTTTCCCCACTTGGGAAAAATTATGAATATTGATCAACTCGATTTTTGTTCACCAGATGTTACCAATCCCACTGTGAATAATATCCCTATGATAGGTTAGTCCCCTCCTCCTTATCAGTCGATTGGGGTAGGTCCGCTGAAAGATTCAACTCTTATGGGAGTATTTCCTTGAGCTCCTCCTAGTATGGAAGTGGCAACAATGAACATGATTTCCACAACTAGTTATAGTTCCAAAGGCAAAGAAATTGTTGAGTCATCCTCTCTTGGCCCCTATGAAGCAATACATGATGTTGTCCAATATTCCTTTGATGTCCAACTAGATGATATTCATCTGATAGCTTAGGATCCTTACCACTTGCCTTACTGGCTAGAACCTTCTCTTCCCACTATAGACTATCTCACACAGAATTTTCCTTCAGATGAGTCTATCATGGATATTATGAGTGTGAGTGAATCCATATGGGAAGATCACCATCATTTATACTCTTTTCTTCCAAACGCCAGTTTGGCAGGTTTTGACCTTGTTTCTGTTATCAATACTGATATTGTCAACCATCCGCAAATGCCTATATTGTTGCAAAATATAGAATCCGAAGGAAATATTTACAACATAACTAAGACCAATCCAATAGACATCAGTCAATACTAGAACCATTGAGCATGCTCATGTAGGGCAGAACTGCTCAATGTGTTATCATCCAAAATGGCATTTCTTCGTCTGAGTGTTGACATGCATTATGTCGACACAAAAAAGGAAAATTAGGATTGAAGTGGCCAAAACACTATAAATGTGCATGACCATTGATACATGATCTCTAGACTAGCTTGATATATTTTTATTCTAATTCTATGGTTGCACACACGACTATGTGCATTGCAACTTGCGTGTCACACGCGACTATGTGCATTGCAACCCGCATGTACCTTGCATACATGAGTTACATTCGAGCAACAAGCGTGTCATACGCGCCTTTCTTAACAAATACTCGTGTGTACCTTATTTCGACCTTAAAAAATATAAATTGTGATTAGATGAGATTAGTTGGGTCTTAATCCATAACTATGCCAACTGTCTCAACCATCCTAACCTTTTAAACCTCTCTATTTCTTAGTGTATAAATAGAATCCTTGGGATGGGGCTAATCAATCAAATTTGGAAGAGAAACGTTATGCTAGTGGTATACCTGCATAGTCTTGGAGTAGCAGAACTCATAGTCCTTGTTTGCAGAGGAGGCCTTGTGTCAAAATAGTGACTCCACTAGGGAGTCCATCCTGTTATGGGTTCATCCTGTAGGTTCCCTTTTACCATTATTTGTTCTGATTTTGATTCTAACTGTGGTCCTTTTTATATTGCTTTTGATTTACAGTAGAGTGTGCCCAGAAGTCTGTGCTAATATTTTTTCTTTGAAAAATTTGAGTAGTACATGCAATTTGACGTATAAGACAGTCACGTATATGACCTTATACACGCAGGTTTCTGTATAATACAGTCGTGTGTCGTACGCGGGTTTCCTGAATACACAGGCATGTGTGCTCATTAGTAGTCTAAAAGTTTGATAGGGTTTGCTTCTCCCTGTCTCTTTGGATTTTTTATTTGTTTGGAAGTCTTCTGTTTATGGCATGGTTCTATGAGTCTGAAGTCTGTGTGTCACACCTTTTGCTTGTTTTTTCAAGCCTTTGAGTTTTTGTTTGATCTTCTTGCATCTTGTGAACTGTAGGTAGCCCCCCCCCTATTTGGTCTGGAAGTTCGAGTGCTTATGTCTAGGTCAGTGATCAGGGCTTTAGATGCTTTATACTTTGTACTGCATTTTGTAGTGTCAATTTGTCACTTGTTCTTTTGTGAATCTAGTGGAATTTTTGGGTTCAATAGTTTCTCCAAGTCAGGTTTTTTCCAAGTCTTCTTCCTGATTGGTTGAAGTAGGTCATTTTGGGTCCTTTATACCTTATTTCAATTTTTATATGCTTTGATTATTCGAACTTGCTCAAAAATCGCATTTAGTTGCATTATAGTTTTTGAATTTTTTTTAAAAAGTGAAGAAAAACATTTTATACTTTTACATTCAGTTGCATTTAGTCGTTTCTTTTCAGTATTTTTCAAATAAAATTCAAAAATTATAAAAAGAAGTCTTAATTTTCTCGCATTTAGTTTTAAATTCATTAGCTTCTATTTTGCAAACAGAAAAGAAATTTGGTTTAAGTAGTTAAAATTTACTTTGAAATTTGCTTTATACATCATTTTGCTTTTTCTTATCGAGTCTATAACACCACATTGTTTCACGCCATTTACCTCTGACTAAAAACAACTTTTAAAATGAACGATATAATTTAAAAATTATTAGTAAGTTTTATTTTATAGGCTCCTACACCAACTAGCTTAGGCTAGACTTGTGGAATAGGGAGTTTCAACTCTCCACAAGTGTTTAAATTCAGACATAGTTGGCCAATAAATAGGTAAATCCTCTTCTATGTTGATTGTATCTGGGAAGCTCCTATCAAAAGGGAGTTAAGTACGAGGCCACGTGGAGGCTTGGACTAAGGATATAACCCTTTGATTCCTTTTCAAAGCATAGACCAATTTTTTTGCACATCTGGGGACTTCTGTCAATACCACCCTAGGCCCCGTGCGATGCGGGTGTTGACAAGGTTTTGGGATTTGCTACCCTGCCCATGTGTATGAACTAGGATTGCGACTGCCTCTCCAGACTGTCAATATAGTTGCGGTATCCTTTAGTCTCTTTGACATCTAAGGTTCATACATAGGTACACCAGAAGGCTATTTCTAGTTGACCTTGGATGGGCTTGGAAGGTAACCCTGGTAAAAGGTGTGGGAGGGAGGTGGGTGATTCCTCCGCTTGTGCCTAAGAATATCTATAGGGATTCCAAGTAACTATCTCTCAACTTTATTTTGGAAAGCATATCTTATACCCTTTGTGTATGTTTCGGCTTTAGGAAGTTTTGTAGTGATCGCAGTGTGGTTTGTTTGTGTTTAGTCTACCCTAGGGTGTGTGAAGAGTCAATTTTCAATCATGGAGGACCAATCTCTTAGAAGATTAAGAAGGTTGTGAAACATTCCTCCAGCTGATATAGTGGAGCCTCCACCGCCCCCTCAAAGGTGAAAATTAGATACAGATGGTTCTTTCGAACCGATAGGAATCAATGAAGTTCTAGGTGAATCGAAACTTAGGACAAAGTAGGTTGATATGACCGCAGTAGAGATAGAAGACTTGCAAGATGATGAGTTTTTAAGAAAATATAATTCACCTCTTACTGACTTAAATGATCCTATGATCGTCCAATTTCTCCTGTTTGATTCACTTGTAATTGGTGTTCCCGTGAGCAGACTTATGGCTAGCTCAAGAGAAGGTCCATATATCCCCATCTCAGCCATTTCAGCTGAAGGAGTGCCACCTCCCTAGTTGGTACTCCTAGAACAAATACACCTACTACTCCTTTAAATCCAGGTAGTAGGGTGGTTCAACCACCAAATTCCACAAATGTAGTAGGATCTTCTAGTCGGGTGGTCACTGGGATTCTCAGTGCACCTTTTGCTTCACCTTCTTTTGCACACATTGATAAGAGTGGTCATGTTGGATCCTCTTCATTTGTCTAGGGTTTTCCATGGAATGGGGGGCACATTCCCCCATCCACTCCTTATGTAGGTCCTACACCTGCATATGTGGGGATGCAGTTTGTAAATACTAACTCTTATGGTCAAGGTTTCCAAACGTCGGTTTCAACTCCATTCATGAGCTCTCCATTTTCTCTTTTTAGCGGAGGGATACCTGCTCATGTTCTCTAGACTCCATTATCAACTGGAGTGACTCAAACGACATATACTGCACCACACATGAACAATCCACTGGCTTATGGGTGGAATCCTTTTCAAAGTAGTCCAACTACTTCACAACCGGTAGCTGGGGGAAACCCCGCCTTTACATTTGGCAACCAGAGGGGAAGTCTTTCTACTTCCCAAGCTCATACTTTTCAGGCTTTGGTTATGCCCAAACTTCCATTCTTGGAAAATTTAAACTTGCCAGATTTTTCTAAGTTAATGAATGACCCAGTGAAGCATGATGCCACTTGGCCACCTGTCCCTACTAAGCTACCTTCGAACATCCCAAAATTCAAAGAAAAAGTTGGTGAAGACCCAGGGGCTCATATCACCACCTTACACTTGTGGTGCTCTTCCAACTCATTGAATGATGATACCGTTCAGTTGAGGTTGTTCCAAATAACTCTGACTAGTGCTGCAACAAAGTGGTACTTCGAATTACCCTATGATGTGTTTGATAGTTTTTGGGACTTAGCCAATGTGTTCCTTAACCACTTCCAAATTCCTGTCCGGTATGATGTCGGTACAAATTTATCATCCACCTTTCGGTAGGATAAAGCCACTCGCATTTCGGATGATATCCAAGAGTGGCGAAGGTAGAAGAGGATCATTAAGGCTACTATCCCTCCCTAGATTTTATTAAAATGGTTCCTTAAGTCCTTATTGCTGTATATATCTAAGGATGTATCCACCTTGGGAGTAACTAATGAGGAAGAGGCTATCCTCATGGCCTAGTAGCTAAATTTGATATACTCTCAGTCTGGGATATTATATAAAATCATCCTTGATGCACCGCGGCCAACACATAGTGCCACTAAACCTAAGCCTGGACCCCATGATGATGGTGTGGTTGGTTCAGTTAAATCTCCCACTGTAGAGTCTTTGGGAAAACTAATCCATGAGTTGTCTGTTAAAAAGTCTACAATGAAGGCTACCCCCTCACCCCAAAATACAAATGTTTTTACTCAATCCTCCCAAAAGGGAAATTAGCAGCCTCATGGGAAAACGAAAAAGGGGAAGAAAGGTGAGGGAAACCAAAACAAGCCAAAACCCATGAATAATGCTAATGGGGGGAAAAAAGAGAAGAAGAAGGTGAAATTTCCCTATAAGTTGTGCCAGGAAGATCACCTGACCCATCAATTCCCTCTTATATATTAAGCTCAGAAGCTGGGGGCACTTCTAATGCCCCTGGCCAAAACTATATCAACATGGTTCAATCCTAGAACTTGCTCCAAACTAGGAATAAGAACTATGAGACAAAGGCTTCGGAGAAGGGTAAGTCTATAGTTGAAACTTATAATCCTCTTACAATCGAAAAACCTGTCGAACCTATGCCTAAGATACCGAAAGGTGTCTTTAAGAAAGCATTGCATAATCCCAATGCGAGGGATGCATCCAATTACTCTGTAGTTGAAGATTTATCCCAAAACCCTTATGTGATGTTAGCTTTAGAGGTGAAACAGAGTTGTCCTGCTCAGCGAGATGCACTCTTAGCATCCTTTGGTAGTATGGATTTGTTGAGCGTTATGGTGAAGTTTAACTTGTCTGATGTCAAAATTTTCTTATCGTATCATGTGGATTTGTCAATAGATGTCATCCATGGTGGAAAAACCATTGGAAGGTCAATTGTTCATGAGGGTGTTTCCACATGTGTCATGTATTTGTCTTGCTAGAAAGCTATTGGATCTCTAGAACTAGTTCCATCGAACACCCTACTTACTGCTTTCAACATAAGGTTATTTTTTCCACATGGTATCCTACCAGCTTTCAAGATTAAGCTGGTAGGGAAGGCAGTGTCCGTTGAGGTAGAGGTTATTGATGCCCCATTTTATTATAACTTGCTTTTGGGGAGAATTTGGACTTATGCCATGTGTGCAATTGCATCGGCTGTTCTTCGAGTAGTAGTGTTTCTGCATGAAGGAAAGTTGGTTACTATTGACCAACTTAGTTTCACTCAGAAGGGCCGTATGGAAACTAATGAGTCCACCGTGCCATCGGTTGATCAGGTCAAACCTACATCAGACAGCTTAGGGGCTGGAATGTATTCATCGTTAATGGGCACATTCGATATCCCAGCCCCGATAAACTACTTAGGTTATATTAGTGTAGGGAAGTCTATTGCAACAGTTGTCGATAGAATGGATCCTTGTGTCCTTCCTTCTAGTCATGAACCTGAAGTGCCCTTATCAACGGTGGAAGTAGCCTATTAAGTTATCGTTAACACTACTGTTGATCCCATTCCAGTTCCTTCTACAGTCTCAAACGAGCTAGAAGAATCCTATCTGCCTGCTTAGGTAGATAACTCTTTATATAATGATGATTTATTAGACATGGTTTTTCCATTAGACGAAGCCATTTTGGAAGCTATGTGTGGGAAAGATAAGATCTGCAAATATCTTCACCATAGATCCTATTTTCATCTTGAATTAAGCAGAATTGAAAATAAAGAGTTCCATATGAAACTGATAGGTGATGCTGATATGTCAATAAATCCCTTACCAAGGGAAGCAATATTTGCTGAGGGGAATATGGAAAAAATTTCTGTTACCATCCCTATCAACATCTCTAGGAACCCCAACATTGTGGAAAATGTATATATTGGGGAAAATTTCTCTCCAGAGGAGGTTGCTATCTATACGGCCTTATTTAAGGAATTCTGTGATGTGTTTTCCTGGTCATATGAGGAGATGCCATGAATAGATCCATCGATATTCGAACATGAAATCCAAACCTATCATGATGCCAAACCAATTCGATAAAAACTTATACCTGTCAATTTGCGCAAAGCGGAAGTCGTTAAGGATGAAGTGGAAAAGATGCTGAAAGTTGGTTTATTTACCCGATCACTTTGATAGAATGGGTATACAATCCTGTTCATGTTGATAAAAATCAAGGGACAATATGTGTATGTACTGACTTTCATGATTTAAACAAAGCTTGTCCAAGGATAACTACCCCACACCATTCATAGATCAAATCATTTATGCTTGTGCGGGCAGTGGGGTTTTTTTGTTTATGGATGGTTTTTATGGGTACAATTAGATTCAAATAAAGCTGGAAGACCAACATAAAACAACTTTCATTTGTCCTTGGGGTACATTTGCATATAAAAAAATTCCTTTTGGCAGTGAAAAATGCAGGGGATACCTTTCAGCGGGCAATGAATTTTTCCTTCCATGACATCAAGTCTATTGTCGAGCCCTACCTAGATGATCTTCTCACACATTCTTGTAAGAGGATCGATCATCCAGATCACTTGTGCTTAATTTTTGAATGATGAAGCATTACAAAATATTCTTGAATCCTCACAAGTGTTTTTTCTATGTCGAGTGAGGTATGTTGCTCGGGTTCATAGTTTCTAACAAAGGTACTCAGGTGGATCCTTTGAAAGTTGAGGCCATTGTAAATCTGCCTCCTCCTCATTCCATTAGGAAACTTCAGAGCTTACAGGGAAAGTCTAAATTTCTTTGATGTTTTATCATGAATTATGCCAAGATCACCAAAGGTTTCATGCTCCTGTTGAGGCAGGACACCCCATTTGTATGGGATGAAACCGCACAATTTGTGTTCAAGGCATTAAAGAAAACTTTGTTGTTGGCCCCTTTGTTGCATCCACCAGATTACTCTCATGATTTTATATTGTATTTGGCTGCCTCTAAGTCGACCATTGGGGTATTTATAGTTTAGGAAGATGATAAGCTCCAAGAGCATGTCATCTATTACCTTAGCTGTTCTTTAGCTGTCCCTGAACTTCGGTACTCCCACATTGAAAAGTTGGATTTAACAACTGTGTATGCTGTTCAGAGGTTACATCACTACATCTTACTAAGGGCTATGGAAATAGTGGCAGATGTCAACCCTTTCCAGTATGTTTTTTTACTGATTCATAGTTGGAGGCAAATTCAACAAATGGATAGTCATTCTCCAAGAGTTTGACTTGGATTTTCAACCGACCAAATCGAAGAAATCCTCAGTTTTTGCAGAGCTTATTGCAAAATTTCTGGTAGAAGAAGATGTAGCAATTGAAGAAGACTCATTCCTAGATGAACACATTTTTTTGATTTCCACCTCTGACCCTTGGTATGGAGATATACTTTTCTATCTCCAGACTCTAAAGTGTCCTGCAACCTTTTCACGGGAAGAAAAACGCAAACTATGCATACATGCAAAAAACTACCTCATCATCAGGGATACTTTATACCGTAGATGTATAGACTCTATTTTGTGTCAGTGCCTCACCCACGAAGAGGCTGAGAGTGTCCTAAATGATTCCCATAGTGGAGCATGTGGGGGTCATTTATCTGGGTTAGAAATGACCCAAAATATTTTGCTTGTCGACTATTTTTGGCCTACAATATTTAAAGATTGTGTGGAAGTCATGAATCGCTGGCATCCTTGTCAACTTTAGACCATAAAGATGTGGTCGCATCCTGCTCCACTATTTACCATTGTCGCAGTGGGCCCCTTCACCAAGTGGGGGATAGATTACGTGACGTGCAATCCAGTCTCGACTGGAGGGCACAAATATATCATTGTTGCTATGGATTACTTTACAAAATGGGTAGAGGAATTTCCCACATTCAAAGAGAACAGGGAAACTGCATCCTTTTTCATTTTCAACCAGATTATTGCACGTTTTGGTATTCCTAAATATGTTGTCACTAACCATGGCAGTCATTTCCAAAACAACATGATGATTGAATTGGATACTATGTTAGGGTTTAAACAAGAACATTTGTCTTCTTTCTACCCGCAAGTGAATGGTCAAGTCGATGCAGTCAATAAGACCTTGAAGACTATTCTCAAGCATAGTATAAACGTAGCTCAGTCAAATTGGCACATCAAGTTGTACCCTACACTTTGGGATTATCGAACTAATGTGAAAACTTCCACAGGGTTCTCACCTTTCCAACTTGTTCACGGGGTGGAAGCGGTAACCTCGGTTGAATGCGAAATCCCATTGTTAAAAATTCCCATTCATGTGTTACTTGATATGATTGAAGTGGAAGAACATTTGTTACATTTAGAACATCTAGATGAACAACGCAGATATGCATTGACAACAAACGACACTCATAAAAATAGGGTTAAAAATCAATATGATAAATTAGTCAAACCTAGGGTTTTTTTGAAGAGGAACTTGTTTTTCTCTGGGATCAAGACAAAGAACACCCACGGGTAGGAAAATTCAGGTCTATGCGGTTAGGAACGTATGTCGTGTCAACATTTTTGAAGAAAGGGGCATATGAATTAACCAATTTTAAAGGAAATAAGCCGTCGGAGCCTAGAAATTGGCTCTACTTGAAGAAGTACTATGCTTAGGCTTAACACTTTTTCTTGTATGTGAATTTATGTACAATAGTTAGCCAGTTTGTGTTCTTATGTCATCTATTAGTTGTTAGAGATGTCTTCCGAGTGGTTCATAGCTTTTGCATACGGCGCTAGTCATCACACTTGCAACTTGGCTTCAGCTGCATGGGTTATTTACTCACCCTCAGGACAGCTAGTTGCCTCTGGAGGCGCTTGCCTAGGTCCTGCCACCAATAATGTAGCTGGATATTGGGCTGTCATTGAGATTTTATGGGATGCCTTGTCACATGGCATCACCTAGTTGGAAGTTAGACTTGAATCTCAATTGGTGGTTTCCCAGCTCAATCGAGCTTATCAAGTGCGAAACCCTATTTTGTTACGTCAGTTTTTGCAAGTTAGGTTATTGGAAAGAAATTTTGATTTTATTACATTTAATCATATTCCAAGAAATCAAAATTGATTAATTGATGCATATGTGGACTATATCTTAGATTGGCACTTAACACACATTTCATAAAAATACACAACAGATACATTGTGAATACATGTAAATAAACCAACAATACATATATGTGTGTGTGTGTGTGTGTGTGTGTGTGTGTGTGTGAATATATGTCCATAAGATAGGTAGAGTTTTGATTTTCAAATCCAATCATACATGTGTACATATACAAAATTTGGATCGCAATCCATAAAATGGCCCTAGACCTAATCTTGACCACCCTGGTCACCCTGATCACCGACCTCCTCAGCTTCTTAAGCTGCAGCATCCTGTACGACCTCTGTGTATAAAAGTACAGCCTTGGCTACCCTTCTCATAAGGCGTATCCAGGTGGGTGGAATCCTGAAAACAAGTTCCTGCATAATGGTAGGGATCTGCTCAATGCGTATGGTTGGGACTTTGTGGGTAAGCCTAGCCAGCTTCCCCTCAAGTACCCTGATCAAACCATGACCTTCCCCTGTCACTAGTCATACATACATCCTCGTATGCCCATCAGGGCAGACAGGTCCAATATATGCATTTTAAACAGTAAATGGATTAAAAAAATCTTATAAATATGTATATATCTTTATAATAAAAATTCATAAAAATTTAAAAACTTGAAATACCAAAATACCTGACACTCCCCATACTCCTCCAGGAGGGAGGAAAAGGTCATTGTCAGCTCGAAAATCTAAACCAGCATATGGAAACTTCTCCAATGTTGGCAGCTGCCACCCCCACCATAAGTAGAAATCATCATCATATGCGCTCTCAACCAATCCACTGTCGCCTTGGCGAAGGAAAATATCTCCCCACCTAGTTAGTTTAGGTTGACGAGGAGAGAAGGCTAGAAGTGGCATTGCAGGGCTGATTGCGAGAACCCTCTCAAACAAGAAGGTCACCAATACACTAGAATACCCAAAAATTTTCTGTTGGCCTCTCTTGCATTCAAAGAGTTGTTTCTTCATTATCGGGATTACTCCTGAGCACTAGTCAAACACTATTCCCTGTAGGAACTCTACAACGATTCTCATCTAGTACTAAGTAGCAAGATGGAGTGATGATGATCCTGCAACCCTCACTATAGTACTTACTAGCACTTGCAGCAGGAAGTTACTAATATGAACAATAGGGATGCATGATCCCTTTTTGTGATTGTCGAGCATGCAGTAAATGTTGATGTAATCCTGAACACTCATGGGGTAACCACCCTTGCCAATTCCCTCGATGTTGGCAGGTTTCCCCTATCTAGACAAGCCCATAATGAAGTATATGTCTTTCAGTGCCACCTCTAAAATTTCACCTTGAAGGTCAAAGGCCCCAAGGTCATGGTCTGAGTATCCAATAAAAAACTATATCAAATGGACATTGACCCACATAGGTGAAGTACAAAATAACTTTAGTAACCATATCTTCATGTTGGAGTGCCTCTCGGTCCATATATTCATGTTCCCGCTCCCTCCACTCCAACATTATGTTTTAACATTCCTATAAAACCATAATCAAACATTAAAATTCATCAAAAAATTTGATTTTGGCCTTAACTGTCTTTTTCCTATGTCGCACAGTACACGCGACTGTCTTTTAGACAGGTCACGTATGATATGCGGGTTTCCTTTGGGAAAGTCATGTATAAAACATGTGTACACGACTGTGTAAGTCTCCTACCTGCATGTACTGCGCACCCCCCCTAAGATAGGCTTAAAACATCCAAATTTGCACAAAATTGAAAATTTAAACAGTTGAAATGGAAGAGAATGAAGAGTTAGCTTACCTGGCATTTGCGGTATCAAAAATCGTCCACTAGTTTGTCCACACTGAGTGATTGAACTCAGAGGTAAAAATTTCCTATATTGGGTAGAAATATGAATTGGTATGTTTTGATTTCTATTTTGGACTATATATAGAAATAATTTCAAATTATGTGTTTTTAAACTATAGTTTTCAAAATTGTATTTTGATCAAACTAATGCCATGTCATGTTTTCCTAATGTAACAGGTTCAAAGTCACTTAAAGTGGTTATTCACTCATATAGGATAGGATTTTGGTCATTCATATGCATTTTTGCATCTATACCTAATCCATTTTAACCCTAAGATCACTACTTTGACCACAGACTATGGTGTTTAAACAATTATTACCTTTTCTATACCATTGTTCTTCTTTGGATAGGGCATTCCTTCCATGAGTACCCTAGTTTAGAACACATTGTTGTCTTTTGGTACTCATGCCACATTTGTCATGGGTTTAGGGGAGCCTTCTTAGCTATTTTTCATGCCAAATTGAGCCTCATTTTGGTCTCTTTTTACAAGCTATCCCCTTTATAAGGCTCCCTACCCTTATGGAGTTTCTTTAGGACTAGGTCTTACTCCTCAAAACAGACTTGAATTCCAAGTAAACTTGTCCATTTAGGCTCATTAACAATATGTGAATGGGCCTCCACATTGGTGGTAGGTTATCACTTTCTCGGACCATGTGGAATAAGATGAAAAAGGAACACTCTCTTTTCTATGGAATTGAGAAGAGTATTCTCAAGTATAGGTTTATCGATTTTCCGGACCCGAGGGACTAAATTTATGGAAAAGGAGTGCCCGGTATGAGCTTAGTTTTCTCTTTTTCGTGCTCTGGACCTAAACATGAAAAAGATTTAGAGTGTACTATATGCTGTTGTCATGCTCGTTAAACATTAAAGAACAAAGAATCGATTTTATTGTTGTAAGCCCCATTTCTCATAACCAAATGGATCTTTCCGAGTGATCTTGCTTTCCTTCACACTTGTAAAACTCAAGCTATATGCTGCTTTTGAAGGGGCATTGGGTAGGTGGTAATTTAACCTTTTTCGGAACTCCCTGACTAAGTACGAAAAATATGTGCCTTACTTCTTCAGAAGCTAAGAGAGTTCTTCTGTGGTATGTTTTATACTTTTTCGGCCTCAAGAGACTAAATTGGATGAAAAAGAACTCGCCTAGATTCTTCTTCAGAGTTTTCAGACTCTCTAAACATGAAAACACCAATGAGCATGTACTAGTTCAGGCTCGTAAAATCCATGAATCAGTGACATTATCAAGCATTGTTCTCCCTCCTCTTCAAGCTTGTCAAAAATGAAGAGAGACCTGAGTTAAATTTCCTGGACTCGTTAAAATTTAACAGGAAAGATAAAGAAGAAGTTTTCTCTTTGGTTTATAAACATTGGCAGCATGTCATCCTTGAACACAACACTTTTGAACTTTTTGATACTCATGTTTCATTTTATCCTTCCAGCTCAGCTATCACTTCGAGTATTTACTCCTCCACTTGTCTTTTATGCATGGGGAATACACACATGTCTCGCACATGTCAGATAAGTTTAGTTGTCCTATCTATAAGTTAAAATATTCCTTGGGTCATCTCTGTGTCATGCTCACCATTCAAGGATTTATCCCTTCCTCTGCTTATTATCCTGATTCCATCATTATCCTATCTGAGTATTTCTTGTGTCTACCTTCCCGCATTGAGTTCCTAGTCACTCTTGTGATCCATTGGAGGATCTATTTCCTTCCCCATCATAGTAGGGTTTGATCATCAGTACTTCCTAAAGATAAAGACCTAGAGTTTTGATGATGGTACCTTAGGATTCACTATCATTATTGGCGAACTCCTTTTCTTCAGTTGTCAATTTCACCTATTGATTGACAATCTGTTGAGTCGTTTCCATGTTCAACTTCAGAACACTTATTCACGTGGCTAGGATTGTACTGGTTCCTTTGGATTCCGATGAAGACCTTAGGTTCACCTCTATAACCTAAGTTGCACAAGATTATGTTTTGATCAGTTACACAGCTTCCATATTTTGAAGACTCATCATTGTATATTATGGCTTCGATCTACCTTTTTAATATATGTGGTCTTGTACCCATATTATATGATGTAATCAAATATTGTAAAGGAGCTAGTGTTCCAATATATTGAACATGGAATCCTCAGATATGATTTTGTATATGACATTGATATGTATTTGTTTTAGGTACTTCCTCTGCTTCCTTGGATTTCTGAGTTCTCTAAAATAAAGATTGTAATGTATTTTGGCCATCGTTTCCCTCTGACCTCATACAATAGGGGGCATATGTTATCATCCAAAATGGCACTTCTCTGTCTGAGTGTTGACATGCATTATGTCAACACATAAAAGGACAATTAGGATTGAAGTGGCCAAAACAATATAGATGTGCATGAACATTGATACATGATCTCTAGATTAGCTTGATATATTTTTATTCTGAGTCTAGGGTTGCACACACGACTATGTGCATTGCAACTCATGTGTTACACATTACTATGTGCATTGCAACCCATGTGTACCTTGCATACGCGAGTTACCTTCTAGAAACAAGAATTTCAAACGTGCCTTGCTTAACAAATACTCGTGTTTGCCTCATTTCGACCTTAAAAAATATAAATCGTGATTAGATGAGATTAGTTGGGTCTTAATCCATAACTATCCCAACTATCTCAACCATCCTAACCTTTGAAACCTCTATATTTCCCAATGTATAAATAGAGGCCTTGGGATGGGGCTAATCAATCAATTTTGGAAGAGAAAATTTATGCTGGTGGTATACCTTTAGATTCTTGGAGCAGCAGAACTCAGAGTCCTATGTTGCAGAGGAGTCCTTGTGTCAAAATCTAGGTTGTATTCTCACCTATTCACTGTTTGTCAATAAAGAGGATTCTTCTTCCAATCTTTGTATTGTGTTTTTCTCATGTATATTGGTTAATGAATAATGTTATTTATATTATTGATATGTGTTTCATCTAACCTCTGATATATATGTATGAGATATTGCTATAAGAATTGGCTCTTTGCAGGGGAAGAGAAGCAGCCCTAGAAGCTTTGGAGAGGATTGAAGTGAGAGAATATCAAGCTTGGATCAACCGTCATAAACCGGGTAACCCAAAATATCTTCCTATTCCCCTTTCATTTTTTGTAAAAGCTGATTGTCTAAAAGTATAATAGTAAGTTGGAAACCCCAGAACCTAGGTTACAAGGGTGTACTGTACTGTACAACACAATGGAAGAAACTGAAGCATATAGAGCATTATTCAAATAATTTCGAGATATTTTTTCCTGGACTTATGAAGAAATTCCTGGGATAGACCCATCTATTGTGGTTCATGAAATTAAAACCTATTCCATGTCCAGACCGGTTAGGAAGAAATTACGTCAAGTCCATCCCCGGAAGGCCGCGACTATTAAAGTCGAAGTAGAAAAACCTCTGAAGGAAGGATTTATTTATCCTGTACCCTTGACATAATGGGTATGTAACATTGTCCTTGTGAAAAATAATAAGGGCACCATTAGAGTCTGTATCGATTTTCGAGACCTGAACAAAGATTGTCCTAAAGACAACTTTCCAACACCGTATATCGACCATATTATCGATAATTGTGTTGGAAGTGTCATCTTCTCATTCATGGATGGATTTTCTGGCTAGAATCAGATTGAGATATTGCCCGTCGATCAGCACAAAATGACATTTATATGCCTGTGGGGAACTTTTTCCTATAGGAAGTTACATTTTGGCCTCAAGAATGTCAGAGCTACGTTCCAGCATGCCATGGCCTATGTGTTTCACAATATTAAGAACATCATGGAGCCATACCTTGATGATCTCCCAGCTCATTCACAACAACAGGAGGACCACCTTGGACATCTTAGGGACATTTTTCTTGAGATGTCATCATTATAACATACGGCTCAATGCACACAAATGTGTCTTTTGCAATGGGACAGGACGTCTTCTTGGATTTGTGGTTTCTAAGGATGGAGTTCAGATTGATCCACTAAATATTGGTGCTATATTATCCCTCCCTAGACCAACAAACATTGTTGAGCTCCAAAGTTTGCAAGGGAAGGAAAACTTTCTTCGTCATTTTGTTGGCAATTTCACTGAGAAAGCGAACGGTTATATGTGTCTACTAAAGAAGGATACTCCATTCTTTTGGGATAGTCATGCCCAGTGAGCCGTTGATAATATTAAGCATGCTCTAACTCATTCACCAGTGATACAACCCCTATATTATTCAAAGGAAATTCTCTTGTATGTTACTATTACAGCTGATTTTGCCACACATGGTTGATCACACTTTTATGGCCTTCCCTGTCCCTCTGCAGACTCTTTGGACCCCATGGAGTATTTTTGTACCTTTGATGTTTCCAATATCATCCCTAAAAACACTCATTATTTGTTGTACACGACTTTTAGTCCCTTTCTCTTGTAGATACGCAGATATTACCCTTAAACCCGTGTACATCGGGATGTGTGAAAAAGGCCAAATTTTTTTGGAGTTTTCTTGATGTGGATCCGAGTCACTTGTCTCGAGATCACTCAGATATGACCTTCCATATGCCTCGAGATCACTCAGATTTGACCTTCCATTACCCCATTGAAGCACTATATAAGGAACCCTTTGGATACATTAAAGAGGGACGAATTGAAGAGCAAGAAAAATATAGTCCATTGTTGCCGTAACTTGATTATACTTGAGTCTGCATCCCTTTGTCCCTTGGAGCACTTTGTGTTATTCCAAATATTGCCTTTACTTGTGATATTTCTATCTAGATATGGAGGATTGAGGTGGTGGAGGACTCAGTTTCTCCGGTTCGCAGACGTGCCGACAGAGGTTGTCACTTATGTAATCTTTGATTTACTTAATAGAAATATCTTTTCCTATCCAATGATGTGCATTTAAATGAATATTGAATCCATGTATTTTTTTAATTGCTTATGTATCATTGATTATATATGCTAGAGTAGGCCTAAAACTATATCATATAGCATGCTTTTCTTGTTTACTTTTGTTGAGAGTAAATTGCTAAAGAAAGCGGGATTGGAAAAAGCTCAATGAGGATCTACTACAACTGTCTGGAATAAGGTATGTTTCAGGATCCTTTAGTGTTAGATGCTGTATTTCTCTTGCATATTGGGAAGGGATTGATTCCTGTGGTTTCTCTATCTGTTGTGGTACACCCCAAGCCATAGGAAGTTTTCTCCGTAACATAACTGGTGACCATACTAGGGACGTTTCTTGTTTTGATTTGGGGTATGGGGGCACAATGTGCTTGATCTTATTGACTTGCTCTTTATTTCTCCCTATTTATGTGTTGCATTTAGTAGTATGTTCATCCATTGAAACTCCCCTATATTGGTTTGACCCTTGGCCTGCTTTTTACCACTATCTTCTCTGTATATGCAGGTTTTTGGCTAAAAGTCATGTACATACGTGGATTTTTGGCTAAAAGTCATGTATACTTGCAGGTTTTTGGCCACAATCCATGTATACATGCAACATTTTGGCCAAAAGTTGCATACATACACAGTTGTTCTTTAAACAGTCGCATACATCCTCCCTTTTGGTTGAGTTTGTTGTTGTGGGAAGTTGTTGGGTGGGTTGTGAGTGTGGCAGGGTATTCCTAGGTTCTTATGGTGTCTGTTGACTACTTCTTTTGTGACTAGAGACCACTTTTTCATTTATTTTTCTTTGTATTAGTTCTAGTCATTTGTATTTTTGTTTTTCCATTAGTGCATTGCTTTTTTTTTTGTCTTGGTGTCTTGCTGGGCTTGTGTTTTATACTTGCTGTAGATATTGAGAGTTTTAGATGACTTTTGTTGCATTTTTCATTCTTTTATATTGAAAAATACAAATTAGTTTCATTTTTGCATATGGATTTGAGGAGGTACTTGCATTGGATTGCATGGATGAGAGTTGTATTTAAATTTTTATATAGGAATGATTGCATATACATTTGAAGGAAAAAATTTCACTTCACGTAGTAGCATACCCTATTTTTCATTCTACACAGTGCATTTGCATTGTTTGCTAGGTGTGCATTTTACTTCTTGTTCCATCATAAATTCATTAGTTGCACGGCCATTTCCCTTTGAGTAATCACATCCAAATAAAATCAACAGTTAATAAAATGTATTACACTCTTTTCTTTTATAGGGTGCATCAACAAAACTAGGTTTTAGGGTCTTGGAATAGTTCATTGTGAGTTAATTATCCAAGATCACTAAAAAAAACAATTAGGTGTCTGTCTAGGTGAGAGAGTGAAACCCTTGGTATAATTGGTGTTTCTCTGTACGCTCCTCTTACATGGGAGTTAAGCACAAGGCGTTTCCCACGATTGTGATTGGGATGACCCCTGGTCACTTTCTCTGAGCACCGGAGATATTTCTAGGATTGTATTCGTATCTGGGGGCTCTTTTGAGAGTTTTTGGATTTGCTACCCTACCCATATGGTCGATCCCACTTGTAACTGTCCGCCTGAGCATTGGTTATATTTGGGTGACCTTAGTTTCCTTACCTAGGTATCACAAGGGGTACTTATAGAGGTTATTCTGCAGGTGTCCTGTCCAGGTAGGGGTCGAACAACACAGTCGCTATATGTGTTGAACCTGAGGGCCACTATAATTGGTTACATACCTCCGCTTGTAGTGTATGGGAGTTTCGAGCCTCTCCTAGGCGATACATACCTACTGCATTTGGGAGCTCACATATCCTCCCCTTGGTTTGTTTGTATTTTGGCTGTAGATTTTCTTAGGAGTGTGCTCTTTGTGCACTAGTTGGACTTTGGGATCGTGGTTACTTGAGTATATTTATGCTCTCTTGGGTTTGGGTCCTTTTATTTTCAGCATGCCTAGTATCCTATCACCCATCCTTGGTCCTAGTACAGACCCTGGTGTCAGAATTGGGGCAATCATAGCCCTTTACCATGCTCATAGATTTGGGAGTGGTCACATTCCTCCCTCTACTCCATTTTTGGATGATGTTGACTCCCTTCTCTTGGTATTTACATCAGTGGTCACCCTCACGAGGGTGGTGGTGAATGCGTGAACATTGGGTCTACACCTTTCATTCCTTCTTATGTCCCGTCGTCCACCATATTGTTTCCTTTGAATGCAGTTGTCATGATCAATATTCCCTATATCCTATAGTTTGGATTCTTTATTGAATATTTTGGGTTGTTTTGGACTAATATGGTTGTCATGTAGGGTCCAATTTTCTTACACTTTGAGATTTCAACCCGTTCATTCCTATCACAGGTATCATGTCTAAACTGACATATAGGTTAGGATTTCACATCCTCCTACATTTTGCATGACCTTATGACCATTTCATTTAAACCTTAGGTACAAACCCATTCCATGGTATAATAGAACCTTCATGTTGTTGTTAGAAGTGGTACTATGTGAATGGTAGATATTTCCTATACATGGGTGTCCTATTTAGCTCCATTTTGCATTTGGTACCCATGGTGTGAGTCCTATCTTAGGTTCGGGAGTCCCTTTTAGTCTCGTCATGTCCTTGCGCAAGAGCTTCATACTCCTCTTGAACTTTATGCTGGCCATTCCCCGGGGACTCCCTTATTATGTCAAGTTGTAATTGCATTATCATGAGTTTTTCTTGCCTTATTGAGCCTTATGTTGGATTCCCCAACTTCGATTATCAGCCATATAGCATGAGCTTGTCTCATGTCTAGCTAACCAGAGCCTTTTTATATCCTTTGCAGCTTGATTCCCCATTATTTTACTGAGAGGGGACTTTCCCCCGAGTGTCGTTATCCTACACATGTTTCCTTGCATTGAGCATAGGTATATTCTGCTGCTTGGAACTAGCTTGTTTTCCCCTCAACGCTCATCTCCTCCTAGATTTGTAACTATAAAGCACTTTTATTCTTTTTCAAGATTTTCAAAATATCTGAAAAAGTCCAAAAAAATCAAGAAACCAAAAATCCAAACAGGAAAAGATATTATCTTTGGCAGCAGTCGAGTTGTGTCAACTTCAAACAGAGCACTGTATATCACATCCATTGGTTGGGTTAGTAGTTTTAATTTAGGATTTGTACTCGTATCTCTGAGTTTATCTATGGATCCTTTGTTGATGCCTCCTGTGTCGCAGAGATGTACGAGTTTTGTATATTGAGTCTATGTTGCCTACATTTAGTCACCATTCTCATTTATGCTCTTTTTTGAAGGAAGTTGAAGCCTAAGTCGGTCATTCCTCAGTTGTCTTGACTTTGCATGTCAGCCATTCCTGGAACTATTACTAGTTTGTGCACATCTTGTTTGAGTCCTTCCACATTATACAATGTTGCTGAGTACCTCATGTTGGTTGATGGGGGATGCCTTAATTCACTCCTTCCAGTGGATTCCATCCCATCAACTTCAGATCATTTATTCTGGGATAGGAGTCTAGAGTCATTTGAGTGCCTTGAGACTTACAATCATCAGTGGTAGGTTCTCTTGCGATTGACAGTTTCAGGAATACATGAATGTCCCCTGATTGATGGATTCTTCCAAGTGTTCAACCTTAACACATTTATTCACACTTGTTAGATTTCGCTCTAGTGGGTGATCTCACGTCTGTTAATGGTATACATCAATGACTGGTAATCAGATGATGGACTACTATGTTCAACCTCAACACCTCTATTCACATAGTAGGACATGTACTCGTAGTGCTTTATGTAGAAGACTTTCCAGATTGGTGGCATTTCATATATGCTACCTCCTTTATCGTGCCAGTGTTCATGAGATTTCAGCTCTCATGACTTGATTCCAGTGTATGTCAGATATCTTTAGCCATTATGGAGATCTTGATCCATGGTATATCTTCATTTTCATGGAGATATTGGTCCTTTTTATATCTTCATCATGGATATTCTGATCTATTATATATTGTATGTGGTGATGACAACACATGTCACATTTTGTATATCATTCCTATTCATGGACATTGTACTCTTATGTATCTGGGACTACTATATGTATTTGCAGTCAACTGCAGAGTTTGATTACTGTATTATACTATTGGATGGATATTTATTCCACTTGGTTCTTCATCGCTCCACTTCTAGGATGGATTTATAATGTATTTCGGCCATCATGTTACCCCTCTGACCTCACACATTAGGGGGCATCTGTTACAATAGATTTTACCACACATGGTTGATCACACTTTTATGGCCTTCCCTGTCCCTCTACAGACTCTTTGGACCCCATGGACTATTTTTGTGCCTTTGATGTTTCCAATATCATCCCTAAAAACACTCATTATTTTTTGTATGTGACTTTTAATCCCTTTCTCGCATATGTACGTGGATATTACCCTTAAACCCACATACATCGGGATGTGTGCAAAAGGACAAATATTTTTGGAGTTTTCCTTGATGTGGATTTGATTCACTTGTCTCTAGGCCTTCCATATGCCTCGAGATCGATCAAATTGGACCTTCTGTTACCCCATTGAAGCACTATATAAGGAACCCTTTGGATACATTGAAGAGGGAGGAATTGAAGAGCAAGAAAACTATAGTCCATTGTTGTCATAGCTTGCTTATACTTGAGTCTGGATCCCTTTTTTCCTTGGAGCACTTTGTGTTCTTCCGAAGCTTGCCTTTTCTTGTGAGCTTGCTATTGAGAGATAGAGGATTGAGGTGCTGGAGGCCCAGGTGGAGGACTAAATTTCTTTGGTTCGCAGACATGCCGACTGCTGGAGACATTTACCACCATACACACTTAATTTGGTCAATTTGGCATAGTTAAACCACTATCCTAAATTTTATTGACTTAATTGACATTAGAGGAGCACTGTATCACATCAGCATGAGCACACCCATGCCTACCTTCAGTCAAGGAGGCCAACTAAGCCTTCTCCTTCATTCGGGGAGGCTAATTGGAGCACTCCAGGGGTGATCTGAGTGTCATAAATGCACTTAATTGCTAACTAATGGTTACAATCAGTTAAACAGAGTAGTGAAGGTGCCTCCTTTCATTAAATTGATTATTTAATTAATATTTAATGAACTAGAGTCAACAGGGGTGCCTCCAACCACCTCTGATGGCCAGTTAGACTTCAGTTAACCTCATTGGGGTTCATTGGGGTGATTGATGTGCTACCACTTATGGGTTGGCATGTAGTGACATGTGTCTGAGCTACTTTCAGTTAGAATCAGTCATTTATTGCACTTCGGCTTCAGTTAGGACTCAGTTGAGTCAATTAGGGTTTTGATCAGTGGTTAACTGTGTGTTCACTATGGCTTACATTCAGTTAAGCTAGACTCACTCATTCAATTCGAATGAAATCCTTGGGAATTAAAATTGTATTGGAATTCATGCATCTTGCATGATCATTGTATTGTATCATCATTCTTTCATTTGATTATACAGAGCTGCTACTTCCATTGTAGCACCATTTTGCCAATTTTATGCATATTTTTTTTGTATTCTTTGTGAGATTGTGTTTTCAGTTCCTAGACCACTGTGAAAAATTAATATGGTATCAGAGATCATGGTAGGATGGAGCTCAGATCTCTCAAAAACAAGGTTTTTGACATATCTTGCATGAAAATTGAGCAAAAGCTCAAAATTCCAACACTACACCAAAAGCCAAGGCTTACCACTTAATACCCCAATTAAGGAAATTGTTGATCAAGCTTGCTTGATCAACTATGCTGGGTGTGATGAAAGCCTAAAATGTGCAGGCTATTCGACCTTATGGTGCCCCTTTTGTTGTGATTTGCAAGTTTTTAATAGGTGAAAGCATTCACTCCAGCAGTTTCAGATGGCTTCTTCCGTAGAACTCTTGACTCCGTTCAATTTCCACTCATGGAAGGGAGACATGAAGATCTAGCTACATGCCATAGGACTCTATAGGGTCACTATGGACACTAAAGAAGATCCTGCTTCTGTGACAGACAAAGCTAGATTCTTGAACAAGAAAGATGAAGCATTTGGATTCTTGTGCCTCTTTGTTTCCTGGGATCTTCTTTTCCATATCTCAGGATTGAAGACTCCAAAGGAAATCTGAGACAAATTGGAAACCCTGTATGGAAAATAGGATGATTTGAGAGTATACCAACTTGAGAATGAGTTGATGTCTCTCCATCCTTCCAATTTCGAGACCTTAAATGATTTTTTCACAAAGTTAAAGCACATTGTCTTACTGTTGAAGCAATGTAAGGTGGTGAAGGAGGATGATCACTCATCCTCACCATACTCTCCAAACTTGGAGCTGATTATTTGGTGTTTGTCTCTACATTCTGTGTGGGGAAGATCACAACTCCTGGATGGAAGATTCCTTCACTCAATGCCTTCATTGAGTCCCTAACAAGTGAACATGATAAGCTTGTTTAGATGGGGATCATCAGATCCTCCCGTGATCAATCCATCCATGTATCGAGGCCCAAATATCTGAAGGGTAAAGGAAAGTAGCAGAAGAATCCAAAAACAAAATTCGAAGCTCCTAAGACTAAAGTTGAAAACCAGTAGCATGAAGAGTCTTCCAGATCAAAGAAGAACAAAGGAAAAGGGCATCATGGAAAGGAAAAAGTCAAGTGTTCATACTGCAGGAAGGGCTTCCACCCTGAACATGCCTACATGAAAAGAAGCTTGATGAAGCTACCTCTCTGCTTGAGAGAAATCACATCAATATTATAGAAATCTTTCAGAGGAGATATTAGCAATATCCGGAACCACGGAATGAAAGAGGTCATGCCCTCATGGCAAGCACTTCAAAGTCCAAAGCACTCTTGATAGAATCTGGAGCTTCGAACCACATGATGGTTGAAAGAGACTCCTTCTCATCTTTGGAGACCAACAAATCCATTCCCATCCACATGGGAGATGACTCATAATCATATCCGAAGGGCAAGGTACTGTAGATCTTAAGCATGGTTATTTTTCCAATGTTCTGTATGTACCATCGCTTGCATCAAACCTCCTACATGTTTATCAAATGACACATACGGGAGTGCCCAAGAGAGTGTCCTTTAGCCCATATGACGTAGAGATCATAGAACTTGCATCCAAAAAACTTGTAGCAAAAGGCCTTGCAAACCATCATGCAAAAGCCTATGAGTTCTCCCATTTTGTGGCAGATGCAAAGCCCACTGCATTGCTGAATCATGGAAATGAAGTTAGTATACTATGGCATGAGAGGTTCGACCATCTGAACTTCAAACACTTACAACAATTACAGAAGAATTCTATGGTTGAAGGCCTCTCGGTCATCAAAGCTACCACTGGAATTTGCAAGGGATGTGTTGTTGGAAAGCACCCTGAGAATAAGTTCGATAGGGGGAAGGAAAGCCTAGCATCATGCATATTGGGACTGATACATTCTGATATTAGTGGTCCCATGCCTATCACATCCATGAATGGATCAAGGTACGTTCTGATTTTCATTGATGACTTTTCTAGATACCATATTAATTTGTCACAGTGGTCTAGGAACGGAAAACATAGTCTCACAAAGAATACAGATAGATATGCATAAAATTGGCAAAATGGTGCTGCAATGGAAGTAGCAGCTCTGTATAATCAAATGAAAGAATGATGATACAATACAATGATCATGCAAGATGTATGAATACCAAGACAATTCAAATTCCCAAGGAGGTCATCTCCTTGAGAGACTGGTTCTTCCTCTTCACTACACCATTCTACTGGGGAGTGTAAGGAACTTAATGCTGTACCTAAAGACCCCTTTCGAAGCATACTTCAGACACAAGCGAGATGTGTCGAATCTGCGGGTGTTTGGGTCCACTGCATGGGCCCAAATTCCACTTGATAAAAGGAGGGATTTGAAACCGAAAAGCATAGAATGTCTATTTATCAGATATCCTGATGAATCTAAAGGTTTCAAGCTATTGGATATCAAAACAAAACATATCATCATTGAAAGGAGTGTCAAGTTCGATGAGCCTCTTCAGGAGGTAGAACTAATGAAGGAGAAAACTGTTGAATTTCCTTCCTACTCTACTGAATATCTGGATGATGTAATTGGGGGTGATGACCCTGATTTGGATCCTTTGATATCTGATATCGGTGTATAGAAAAAATCATATGCTGAATCAAAACCTGAATTACAAAATCATCTCCCAACTTGGGCCCGACAGACACTCTCCTCCGCAAGAGATAACATCGTAAATCCGGATGATCCAAGGAGTACCCGGTCAGATTTCCAAAGAGAAGGTATTGTGCTCTCTTGTCCTAATTATTTGTTGTATGAATCTTATTATTTGATGATAATTTTAGAACCTAATTTATACTACCATGCTCAGAAGGATCCGAGATGGCAATTTTCCCTGGACGAAGAGATAAATTCTCTTTAGAAAAACACTACTTGGGAGCTAGTTTCTCTTCCTCCGGCAAGGAAATTGGTTCAATGCAAGTGAGTGTTTCAGACTAAGGTTGCTACTGATGGTAGAATCTGAAAATATAAGGCAATTTTGGTAGCAAAATGTTTCTCCCAGGTCCAAGGTGTGGACTACCATGAGACTTTTGCACCCGTTGCAAAAATGGATTCCATTCGCCTAGTTTTGGCAATTTCAGCATCTAAGCACTAGGAAGTGCATCATATGGATGTTAAGTCAAACTTTATGCATATATATATTCATGAGGAGATATACATGAAGCATATTGAGGGCTATATTTCTGATCGATGTTTGGTTTGCAAGCTAAAGAAGTCACTATATGGGTTAAAACAAACCCCAAGAGAGTGGTAATACAAGATGGATGCCTTCCTTCTCTCGCAAAACTTCCAAAGATGTAAATCAGATAAAAATGTGTATATACAGTAGTATGATGGTAATTTGATTATTATTGTTTTATATTTTGATGAATTACTAATCACAGGTAGCACAGTTGCTTCTATTTCAGTCATCAAAACTGCTCTCCACAATGCATTTGAAATGAGAGATTTGGGGCTCTTAAAACAATTTTTTGGGCTCAAAATCGAGAAACGTTATGATGGGATAATGGTAAATCAGTAAAAATACATATCATACCTGTTATTCAAGTTTAACATGTCTGAATGTAGAGCTGATCCATTCCCTTTCCTTTCAGGGATCAACCTTGAAGAAGGAAAAAGCACACCTCCCATGGACTGCACTATTTATCGACAATTGATTGGTAGCTTGTTGTACTTGAATCATTCTCAGTCTGATATCTATTATGCCATGAATTTTGTATCAATATACATGAAGTAGACCCATGATATTCATTGGAAGGAAGCCAAGAGGATCCTCTAGTATATTTAGGGAACCATGACCTACGACATTCACTATGCTACAGACTCCGAGCTAGAGCTGGTTGGGTACACAGATTCCGATTGGGTGGATGATTCTATTGATAAAAATTCTACTTCTAGATATGTATTCATGTTTGGTGGTGGCCCCATTTGCTGCTCTAGAAAAAATAAGGTCGCCGTAGCATTGTCTTCAGCAGAGGTCGAGTATCAAGGAGCGGTGAATGCTTACATCCAAGTTGTTTGGTTGCAAGGCATTGTTTCAGAGTTTAATATTGGATGTCCTTTTTCAAATATCCTCTTTTGTGACAATCAAAGTGCTATAAATATATCCATAGATCCAGTTACTAGGCATAGGACCAAGCATGTAGAGATACACATGCACTTTATCAGGGATCTAGTGCATGACATGACCATCATTTTGCAATATTGGCCGACTGATGAGCAGATTGCAGACATATTCACCAAGATATTTTTAGAAAATAAGTTCACATACCTCCGTTCACTATTGGGGGTGAGTTCATCAAGGTGATCCAACTACTTTCAGTGTTCATCTTGAGGAGGGATTTTTCCCACTGGGTTTTCCCTCTTTTCCTCACTTAGTTTGTTTTGACCATTGTTTCAGTTTTAGTATTGTACAGGGTGACCTATGGCCTTTTTTCTTGAGGCCCTAGAATTCTTATGCACTTTATGTTTTCTACTTCTCCTAAGTATAGCTTAAGGGGGGGTGTTGGAGACATTTACCACCATACACACTTACTTTGGTCAATTTGGCCTACTTAAACCACTATCCTAAGTTTTATTGACTTAATTGACATCATAGAAGCACTGTATGACATCAACATGAGCATACCCATGCCTAACTTCAGTCAAGGAGGCCAACTAAGCATTCTCCTTTATTTGGGGAGGCTAACTGGAGCACTCCAGGGGTGATCTGAGTGTCATAAATGCACTTAATTGCTAACTAATGGTTACAATCAATTAAACAGAGCAGCGAAGGCCCCTCCTTTCATTTAATTGATTATTTAATTACTATTTAATGAAATGGAGTCAACAGGGGCACCTCCAACCACCTTCAATGGCCAGTTAGACTTCAGTTAACCTCATCGGGGTTCATTGGGGTGATTGATGTGCTACCACTTGCAGGTTGGCATGAAGTGACATGTGTTTGAGCTACTTTCAATTAGACTCAGTCATTTATTGCACTCCAACTTTAGTTAGGACTCAGTTGAGTCAATTAGGGTTTTGATCAGTGGTTAACTATGTGTTCACTATGGCTTACATTTAATTAAGCCAGACTCACTCATTCAATTCGAATGACCTCCTTGGGAATTCAAATTGTCTTGGAATTAATGCATCTTGCATGATCATTGTACTGTATCATCATTCTTTCATTTGATTATACAGAGCTACTACTTCCATTGCAACACCATTTTGCCAATTTTATGCATATTTGTCTGTATTCTTTGTGAGACCATGTTTTCAGTTCTTGGACCACTGTGACAAATTAATACCGATAGAGGTTGTCACTTATGTAATATATAATTTACTAAATAGAAATATATTTTCCTATTCAATGATGTGCATTTAAATGAATATTGAATCCATGGATGTGTTTAATTGCTTATGTATCATTGATTATATATCCTAGAGTAGGCCTAACACTATATCATATAGCATGCTTTCCTTGTTTACTATTGTTGAGAGTAAATTGCTAAAGCAAGCGGGATTGGAAAAAGCTCAATGGGGATATACTACAACCATCTGGAATAAGGTATCTTTTGGGATCCTTTAGTATTAGATGTTGTATTTCTCTTGCATATTGGGAAGGGATTGATTTCTGTGGTTTCTTTGTCTATTGTGGTACACCCCAAGTGATAGGAAGTTTTCTCCATAACAGTTGGTGCCTCCACTACTACCACTGGAATTGTTTTAGCGCAGGAAGATCCAAATGGTTAGGAAGACGTGATATATTATGCCAGTAAGAATATCATTGATTCTAAAATCTGATACTCTCATGTGGATAAGTTAGCATTGGATATGGTCATTGTTGTTCAGAAATTTTGTCATGACATATTGCTTTGCACTACCATGGTACTTGCATATCAAAACCCTATGTACTACATCTTGACTCGTCAGGTGCTAGGGGAAAATATTCCCATTGTATTGTCATCCTATAGGAATTCGACCTTGAGTTTTCCAAAGCCACTTCAAAGAAATCCTTGGTCTTTGCCGAGATGATCTGTGACATTCCCTGTGCTTTGATGGATATTGATCTCAACGATTCATTTCCAGATGAATTCATGATCTTGATAAGCACAACCAACCCATGATATGGATATTTAATCATTTATCTCTAAACTCAAATATTTCAGCCCAATATATCCTGTGATGATCCTCATTGTATTTCTCACCACGTGAAGTACTACCTCATCTTAAATTATACATTGTACAGACGTGGTATCGATTCCATTCTCCGATGATTCCTTACACATGAGGAGGCTGAACAGGTCCTTAATGACTGCCACTCTGGAGCGTGTGGAAGTCATCTTTCTGGGATGGCTACGACCCAGAAAATCCTTCGCGCTGGCTATTTTTGGCGTTCAATTTTCAAATATTGTCATGAGGTTGTTAAGAAATTCCCACCCTGCCAACGTTTCTATCAGAAAAGCGCACCCACCTTGCTCCTTTACATCCCCTCATTGAGGTTGGCCCTTTTTCCAAATGGGGTATTGAATTTATCCATTGTAAGCCTACCTTACCCGGGGGACATGGTTACATCATCATAGCCATTGATTAGTTCACCAAATGGGTTGAGGAACTACCTACAAATGCTGAGGATGGTAAGAGCACCGCCCTCATTTTATTTAATCACAAAATAGCTAGGTTTGGAGTCCCACAAGCTATAGTCACTGACCACGGATCGCATTTTCGAAATCATATTATGGCTGAGCTGAGTGCTAAGTTGGGGTTTGTTCATGAAAACTCAACTTCTTACTATACACAAGCTAATGGTCAAGTTGAGGCCATTAAAAAAGTTCTAAAAACTATGCCGCGGAGGATGGTTGGAGATCATAAATCCAACTAGCACTTGACTCTCTCTTCTTCACTTTGGCCTTACAGAACTTTAGTGAAAATGGCAACTGGTTTCACACCCTTTCAGCTGGTTTATGGACTAGAAGTCATCCTTCCTATTGAGTGTCAAATTCCATCACTCAAGCTCACAGCAGAAATTATCCCACACACTTCTGTTAAGGAAGAAAGATTTATGTACTTGACTAACCTTGATGAAACTAGAAGAGATGATGCCTTGGATAACGAGGCACATAAGAAACGCATCAAGGCTCAATATGACAAGGATGTATAGCCTCATGTCTTCAATGAAGGTGACCTAGTCCTAACTTACGATCAAAGACACGATAAACTAGGTAAAGGGGATTTCAAGTCAATGGGGTATGTTCCCTTTATCATTAGCAAAGTTTTAGAGAAAGGGGCTTACAAGCTCGTGGATTATGATGGGGTACCCTTCAGGAAAACTCGCAATGGGTTGTACCTAAAGAGTTACTATGCTTAAAATTATTTTTGTATGGTACCATGTACAAATGTTTATTTTTGGCTTCCAGTGTGTTGTGTCTTGATTCAATATGGTTTTGAGTTTAGTGTCCAAACTGTTTAAACCATGTTTTGGTTATCTAGATCGGATGTATTTTTACGACTTTGATGATGGTGCTTGTCATCGTACCCTGAACCTTGCTTCAGCTACTTGTGTTATGTATTCCCCATCTCATGACTTGATCAGTTCAAAAGAAGTTTGTATTGGTCCCGCTACCAGCAACATCATCGAGTGTCAAGCAGTAATAGGTCTACTAACTGAGGCTACATATCAATACATTCATGATTTGGTAGTGTTTATGGATTCACAATTAGTTCCATTTGTCATCTAAACCATGTCTACACCATCAGAAACGCTGTACTCCTATGTCTATTTCAGAGAGTGCGTTTATTAGAGAGGTCATTCGAGTTTATCACTTATAGGCATATCTCTAGGTCAGATAATACAATTGTTGATTCGTTAGCAAACTACATCTTAGATTGGTATATTTCTCATTCATAAATTGTAAAATAAAAATGGTTCATTGTAAAGTAAACTGTAAATGACACATAAAACTCATGTAAATATAATTTCCATTTGAGACATATAAGCACTAGTAATAAATCTCTCTCTCTCTCTCTCTATATATATATATAAAGAGTGTTTTTACAAAAATGTGGTCATGAGACCTCATCTGAAGCACTGTGGCTTTCAGGAAATACAAAATCATACAAAAATCCAGAATCTAGTTAGCTATCGGTATTACATCATGTAGACCACCATATAATGATGCTTATGATAGCACATGATGGCCCATGATACCCTAAGTAATAGCCGGCTGAAGCGGCATACTAGTCTTGTAGTGTGTCTCTGATACCTCGTAGGGAGGTCATCTATCGCTGCATCTGGGAGTTCAAAAGTCAATCGCTCCAAGTTCTCCTCCAGCTTAGTGACTTGGTTGTCACCTCTGTGAAAAACTTGAGCTCCAGCTCGGCTATCCATACCAATATCTACCCATTGAGCACTAGGTGGTAATGGTAAATTAGGATCACCTCTAAATTTGGTACCTTCATATGCATAATCCTCTATCATGAGGATCTGGTCACTCAGCCAACAGAAGAAGGCAGCCTTAAATTTTACCTTGACCCTGCCACCTCCAGTGCAGGCCATGATCTCTACCCACCTCATCATGTGTGGGTATCTAGCCCTAATCTCTATGAATACCACCTAGGGCCTCATGAGAGGTACCCTCTTGAAGAAGAAGCAATCTAAAATGGACCCATACCCAAACTACTACAGTTCCCCCTACCAACTTTTTGTGAGTTGGTCTTTGAAAATAGGAAGAAGTGCTTCTTCCCAGTTAAAAAATGTAGGTCCAATAGCTTCCAGGGCATATATCACATGTGCCCTAGATTCTTGGTGAGGGC
Organism: Pseudotsuga menziesii; assembly: GCA_001517045.1. Taxonomy (NCBI): domain Eukaryota; kingdom Viridiplantae; phylum Streptophyta; class Pinopsida; order Pinales; family Pinaceae; genus Pseudotsuga; species Pseudotsuga menziesii. The sequence continues at coordinate 216,193 of LPNX010617635.1, read as the reverse complement.
CTTCGCTCCCAACCAACCTCTGCATAGTAAACAAAACAGTACGAAGTGGCATATCCATCACAGCCTTGATGGGAATCTTCTTACCTCACATTTTGTACCAAGCAGAAAATGACGATCAATAAATTATTGTGTAGTCACATCCCCACCTTAGGAACCATTCAAGGAAATAGAGTTTCCCCATCTAGATAGCCCTATTAGAAAATAAATGCCTTCCACCTCTATAGTCAGAACATGAGGTCCCACATCAAAATGTTGTTGTTCTGGATTCCACATCCGTAGGATGTATTCTAGTAACCATGGATGTGAAACCATACTAGGGGTACAAAATAAATTTAAGAGGACATAACCTCTCAAGGTAGCTACACAACCTACATTTCTTCTGGAAAGGGAATTGTCCTCATCGTGTTGTCTTTCTTTCCAAATAACCATTTTTTGACCAAATGAACCTGTCAAAAACCATTAAAGAACCATTTACAAGCATATCCAACCATTAAAAATGATTGCAATATTTTATTTTGGCTAGGCCGTGTGTTTTTTGGACCTCACAGCCAACACCGCGCCTGTCCCTTTAAGACAGAGCGGTGTCACCACCTGCACAAAACTGAAACTCCACGGTTCTTATCGGGAACCGCTCTTCCCGTAAAGGCTAAAGGCAGTTCTTGCAAAGCGTGTTTTTGGTTTTCTCACGGGGATCCAAATCCCAACCTAAATAAAAAATTGAATGTCATGTCCCTGGTTTCGACCCCGTTTGCATGATGTATATATTGTAATTAATCGTGGTGAGGAGCTCAAGGCAAAAGCCCCACCATCGATTTTGTTGTGTATGTTTCGGCAATGGGGATAATTGCCGGTGGCATCTCGTGCTATAAGGCACATTATAATTCGGCATCATGTAAACCCGCACATCAATTAATTAAACCACAACCAGCTACGGCAGTGCAACGTTGAATGAAAAGGGCATGGTTCCAAAGGATAAGGGGTGGGGGGATGTCAAACCATGGTTATGGGGGAAAACCCATGTTTTATTGCCTTGTTGTTTTGCCACCTTTGTTGTTTGTCAACCTCTTTAATGCTTCAGCTGGTGGTTGGGGGAGTTATTGCTGAAGTGTTGGTGGTTATGGCAGGCTGTCAGCCTTACCCATTTGCCCACTCCACCCATGTCTGTCCATTCTTCTCCCTCACGCACTCTTCCCTGGTCAGTTTTACTCTACCACGATTTTTGGTCAGTTGGCTCTCACGCAGGGGTTTTTGGGGCGTTTTTGGACTCACACAGGTTTTCTTCCTCTCCCCCACGAGTTGCTGAGCACCCACGAACTGCAAATTCGCGTCCTTCCTGTTGTGTGTGCATCCACGGGCAAAAACGGAGCTGTTTTTTCCTCACGTAGGGCCTCCATTGCCTGTTCTTTTCCTTGCTGGGTCAGATTGTTTACTCACGCATAGGTATTCTTCTGTTTGGGGCGCACATAGTGAGCTGAGAGCCGTGCTCTTGTATCCACGACTGACTGTGAAGGGCCATTCACGTTTTTGGCTGTCTCACCAATTAATTGGGTCGTTTTCCCTGCTGTAAGTTATGCTCACTGGTAGATTTCGGGGCTGTAGTCTTCCCCATGTTGTGAATGTATTTGCTGCTACGTTTGGGGCCATTGTACATTCGAGTGAGAGTCATTTTGGCCACGATAGGGCCAAGAATGACTCAAGAATTCATTTTCCCTGTTTAAGATGTGGTCATCCATTGCTTGGGGCTGTCCCCTGTTGTTTATGACTTCTTCACAGAGCTGTGAAATGATTGTTTGGTTGCTGGTATGCAGTGGTTAAACCTTGGGCTGTGCTGGCTTGGCTTGTCTGTGGAAAGCCTGTGAAACCCAGCAGTGTTGGTTTGGCTGTTATGTGTCCCCTTGGCTATGTGTAAGCCTGCAATTGACCCTTACTCCGGAGGAATCATGCCCAGCTCGGGGGTGGCAGCGGTGCTGAGATATTGATGAGCACGCTGGCCTATGGTTGGGTGGAACGTTGCAGCAACGTAGCTGGTTGCGGGCAAATTCTTCATCTAGAGATAAGTGCTGCTGGTTATTCCATCTCTGCAAATTTATATTGATGTTAAATGAATTATAATGAACATGGAGATTACTGGAATATGTGTGTTTGCTTCCGCTGTGTGATTGAAGATAAATGCATCTGTGTATGCTTAATTCCAACATTTGTTCTCTGTTTAAATGTGCATTGGGCATCTTGCCCGGCTGTGTTGTTGTGTTCGTCGCGTCCTCTTCGTCGGTTGAGGGACGGGGACGTGACATAATGGTATCAGAGCGCCATGGTTGCAACAATGGGCCTCTATGGGCCAAGAAGGTGCAGTGACAGAAGGTAGAATTACCTTCTCTGTTCAACAGAGCAGCAAAAATTTCAGAAAAATCGCCTAAGTGTGAGCAGTCGGACCACAGGAGGAAGTGGAATTCCACCGTTGCGGGTGAGTTGGAGAAGTTTCTATTTGCCGTTGCGGGCGAATGGCTGAAGTCTCCCATCCGACCATTACGGAAGGATTCATGGAGTTAACCTCCGTCGTTGCGGGTGGAGCAACGATCTTCCCCTCCGACCGTTGCGGGTGGCGGAGCGATCTCGCGTCCGATTCGAGATCCGCCCGATCGCCGACGCCGTGGAGAGTTTGAAGATCCGTCCGATCGCCGACGTCGCGGAGAGTTTGAAGAACCGTCCGATCACCGACGCCGCAGAAAAATTTCGAAAATCCGGCTAAGTATGGAACGGTCGGGCCGTTGAAGGAAGTGAACTTCCGCCGTTGTGGAAGACTTGGAAAAGTAAAACGTCCGCCGTTGCGGATGGCGGAGCAATCCCGCGTCCGATACAAGAGTCGTCCGATCGCCGACGCCAAAGGGAGATCGAAAATTTGGCTAAGTGTCGGAACGATCGGAAGAGAGAATGGTCCGACGCCCGATGTTTCGAGATTCAGCCGACGCCCGACGTCGGAAGGTTTGGAACTTGGTGCGAGCCGCCGTTGCGGAAGGCTCGGAGCTTTCGAGTGTCCACCGTTGCGGAAGCTAGAGGCATCTGCCGGCTGATTAAGAAGACTGCCGACGCCGCAGGAGGAAGTGCGCCGATCGAAAGAGGAAAGGGAAGGAGCGTCCGCCGTTGCGGAAGGCTGGGACTTCCGGGGGAGCCGCCGTTGCGTCTACGAAGATGAACAGACCACCCGACTCCAAAGGCTTCTGACAGCCGATCAGAGATACAGCCGACAGCCAATTCGGCGGAGGAGAGAATGGAACTGGAGCCGATACGGCAGAAGGGAAATTGGTTGGAGAGCCGATACGGCGGAAGGTTAGAGCTTCCAGGGAGCCAATACGGCGGAAGGAAGGAATGGGAAAGGAGCCGACGTTGCGGCTGGGAGATCGAAGTGGTAGCCGACGTTGCGGCTGGGAGATCGAAGTGGGAGCCGATTTCAACTGCTCTCAAAGGGATTTTCAGCCGTTTTTCAGTGAATTTCAGGGCTGAAAATGAGAAAAAGAGGCAGCGATCTAATGCGCCAGATTGCACGAAAGACAGTCGTTCTTGTGGAAAGAAGATTTTATGTTTGGGGCAATATAGTAGAACCCGGAATTCATAAAAGATGAATGATGCAATGGAAGTGTGGTGGCTGAAGATAACATTCTCGGCCAAAATGCAGCTGTGTGAAAAATGCAAAGGTTTGCTGAAATTCTTCATTCTTAGAAGGGGTGTGGTTTCCACATCCGAGATCGGAATGACATGTGTGAACAGGCGTTGGAAAGCTTATCCAGCAAGGAACGAGGATAAGTGACCAGAATCTAAGCATGGAGCAGCAAAGTGCTAATAATGGCCGCTGTTGTCAATTGGACAAATCTGGACAGTTGCATGCCCAAGGGCAGCAGGGACTATGAAGTCAACCAGCTGCTGCGTGGAGAAGGAATTCCACGAGAAGATGAGGGATTTGAAAGGGAAGTTTTCATTAAAACCCTGTCTTTCTAATTATAACTACCTTTCCTAAGTTTATAGCTGAAATGTAGGAGAATATGTATTGCATGCATAGGGTAATGCATGTTGGTAAGAATATTGGAAATTATATATGCATAATGAACCACTAATGATAATCATTGTTTTGATGTTGGCATTAGTGGACAAACCAACGATGACATGGACCTGGATGAGTATGTTGCTGATGCTGATGAATGAGACCAGCAACCCTATGGAGAATGGATAAGGCAACGAGTCCATAACAAAAGTTGGTGAGCAAATTCTTCAACCTCCTGCAAGGACCAACCAAATTGGTCATGGAAAGGGTGTAAGTAAGACCCATGCAGGTAAGAGTTTTCTTATGACAAATTACATGGATTGGTCCAGGTAAGAGACCTCATACCATGTGAATATGGGAATGTAGAAAGGTGTCATGCCTATACATGATTAATGATATCGATTATAGTAATGCATCCTATATGAGGTAGCCATGGTTAGGCCATGGTATGGTTGAATGCATAGTATTCCTGAACCAATGCAAGGTAGCGTTGAATGGACATGCATTAAGAAGATTTTATGAATCTTGTTGTTATGCATTGAATGTATGCATATGAAGGGTGTAAATGACTGATTGCATAAGTGTAGGTGCAATATTGTGATGTATGGCATGAATGCATTGAGATGAATGCATGTGATATTATGGAGAACTAATGGCTGAAATGGTGAATTAATGACAATTCAGGAACCATTTCAGAGGTTGCTATGAATGCAGGATAGTCATGAATAAGCGGCTGCCAGAAACGCTCTATTGAAGAGCAAGGTGGTATGAATAATATGCTTGTGAAGTAAGGAGTATCTAACCACTTCATTTAAATTGCATTAATGCTGTGACTATACCTTGCAATGTTAGCATGATAATGATTACATGAAGTAAATGAGCTTGAGAACATTGATGTGACTAACCTTTGAAGTATTTGAATTTTATAAATTATCAAAATGCTTCAGTGATGGTTGTAGCAATAAGATAGTATATGCATCCATACTTACCAAGTGTTTGGTTGATGGAAGCTCATGTTTCAGGTAGATTACTTTGAGAATGGCATTGAGAGGTAAGACCCTGACCAATGCTGGAATCTACCATGTAAAGGAGCTTGTTAAATTTGAATTGTGAATTTCAATTATTGCTGACAACTACTAGTCACTATTGGCTTGCATAAGCTTGTGTTTGGTTGTTGAAGCTTGTGTTTCAGGTAGATTATTTTAAGAACAGCATTGAGAGGTAAGGTCCTGACCAATGCCTGAATCTACCATATGATATGCATAATAGGTTGTTAGAATTCGAATTGTGAATTTCGGATTTGAGAAATTGCTGACAACCACTAGCCATTGTTGGCTTGCATAAGCTTGTGTTTGGTTGTTTGAAGCTTATATTTCAGGTAGATTATTCCGAGAACGGCATTGGGAGGTAAGACCCTGACCAATGTTGGAATCTACCGTGTAAAAGAGCTTGTTAGATTTGCGTTATGAATTTCAAATTTAAGAAAATGCTGACCACTTATAGTCACCATTGGCTTGCACAAGATTGTGTTTGGTTGGTTGAAATTCATGTTTCAGGTAGATTCTTTCAAACATGACAGTGACAGGTAAGTCCCTGACCACTGCCAAAATCTACCATTTATGAGAAGAAGTCTCATGGTTGTAAAAATTAGTTGGTACAGGTTGTTAAATTTGAATTGAGGATTTCGGATTTAAGAGGTACTAACGGCTACTAATCATTGTTGGCTTGTGTGAGATTGTGTCAGGAGGGACACATGGTAAGTGGGTATTCATGTTATGATAGTAAGCATAAAATTATAATGGGAATAGTAATGCTGCTTACAAGAGACCCACAATTGAGCAAGTCAATTTATGTAGTAGATAGAATCACAAATTCTTATTGAATTCGATTGCTAATGTCATTGCTTGGTTACGGAACGATCAATTTGGATTGTAGTATCAGGTAATGACTGACTGTTTGGCTATTTGATGAATGTGTCAGGAGTACACACTGCAGGAAGATCATGTGTGATGACCTGCAAGAGCCAAACTTCATGGGAAGGTTTTCCCTTATTTTGGAAATGGGGTTCGGGTGAAACTCCATTAGACATTTTGAAAATGTCTCATCTGCACTACATGTTCGGTGATAACCTTAGTAAGATGGTTGGATTATGTCAATGAGACAAGCGTGGATATGAAACGTAAACATGAAACAGGGATGGGGTCTTGGTTTGCTTAAACCTGGTGATTGGAAACCACACAGACAGAGCTAGAGGGCTAGCTTTCTTCTCCACAACCCCGGGATAGCACTAAAAGGGGATGCAGGGCCTGAGGGACTGTGTAGCAGAGAAGGGACTGATTCCTTGCGCTGGGTGTGTGTGTGGATGTTATAGAAGTCAAGATAGTTCTGGTGTAGGTGTTCCTAGCTCTGCAGTGAGCTCACCAGCGTAGCATTCAGTTTTTCCCAACTCCTTGATGGTGCCTAACAGATCTAAATGCATACTGCGACGGCAAATGGATAAGTGTTCTGTAACCCTTGCTATGAATATGCATGTTTAATTATTAAATTCCATATGCAGAACATGTTTTGATTTATTTCCATGATGATCGATTGCTTGAGTATGAATAGGTCCTGCATGGCACACACCGGGAATGGGTGCACACTTTTCCGATGTTGAGTCATGAAAGGGTTTTCAATATTGATTACACTCTGGGGAGTGGACGCACTCCTGGTGTCTCAATATTTGATAGTGAATGATATGAAATGCGATTACAGTTTTAGAGCAATGATGCTGATAAGTTTGCTTGTATTGCTTGTGTTGCTTGTGTTGAAAGGCTAAAGGCAAAGGTAAATGGTTGGTATAAGTGTGTTGTTGATATAAGTGTATGTTGGTATAAGTGCATGTTGATATAAGTGTATGTTGGTATAAGTGTATGGCGATATAAGTGTATGTGTCATTGTTGACATAAGTGTATGATGGGTTGTGATATGCCTAAGGATCCATAGTAGATCCTAGACCTGGGAATGGTCATGATAAAGTTCCAAGCCCAGTTGACATGGTTATGTACTGGCTGGACATTAATTATTCGATGTTGAGGAGAAGCCTACGTGCTGACCTAACATCTGAGTCCATAGGCGATCCCAAGGCTTGCAAAGTGAAGCAGGATCCTGTGGACGAACGAGGAAATGCACAATACAGATAAGTATTGGATTATTTTTCTTATGAATATACCTGTGTATATGATTTGGATATGATGTTTTAAGCTCTTGTTCTAGAGATAAAAATTAATGAGAATAAACTAAACACGCGAATCTATTCAATGTTTGGATATAGGTATCGCTGGGAGCGAGGACTATGGAAGCATCCTAGAGGTGCATGTGGACATGTGATTGTCCTGGAAAGCTCGGAATGAGCGGTAATGAAAGAGGTGCTAGTAAGACGAGGGAGTCCTAGCAGCCGAGACAAACCACATGGAGAGACTCCATGGTTTAGAGGTCTAGAATAGACCAAAGACACAAAGTGTCATGACCAAGAGAGATTGGTCCAGCATTCACGGTAAAGTGAAAGAGGCTGAGAGCATGAAAAGCCACTGTGATGGTGAGGGTTCCAGGATGGGACAGAACAAAGAAGGGGAAAAACTCTTACTGCTCTCTCTTGCCTTTTTATTATTATATATATATATATGTTTATGCATTGTGAAAACAAAGGATTGTTAAATGCATGTATGATTGAAATGACATATGTGTATTTGCTTAAAGTAAATTGTGAATGCTGGAATAGTTAGTTCCCTGCCCAGGAATGGACATGAACGAGCTCATGTGCCTGTTGGGGAAAGGCATGAAAAATATGAAAGTCTCCTTGATGAGGCTTGGACTGTCATGCAAATTGGGTAATTAACTGACTGATTTTGATATCTATATTATGCTTGGTCTGATAGACTTTCAATGGTGCATTCCACAGGAGAGAAGAGTGAAACCAGGTGGTGCACGTTGATTATGGCAGCAGATCAAAAGTTGTTGGACTTGGCTGGAAGTCTCCTTCAAGTGATTGCCAAGACTCAAGAGAATCTTGGGGAGATGCTCAAGATACAGAGAAGGCAGAGTAAAATGAACCACCAGATTTTTCAAGACTCTATTGGTTTGCAAAGGGAGGTGAAAAGCCTTCTGGAAGCAATCGGCAAAGGAAAGGAAGGTGGATCAGCAATGGGACAATTGTCCAAGCGACCTGATAAGAAACGGTCCAGGCATGAAGACTCAAAGGAAATTGAGCAGGTAAAGAGGAAGCAGCCAGTGAGATGCTGGAGATGCGGAGGACATCATTTACACATGGACTGTCCAATGAGGGAACATGATGAAGGCGATAGCCACAATGTTCCTAGACTTCGGGATCAGCAGGAAGCTGAGAACCAGCAGGAAAATTCCATGGAAGCCGAGAGGCTTGGTCTTGAACGTTCAAAGTAGATGATCGAACGTGGGGCAGATCTGCAATTTTGGAATTTTTGATGTGCAATTGTGTATGTATTGTATGTATGTAATGGAACACCGAGGACGGTGTTATTCCAAGGGGGAGGGGAATGTGATGTCCCTGGTTTTGACCCCGTTTGCATGATGTATATATTGTAATTAATCGTGGTGAGGAGCTCAAGGCAAAAGCCCCACCATCGATTTTGTTGTGTATGTTTCGGCAATGGGGATAATTGCCGGTGGCATCTCGTGCTATAAGGCACATTATAATTCGGCATCATGTAAACCCGCACATCAATTAATTAAACCACAACCAGCTACGGCAGTGCAACGTTGAATGAAAAGGGCATGGTTCCAAAGGATAAGGGGTGGGGGGATGTCAAACCATGGTTATGGGGGAAAACCCATGTTTTATTGCCTTGTTGTTTTTCCACCTTTGTTGTTTGTCAACCTCTTTAATGCTTCAGCTGGTGTTTGGGGGAGTTATTGCTGAAGTGGTGGTGGTTATGGCAGGCTGTCAGCCTTACCCATTTTCCCACTCCACCCATGCCTGTCCATTCTTCTCCCTCACGCACTCTTCCCTGGTCAGTTTTACTCTACCACGATTTTTGGTCAGTTGGCTCTCACGCAGGGGTTTTTGGGGCATTTTTGGACTCACGCAGGTTTTCTTCCTCTCCCCCACGAGTTGCTGAGCACCCACAAACTGCAAATTCGCGTCCTTCCTGTTGTGTGTGCATCCACAGGCAAAAATGGAGCTGTTTTTTCCTCACGCAGGGCCTCCATTGCCTGTTCTTTTCCTTGCTGGGTCGGATTGTTTACTCACGCACAGGTATTCTTCTGTTTGGGGCACACATAGTGAGCTGAGAGCCGTGCTCTTGTATCCATGACTGACTGTGAAGGGCCATTCACGTTTTTGGCTGTCTCACCGATTAATTGGGTCGTTTTCCCTGCTGTAAGTTATGCTCACTGGTAGATTTTGGGGCTGTAGTCTTCCCCATGTTGTGAATGTATTTGCTGCTACGTTTGGGGCCATTGTACATTCGAGTGAGAGTCATTTTGGCCACGATAGGGCCAAGAATGACTCAAGAATTCATTTTCCCTGTTTAAGATGTGGTCATCCATTGCTTGGGGCTGTCCCCTGTTGTTTATGACTTCTTCACAGAGCTGTGAAATGATTGTTTGGCTGCTGGTATGCAGTGGTTAAACCTTGGGCTGTGCTGGCTTGGCTTTTCTGTGGAAAGCCTGTGAAACCCAGCAGTGTTGGTTTGGCTGTTATGTGTCCCCTTGGCTATGTGTAAGCCTGCAATTGACCCTTACTCCAGAGGAATCATGCCCAGCTCGGGGGTGGCAGCGTTGCTGAGATATTGATGAGCAAGCTGGCCTATGGTTGGGTGGAACGTTGCAGCAACGTAGCTGGTTGCGGGCAAATTCTTCATCTAGAGATAAGTGCTGCTGGTTATTCCATCTCTGCAAATTTATATTGATGTTAAATGAATTATAATGAACATGGAGATTGCTGGAATATGTGTGTTTTCTTCCGCTGTGTGATTGAAGATAAATGCATCTGTGTATGCTTAATTCCAGCATTTGTTCTCTGTTTAAATGTGCATTGGGCATCTTGCCCGGCTGTGTTGTTGTGTTCGTCGCGTCCTCTTCGTCGGTTGAGGGACGGGGACGTGACATTGAAACCATGAAAAAAAAGAGAATGGTTTTAGCTTTTACCCGAATCTAACGATGCAAGAAATGGACGGTTGATGCTCCCGCAATCTCCAGCTGAAGTTTTGGCTCCAAATCTCCCAAAATTCTCTCCAAGTTTTGGTAAATAGTAAATGAATTGGTTTTTACTATTTACTTATCTTTTATAACATGTTTTTAGGATTTTTTAATGTTTTAAACCATTTTTTATAGAAATACCCTTTAATATAGTTCATAAAAGTAATTTTTTTGAATATTTTGGGAAATTAATGGTCATTTTTAAGTCTTGCAGGGGTAGAAATAAGTAGTTTCTATGGGAAATTTCATTTTTGACTTTTTCATACTTTTGAAAAATGAAAAAGATCCTTGAGCGTTCATTTCGACACTTTGATCACACTCCAAAACCCAGTATCAAAGTTCTGAGTCTTTTTTTGATTCTTTTTAGGCTCGTAATTTTTTTTATCGTGAAAAGAGACCTATTGGAGTCTCTTGTAAACTCTTTTCAGACTCCCTAAATATGAAAATATTGTCGAGTACTTTTCTTCTTCATACTCACAAAAGTATTTGAATAGTCATCTTTCTGATAGTAGTTTATCTCTTTTTCGGTTCCGATCGACTATTTCATGAAAAAGGATCCCCTTGGAGCTCCTTCCATCTTCGTTCAGACTCTCTAAATGTGAACGATACCAAATATACTTTCAATGGACTCATTAAACTAAACACTGAGATACCCTTTTTTCGGAATGAACCCCTCCTTTCTCAGGTTCGTAAAACATATGAGTTTGGACTTGTCCAAAGGACAAGCTACAACGAGTGTTTATGACCCTCTTTGAAATCGTAAAAATGAAAAGAGGCACTCATAAATCATGATGGGGAAATTAAGGAAAGGGAATCAATTCATTTTGCAAATAATATGGCAGTTTGTTGTCACCTTTGAACATGGCACATGTCTACATTTCATTTAGTCAATTGGGTAAATCAGCTTGTCTCTGATTCAATCCATTTTCATGAGTCATGTCACTCCTTTGAGTCTTTCAAAACAATGCATTGTCCATTATCGTATCATATTCTGCCTCGTTGAGTCAATGATGCCAAGTATGTTGTTGTGTCGCCCGATGTTCAAAGAGATGTTGAAATTTTTACTCTGCAATCAAAACAGCCTTTGTCTCAATACCTTTTGAGTTATCCTATGCTTACATTATCTACAACACTCCAAAACTTTGTTTCGAGTTTCGTTTCATCGATGTGGGATTCATCATGTCCCTCCTTCGACAAGACTATTCCTGTCGACATCAACTCATTATCGAGGAATTAGTCCTAGAAACAATTTTAGTACCTTGAGATCTGTATGCCTCATTGATAGATTCTCTCACATTCGACATAGGTTCACATCATTGACCTTTGATCGATAGACTTGACTGAGTGTTCAACATTAACTCATCTATTCACACTCAGTAGTTTGTAGTAGGGTACCTTGGGAATCATTGACATTAATGGTGATCTCCCTCGCACTTGTTAACGGTTCACATCATTGACCGGTAATCAAGTGGTTTCTACCATGTTCAACTTCAAATCATTGTAATCATAGGGATATAATCGTACTTTGTGGAAGACGAGACGAACACCTTGGGAACCCATTAAAACACTCATAGCTTTCTCCCCAGGTTGCGATGGAGTATATTGTATGAAGTCCCAGCATGGATCAACACTATGTATGGTCGTGTTTGTGCTCAAATGTTTGTTCATTTGACATAGATCTATAGTGTATTTCTGGTATCTATGCCCCAAGTTTGAGTCCTCTATCACATGGATCTATGTTGTATTCTAGTAGCCATGGTTGTTAAATCTCTCTCATGGATCTTCCTTGTATTGGTATGCAACCATGAAAAGGACACATTTGTTTATGAGTCAAAATTATTGATGTATTTCAGATGCCTAGTTGTTGATCTCTGATCGAGCTGATTCTTCTATCAAAGTGATAACTCGCTCTTTCAAATCTCTCTCCTATCATGTCCCTCTAGCCTCATGCTTTGGGGGGCATTCTGTTACACATAAATATCATCATCAACATGTGATGAGGCCCTAAACACAGTGTTTTTCACTCAATCCCAATTCATGAAGTAAAATCCTAGTTCAGATATCAATCCTGCATATCAAAATCTAGCATCACTTCTACCCTTTAGTCAATGAGAGGTACCTTCTTCAGCACTACCTATAATGTATTGGCGGTAAGTGGTGGCACTGCCCTTTCCCTTTGTTCAAAGCATGGTTCTACCCTATCACCGCTCTGTCTTAATGAGGAAGAAGTGGTGCCCTTGGTAAAAAGTGAAAAAGAGAGGATTGCATGAAGCTTCTCGAGGGAAGGCTTCATGTATCCCTTATCCCTACACCTGAGGACCACATGGGCTCAAGATCCATCCTTCTAGGATCTCCTATCCACCTCACCCACCATTTACTCAACCATCCCTATCCCCCCAAGGGCTATAAAAGCAAGCTCATATCCATGGTTAAGAGAGAGAGAAAGGTTATGCTATTTCATTTTCATTCTGGCCTAGATCAGTAGGCTGAGCATAGGAAGAGAACATTTGGAGCTATCGGGGAAAAAATATTGGATTTGTGAAGAAGCTTATTGACACTAAGGAATAGGTTGTAAACTTCTTCTTCTTTATTTAATTAAAATTGGTTCCTCTCCCATAAGATATATTGTGTTAATATCATATGTTTTATTGGTAGATTCCTTAGTCACTAGCATAGAATAGTGGAACATTTTCTGGTTCTTTTTTATTTTGTGTGTTGGTTTCATGTGATCATGCAGGTGCAATTGTGAAGAGATACCATTTCCATTGTAGGAGACAACTACAATTTTCATCAAAGACCCTTATTCCATATCTCCACCCATTCTAAGGAAAGTATTCTAATTATGTTGTGAACTATTTGTTCTATATATGAACCATTCAGACTAGAGGAACAACTCCTGTCCGCAAGAGGTGTATTTTTCCTATTAAGAAAATTGGCAACTCTACTGGGGATGATCTGCCAGCATATCTAATATTTTTTAGTTTAACTCTTATCCAAAATCCAAGATCCCATTTTTCATAATCAGATCTACTAGCCAATCTAGTTAGATTTTGGTTTGGTATCATCAGATCTGTTCAGACCTGAGTTTTTCTATATTCTGTACTGTATACTCCTGTTAATTCATGATTTGAATGCCAGTTGCATAATGATTATTTTTTATTTTTTTGCAATTATTTTGTTTTTGGACATATACAGGGAATTGCACATGCATAGTGGGTAGTAAGCGGTGCCACCGCCTGGACTTAGTGAGCAGAAAGTGGTGCCACCACCTGTAATCAGCAACCAAGAAGAGTTGCTCTCTTAGAACTACTCTGTCAGTGACCCTCTAGAAGAAAATCCAGGTAGGATTTTCTAGACTTCATTTTTCAAAGTTTTTGTAAAATTTTTGTATGATTGGGTTTCAGTCCTGAGTGTCTGGGTTTGTTTAAAAGAGATATGAGCTTTTGAAGTTCATAATTTGATGTGGGAAAAGGATTATTTTGTTGAAATCAAAGAGCTAGGATAGACTCATTTTTTTTATCTGCTTGTATGCTTGGTTTTAATTTTTTTGAAAGGAGTGCTACTTGAAAGCTTAGCATCAGTTAGATCTCAGTATTATTGTTTGATAAATATGAAGAGAAAGATGTGCTTGATTGTTTTCTTGTTTTCATTTGTTTCATTGAATTAGTGAAAGACTTATTTTTTCTCATTTAATTTTTTTTTTGTTGAGATCTAGTTATAATTTTGTTTGAAGATGAAATATTGGATCTCTGACTAGCCTGAAAAGATTTCATATCTCCATTTTTTCTTCTTTCTTTTTACATGCTTGTCTCAATCAAAAGAAAAGATCAATAGTTTTAAGTTATACCTTTCTGTTTTTGAAGGAAAAATTGAAAAATACTTAGTATACCTTTGAGTGTTTGTTGTCTTTTTTTTAGGGAAAAAGAGATCTCTCCTTATTTGTTTGCTTCCAAAAACTAGTTTAGAAGTGTTTTGCTTGTTGAAATTCTCGGAAAGTTTTTGTTGAGTTTGAGTGTTTGGGAACATTTTGGTTTTGAAACAAAATTGAAAAGAAAAATACTCTCTCCTTCTCCTAAGTAGGCATTTCTTGAATGGTAAAGTGAAATAATTTTCATTTCATATTTGCATGGATTTACATTTATGTCAGAACTCCATGCATTCAGATAACCGCTCAAATTAAAATTAACGGTAGTTATAGGTCTAAAATTGTATATAAATTTGAGTGATAAGTTAGTGACATGTTCCAGCATCTTAAAATGTAGGAGCTGTCGTTATTTTCCTGCACTGCAACTCGGGACCTGCATGGTTCTTCCATGTACCATCAGTATATCAAATGGCCTTTCACATACCCTTGAGGTATATAGAAAGGTAATTCACATAATAAATTGTATATCGGAAGGCCCCTTGTGAACGGTTGTGCATTGGACAAAACTACTATGGATTTGAGCTCCCACGTATCTTGTGTATATTGAGATACCCTACTAAGATTCCTTGTCCAGCAGAGAAAAACCCTTTGGCCATCTTGTTTGGAGCAATACACTAAGAACAACACTCGGGGAGATTACTACGCACATACCTAGAGTATATCTCGAGTTGCACCTTCTTGACAATCCTGGTGAGAGACCGACTATTTTGAGCTCATCCTATCACTTAAGTTTGCTTGTGAACTATAATTGTGTAGGAAATTTTTTTGTATGATTTCCTTAGTTTTGAAACCCTAGGTTTGGTTTTTAGAGACCATACAATATGGCTTAGTTTCCATTGATACGATCTACAAGAACATAGGGCTTACCGCCTGACTTTTCACCTACTATAGTGGAGATCCAAATGGAAGCCATAGATCAAGGAGCTGCAACTGACTCCCATGTGGAAGAAAGCATAGTCATGGAAAGGGGAGAACAATTCATTGCTTACGTAAATCCCTTGGTCCAAAAACCTCATGTGGCTGATGCTTCCTTCCATTCTCTAAGGGAAGGTCATACAAATAGTCCTACTGAAACTGAATATGGCCCTAATGCTCCCTTTTGGAGAACTTCTACGGGTCAAGCCATTTCTGAATTTGGGGTCACTATACCTTCTTTTGAAAACCCTCCTCCAGGTGAGGATGAACATAGAAGAATCCAATATTCTCTTGAACACGCTCATAATTTTTCAGGGAGAATGGAAAGAATTATTCCTTCACTTGTATCTTACAGAGAACCTGTGTCTGCCATTTTACCCCATTTGTTAGATCCATGGCCTTCTAAGTATCGTACACTAGCGGAGACATTAGGTGCTATTAAATAAGTTCCATTTAGTGGTGTGATTTCTCATAATCCAGGTCAAACCTCCAACCCTACAGTTGTAAATCAAAGATCTATGTCTAGTCCTCCCACACCCTCTACAGCTGGGGGGAAATCCTCAGCTTAGATGGTGTCAGTACATTCTAATGTTGGGGGCAACCCCCGATGCGAGTTACGTTACCTATTATTGGAGTTTCTACTAGTACTAGACATACTTCTATTGTAGGACAATCTACAGTGGTTGTTCCCCCTACCCATACCAACATGATAAACCCTCCGTAGAGTTTAGGCCAACCCTTAGGGGCACAACCTACGGTAAACAAACCTTCTTGGGGTTATTGTTACCTAGGAAATCAATTACCTGTAGCAAATGTTAATTACCAAACTACATCTACAAGAACTATGTATCCTGGAATCCCATACCCTGGAAACATGTTCATGTCGTGGGGGAAAACTAATTGGTCCTACATGCCAACTATGGGAGGACTGACTATTCTTATTACTGGAGGTGTTGAAGGGCCACCTTATGGTGGACCAAATTTTGGAGGCCCACCTAGCTAGGCCCACCTGGAAGTGGTCCACCTTACGGAGGACCACCACCCAGTGGTCCAACTCTTGGGGGTCCACCTTCTTAAGGTCCACCACCTAGAGGTACACCTTCTAGGGGACCACCATCTTGAAGACCACTGCCTGGAGGTCCACCACCATCTAGAGACCCACCACCTTCAGGTGGCCCTCCTCCTGTAGGCCCTTCTCCATCAGAAGGATCTTCAGGAGGATCTTCTTCCCATCAACCAACTCAGTAGCCAATATATCAATCATCTTATGGTCCTACTAGTACTCATATTCCCTATCAATATTACCAATATGTTGAACCTAATAAACAGATTCCATTCCTAGAACCTTTGTAATTTCTCAATTTGTCCACGTTGATAAATGATCCCATCCAGCACAATCCTTCATCGCCTTCTATTCTAGTTAAGTTACCATCAGACATCACAAATTTTGATGGGAAGCAGGGAGATGATCCCAAAAATCATGTCATGACTAATGGTTACATCATCGTAGCCATTGATTATTTCACAAAATGGGCTGAGGCAATGTCTACATATGTTGAGGATGGTAAGACTGCCACCCTCTTTCTACTTAATCATGTGATAGATAGGTTTGGAGTCCTGCAAGCTATATTCACTGACCATGGATCTCATTTCTGGAATCAAATTATGGCTAAGCTAAGTGCTAAGTTGGGTTTTCGTCATGAAAACTCAACTCCTTACTATCCGCAAGATAATGGTCAAGTCGAGGCCATTAACAAAGTTTTAAAAACTATGTTGTGGAGGATGGTTGGAGATCATAAATCTAACTTGCACTTGACTCTCTTTTCTGCACTTTGGGCTTACAGAACTTCAGTGAAAATGGAAACCGGTTTCACACCCTTTCAGCTAGTTTATGGAATGGAAGCCATCCTACCTATCAAGTGTCAAATTTTGTCACTCAAGCTCACAGTAGAACTTCTCCCACACACTTATCCCGAGGAAGAAATATTTTTGTACTTGACTAACCTTGACAAAACTAGAAGAGGTGTTGCCTTAGATAACGAGGCACATAAGAAATGCATCAAGGCTCAATATGACAAGTCTATCCAACATCATGCCTTCAATGAAGGTGACCTAGTCCTGACTTACAATTAGAGACACACTATAGGAGTGTCAGGTCACTTCAGTCAACTGTTACATAGGGTAGTATGGGTCATCATGTGCTATCATGAGTGTCATTAGATGGTGGTCTGCATGATGTACTATTGAAAGCTAACTAGCTTCAAGATTTTTGTATAATTTTGTATTTCCTGAAATCCACAGTGCTTCAAATGAGGTCTCATGACCACATTTTTGTAAAAAACACTCTTTATATATATATACAGACTTATTACTAGTGCTTACATGTCTCAAATGGAAATTATATTTACATGAGTTTTATGTGTCATTTACAGTTTATTTTACAATGAACCATGTTTATTTTACAAGTTATGAATGGGAAATATACCTTCAGGTGTCCCTCCTCCTAAAGGCCCTTCTCCATCAGGAGGATCTTCGGGAGGATCTTCTGCCCATCAACCATCTCAGCAACTATTATATCAATCATCATATCGTCCTACTGGTACTCATATGCCCTATGAATATTACCAGTATGTCGAACCTAATCGACAACTTTTGTTCCTAGCAACTCTGGATTTTCCCGATTTGTCCAAGTTGATAAATGATCCCATCCAGCACAATCCTTCATGGCCTGCTATTCCATTTAAGTCACCATCATACATCCCAAAGTTTGATGGGAAGCAAGGAGATGATCCCAAAAATCATGTCATGAAATTCCATCTATGGTGTTCTTCGAACTCCCTGATGGATGACTCTATTCGATGGAGACTCTTCCAGTGCACTTTGACCGGTATGGCTGCAAAGTGGTATATTGAGCTTCCACAACGTTCATTTGTGGATTTTAGTGCATTGGAAACTATTTTTCTTACACACTTTTAGCTACCCATTCGTTATGAAATGGGTACAGATATTTTGACGTGACTCCGTCAAAACACTTCCACACACATTTCAGACCATATCCATGAGTGGAGTTGGCAGAGAAGATTTATTAAATCTCCCATCCCAGACCAACTGTTAGCTGATTGGTTCACTAAATCCTTGTTTCCTCCTATCGCTCGAGATGTGGCAATGGGTGGTGTTGTTACTGAAGGGTGGGCTATCAGTCGCGCTCAGTATCTGGATTTGGTATATTCTGAATCCAGAACTTTGTATGACCTCATACCTCAAGCTCCTCATCCTAGCACGGGCCCTGCAAAGCCGCCTGCATAAACTCCTATTGATGGGGTTGTTGGTTCAATCCAACCCTTGTCAGCAGCCAAATCTACCAAGAAACCTATTTCTTCTATTACTACTCCTTCAACTCCTATGGTTTCTGCTAAGGTAAATGCTATTCAAAGTACATAAACCCCAGGAAATAAGAAAAAAGGAAAAGGTAAATATAAAAAACCTAGGAACCAACAAGAGAATACCAAGATTACGACCACAGAGAATGATAACAAATGGAAAAGAAAAGCTAAGTAACCTTGCTTGTTATGTGGGGGTGATCACTTCAAGAAGGAGTGCCCTCGTCATGAAGAGATCAAGAAATTTTTGAAAAGTAACCCTACACCCGTGGTGCTTACTGATCCTTTCCCATCTAAACAACAATTGATAGACCATATGTCTAATAAACGGACCTCTGGTTCCACAAAATAAATTAGGATGATGTCTTCGGATACCATCAATTTAAATACTCATAGTCAGTCACATGACAAGCCTGTAGAGAAAAAGGATGAACATCCTTCTCTTGAGAAAGTTCCTGCTACTATTTCCCCTCCATGTTCATCTAATGGTCCTCTCATGATCGATAAACCTAATATTGATTTGATTTTATGACCACCTAAGGGAACCCTTAGGAAAGTTTTTTTGAATCCCAATGCTTGAGATCCACAATTTTATAATGTTGTTGAATATTTAGCTCAGGCACCTTGTGCGATGTTTGCCCTTGAGGTACTCCAAAGTTGTCCAACACAACGTAAAAACCTGCTAACGGCTTTGGGGGCATTAGACTCAGATAATACCAACTTGATTCATTTTAATGTGGAGAACTATAAGTCCATATTAGCTCACCATATTGCATTTCAAATTGCCTCTAGAGTAGTTGGGAGAAAGGTCCATCAGACCGTTCTGGATGAGGGATCCTTGACTTCAGTTTTGTCTATAGCTTGTTGGAGAGCCATTGGTTCACTTGAGATTACAAAGTCTCCAATGACATTAAAATATTTTGATGGATGAGGTTTCCAGCCTCATGGTCTATTACCAGGTCTTTCAGTCAAGCTTGGGGGAAAAAATATTTCCATTCAAGTGAAAGTGGTTGATTCCCCATTGGATTATAACCTCCTGTTAGGGAGAAAATGGTTTTATGCTATGACTGTTGTTACATCAACAATTTTTCAAACTCTCCAGTTTCCTCACTTAGGAAAAATTGTGGCTATTGATCAACTCGATTTTTGTTCACCAGATTTCACCACTCCCACCGCAAATAATATCCCTATGCTAGGTCATTCCCCTCCTCCTTATCAGTCGATTGGGGTAGGTCTGTTGAAAGATTCAACTCTTATGGGAGTATTTCCTTCAGCTCCTCCTAGTACGAAAGTGGCAATAGTGAACATGATTTCCACAACTGGTTATAGTGCCAAAGGCAAATAAATTGTTGACTCCATCCTCTCTTGGCCCCTATGTTTAATGTTGTCCAATATGCCTCCAATGTCGAACCAGATGATCTTCATCTAATAGATTTAGATCCTTACCACTTGCCTTAGTCATTAGAAACTTCTCTTCCCACTCGAGACTATTTCACACAGACTTTTACTTTGGATGAGTCTGTTATAGCCTGTTTTTGCTTCTCATTTTAAAGCATTTGCTTGTTTTTGGAAACATGGTTTTGTTCATTTTTAAGTTTGGATTTTAGGTTACTTTAAATATTTCCTTTGATTTTTAGGTTTGTATTTAGGTGACTTCATAGGTTTTTTCCAATTTTGGCTTTACTTACAGAAATTTATAGTTTTCAAGGGCTTGTAGGATGTTTATATGAATTAAAGGTTCTAAAAAATATCATAAATTTTTATTTTAAGCCATTTAACCAAAGTTAACCATTTGTTGTGAGTTTTATTTTGAAAATTATTGAAAGAGGTATTCTTGTAGCGTAAGCCCAAAAAGGTTACACACGTGTGCTACAAGAAAATCATGCTATCTGAAAATCATGATTTTTGGCTCAAAGTTCTTGAAATTCACGCATAGGAGAGGTCATTCACACTTGTTAATGAGTTTGATACATGTTTTCGGCCAGAGTGATCATTGTGACAAGTGTTAATAGTTCAGGAAAGGAATCATTAGGGTAAGTTGCGGTGGTCTAGAATTTATGATACAGAGTAGTGGAACATTGATAATTATCCATGATGAGGAAAATTTGCCTTGAGTTACGCATCTCCTGAAGTGCATGAAGAGCATACAAGGTCGTGGCAGAGTTTTGGAAATTTGTAATCAAGTTTTGAAGAAGGTCAGTAATTTAGGGCTTTGAAGGGAAACTGTTTGGCACTATCGTGGCAGTCAGAGAAGGATTAAAGAATGAAATTGGACACCTAGCAGACAAGAAAACGTATTTCTAGCAGCTGAATTCACTATTCTGACAGGTAGGAGGTGAATTACTATCATATTCCATGTATTTGGGTTCACATCGACAGGAGATTAATTATGGAGTTTAACTAAGAATGCTAGTATATAGACCCAATTGATGCTCAATGTTGAATTTTCTCTATCAATTTGTCAATAGAATTAAGATACTTATCAGTTTAAGTGATAAAATCCAGTTCAGGGGTCTAGTTTCCCGACATATTATTGTTTGTTAAAATTGCTAGGATCCAAATAGAGTTAGAGTTCTTTTACTGAAAGAAGCAATTTTTTAAGTTCAGTCATCTAAAATGAAGAGGAGTGGGAAAACAAATAGAGCTAAACCCTCAGATATGTCCTGGGTTCAAGCTTTCCTAGACTATGCAATATTGTTTGTAGAAGCAGGATGCTTAGGATTTTTTGAGAATATTGATGGGTATCACATAGAGGTCTCATATAAGTTTGCTCAGTGTTTGGATAAAGATATTGTTACTTTTGACACCTTAAAGATTGAGTTGACCAGAGAACTAATAGCAGAGGCCATAGGGATCCCAGATGAAGGCAAATATTGGTTCAAAAAATAACCTTTTACCTTTGATGCACATAATTACTTGCTTCCAGATGTGGTTGCAGACTGGTGTAAAGGAGTACATATCTAGAAATTCAAACTAGAATGGAGAGAGCCAATAAAAATTCTGCAAAGTTATATCACTTGTGAAGGAAGATTTGCATTTGTTTTTAAGTATCATTTCAGATTTTCACAGCATCTTAACCATGAAGCAAAAATGAATCTTCCTTTCGTTTTCCTTAAAAGTATACAAAAGATATGTAGCAGGGTAAAGGAGCATTAAGACCATACTAAATAGTCTATATTTCATCATGGTCTAATAAAGCTAATCATAAGTACTATGCTTCGAAAGAAGGAAAAAACATGGGATTATTTTCTATTTTGGTCTGGATTTCAAACAGAGAAGGAAGACCAAGCTCAGAAAAGATAGTTGAATAAAGGTCATAATTTGGTCAAGAAACTGAAAAAGAGAGTCACAGTTGAGATCGAAGAGGATAATGTACCAGAAAAATCTATGACCCAAAGAGATGAAAATGTTGAAGATGAACAATAGACTAATATTGAGGAAAATGAAATATCAAAGGAAGGAATGAAGGATTTGGAGCCTATGGGAAATAGTTTTCATGTAGAAGTAAACCAAGAAGTAAAGGAAAATGTGAAAGAACAGGAACAAGTTCCTATGATAGTACAGTCAGAAGATGAGGAAAATCCATTGTTTGATGAAGCTAGGGTTGGCACTAAACAGGATGTACAGAAACAATCTAAAGAAGGGGTAATGTCATGAGGGATAAAATAAAGGTAGTTTAGTTAGCTTCTATCAAACATCAAGGAAAATATTTGAGCATGTTAGGGGAAATTGGGGCAGGTTGGAGGCCTAAGACTAGACCCAAGAATAAACTTAGGTTGAATATGAAAAAATTGTTAAACCCTAAACTACCTCAAAATAAAATTACAGTTATTGAAGACTCTTCATCTCAAGAAGAGTTAGAAGACAATGAATATCTGAATGTAAAGGAGATGAAGGGTAAGAAACAAATTATTTCAGAAGATAAGTTATCTTTCACTGAAACCAAAATTTCAGAGATATTTAAGGAAGTTTGAAAGAAGGTAATCTTAGACCATAATCAAGATGATTCAAAGAAGTAGCATTCAGTTATATCAAGTCTTTGTGCAGATAGAGGAAGGGTTGCAGAGCCATCAACCCAATGCAGTGTTGAAGTCAATGAATTTTTAGGAGTCCCTGTGGCTATGACAAAGCAGCTAGAAGAAGATGAAGAGATTTTTAAGAAATTGAAAATCCCTTGGATGCCAGAAGAATTGCATCCAGTATCAGAAGGGAAGTGCATTGATTCTGAGAATGAGAATTTGCAGAGGATTATTAAATAGTACAAATATCAGATTGAGTACCTTCATGAAACAAATGAGGGATTAGTGACTTCTAACAGAAGATTGAGAGAAGATTTAGAGGAGGTAAATAGCCACTATCAAGAATTAATTGCAGTTTCTAAGGAGGCTTTGAAAAGGAAAAGACAGACACAAAGTCTGTATGCATTACTGAAGCAAACCATTCAAGACCTAACACAGCAAAATCAGGAGCTTTCAAAAAGAGTTGAAGAGATGGAAGCTGATCATCAGAAAGCAAGAAGGAAGACTCAAGCTTTAGAAGGGATAGCTCTTTTGGCAGAGGTTGCTAAGGACTTGTAAAGTGCTTTAAGAATAGTGGTTATTCGTTAGTTTTTGAAAAAGTTAGTTTATTTTGTATGACTATATTCTTATTGAATAATTCATTAGTATGACCTAAAAGTAGTTTTTTTCAGTTATGTAACTATCTTTGAGAAACCAAGATAAAAGTAAGGCTGGAAAAAGACTAAGGGTTCGAATTTTTGTACAAGGGGAGGCTATCAAGCTACTGTTTTATGGAGCTAAGTGTAAAAAAACTCTTATGTATTTTGAATGGCTGATTATGAAATATATGCAAACTATAAGTCCTTTTTAGCCTATTTTCTGATTTCATTTCTGATTGGTTTAATCACTTAGTTGATATATTCATTTCTTATTTGAGGTTATTATTCATGAAATGCTTGTTAAATGTGGATGAAATTAAGAGCTGTGGTTATTGTTTTTGGTTTATATTTTATATATTATGCATCTCAGTCCTTCTTTATGCATGATTTAGTGTTTGTCTTAGCCTTGTGAAGTTTTTACCCTCTTGTTTACAAACTACACAACCAAAACCCTAAAACAAAAACCTATTTTACTTAATTTTGTTTTATGAGATTGTGTTGGCTTGTTCTTTTGTAGTCTAAGAACAATTTCTGGCACTAACAGAGTCTATCATGGAGATTGTGATTGTGAATGAATCTGTATAGGAATATCACCATCACCGATCCTCTTTTCTTCCCAATGCTAGTTCGATAGGTTTTAACCTTGTTTCTCTTATCAATACTGATATTGTCACCCATCCACAAATGCTTGTATTGTTGCAAGATATAGAATACGAAGGAAATATTTGCAACATAACTAAGACCAATCCAATAGACATATCAGTCAATCTTGGAACCATTGAGCATGTTCACGTAGGGAAGAACTGATCAATGGAAGAAACTGAAGCATATAGAGCATTATTCAAAGAATTCCGAGATATTTTTTCCTAGACTTATGAATAAATTCTTGGGATAGACCCGTCTATTGTGTTTCATGAAATTAAAACCTATCCCACGGCCAAACCATTTAGGCAGAAATTATGTCAAGTCCATCTCCAAAAGGCCGCGGCTATTAAAGTCGAAGTATAAAAACTTCTGAAGGCAGTATTTATTTATCTTGTACCCCTGACGGAATGGGTATCTAACATTGTCCCTATGAACAAAAAATAGGGCACCATTAGAGTCTGTATCGATTTTCAAGACCTGAACAAATATTTTCCTAAAGGAAACTTTCCAACTCCACATATCGACCAGATTATCAATAACTGTGCTAGAAGTGTCATTAGAGGAAATTTCAACTCAAAATGGGCCTTTTAACTCTAACTCAAATTCCATGTCATCATGTGTTAACCAATGAAATTACCTTAAATTTGAAATACCGTATAGGTCTTAAACACTTTTTTAATATAAATTTGGGGATAGGTATCATAAAAAAAACTACTTTTTTTGTTTGTATTTTTGACATATCGCCCCGTGTTTTTACTCAAATTTTGATCGAGAGAGCTCGTTGGATGTGGAATTAAATTTTTCATCCAACGAGTACCCACTTGACACACTTTTTACAGACCCCGCTACCCAAAAAACAAGAAATACCTGAAAACACGTGATGATAACATCATCATCACTTTTTTTCAGGTATTTCTTATTTTTGGGGTAGCGGGGTCCATCAAAAGTATGTCGAGCGGGTACTTGTTGGATGTGAATTTTAATTATGCATCCAACGAGCTCTCTCAATGGAAATTTGAGTAAAAACACGAGGAGATATGTCGAAAATACAAACAAAAAAGTAGTTTTTTTCTTTTCTTCCTCCAAAATTAAAAAGCATTATTTTATTAATTCTTTTTAGGAGGCCCATTTTGAGTTGAAATTTCCTCTAATGCATCTTCTCATTCATTGATGGATTTTCTGGCTACAATCAGACTGAGATATTGCCTACCGATCAGCACAAATTCAAATTTATATGCCTGTGGGGAATCTTTTCCTATAGGAAGTTACCTTTTTGGCCTCAAGAACGCTAGAGCTACATTCCAACATGCCATGTCCTATGTGTTTCATGATATTAAGAACATCGTGGAGTCATACCTTGATGATCTACCAACTCATTCACAGCAATGGGAGGACCACCCTGGACATCTTAGGGACATTTTCCTAAGATGTCGTCATTATAACATACGGCTCAATCCACACAAACTTTGTTTTTGCGTTGAGACGGGAAATCTTCTTGGATTTGTGGTTTCTAAGGATGGAATCTGGATTGATCCACTAAATATTGCTGCTATATTGGCCCTACCCACCCCAACAAACATTGTTGAGCTCCATAGTTTGCAAGGGAAGGAAAAATTTCTTCGTCGTTTCCTTTGCAATTTCGCTGAGAAAACACACAGTTATATGCATCACCTGAAGAAGGATATTCCATTCTTCTGGGATAACTAGGCCCAACAAGCCTTTGATAATATTAAGTACACTCTGACTCATTCACCCATGATACACCCCCTGGATTATTCAAAGGACTTTCTCTTGTATGTTGCTACCTACACTACTACAATTGGAATGGTTTTAGCATAGGAAGATCCCAACGGTCAAGAACACATGATATATTATGCCAGTAAGAATATCATTAATTCTGAAACTTGATACTCATGTGTGGAGAAGTTAGCATTGGCTACAGTCATTGCTGTTCATAAATTTCATTATTACATCTTGCTTCGTACTACCACGGTACTTACAGATCAAAACCCTATGTACTACATCCTGACTCGTCAGGTGCTAGGGGGAAAATATTCTCGTTGGATTGACATCCTACAGGAATGCCACTTCAAAAAAATCCTTGGTGTTTTCCCAACTGATGTGTGACCTTCCCTGTGATTTGATGGATACTAAGCCCAGCGATTCATTTCCAGATGAATTCATGTTCTTGATAAGCACAACCGACCCATGGTATGGAGATTTAATCATTTATCTCCAAACTCAAAGAATTCATCCCAATAAATTTTGTGACAATCATCGATGTATCTGTCACCACGTGAAGTAATACCTCATCTTAAATGATACATTGTACAGACGTAGTATCGATTCCATTCTTCGTCACTTCCTTACACATGAGGAGGATGAACATGTCCTTAATAACTACCACTCTGGAGCATGTGGCGGTCATCTTTCTAGGATGGCTACGTCCCAAAAAATCCTTTGCGCTGGCTATTTTTGGCCTTCAATTTTCAAATATTGTCATGAGGTTGTTAAGAAATTCCCACCTGCCAACATTTCTATCCGAAAAAGTGCACCCACCCTTCTTCTTTACACCTCGTCATTGTGGTTTCCCCTTTTTCCAAATGGGGTATTGACTTTATGCATTGTAAGCCTACCTCAGCTGGGGGACATGGTTACATAATCGTAGTCGTTTATTATTTCAAAAAATGGGTTGAGGAAATGCGTACATATGCCGAGGATGGTAAGACCACTGCCCTCTTTTTATTTAATCATGTGATAGCTAGGTTTGGAGTCCCACAATCTATAGTCACTGACTGTGGATCTCATTTCCAGAATCAGATGATGGCTGAGCTGAGTGCTAAGTTGGGGTTTTGTTATGAAAACTCAACTCGTTACTATCCGCAAGCTAATGGTCAAGTTGAGGCCATTAACAAAGTTTTAAAAACTCTGCTATGGAGGATGGTTGGAGATCATAAATCCAACTAGAACTTGACTCTCTTTTCTGTACTTTGGGCTTACAAAACTTCAGTGAAAATGGAAACCAGTTTCACACCCTTTTAGTTGTTTGATGGACTGGAAGATGTATTTCCTATCGAGTATCAAATTCAGTCACTCAAGCTCACAGTAGAACTTCTGCCACACACTTCTGCTGAGGAAGAAATATTTCTGTACTGGACTAACCTTGACAAAACTAGAAGAGTTGTTTCCTTGGTTAACGAGGGACATAAGAAACACATCAAGGATCAATATGACAAGTCTGTCCAACCTCGTGTATTCAATGGAGGTGACATAGTCCCAACTTACGATCAGAGACGCGATAAAATAGGTAAAGGGAAGTTTGAGTCAATGTGGTATGGTCCCTTTATCGTTAGCAAAGTTTTAGAGAAAGGGGCATACGAGCTCATGGATTATGATAGGATACCCTTCGAGCAATCTCGCAATGGGTTGTACCTAAAGAGGTACTATTCTTAAAATCATGTTTGTATGGTACCTTGTATATATGTATATTTTTTTCTTTCAGTGTGTTGTGTCTTGATTCAGTATGGTTTTGAGTTTAGTGTCCAAACTATTTATACCATGTTTTGGTTATGCATATCCAATGGCTTTTTATGGCTTTGCTGATGGTGCTTGTCATCATACCCTAAACCTTGCTTCAACTACTTGGGTTCTGTATTCCCTGGCTCATGACTTGATCAGTTCAGGAGAGGTTTTTATTGATCCTGCTACCAACAACTATTGTCGAGTATGAGGAAGTAATAGTTCTACTGACTAAGGTTGCATCTTGAGAAATTCATGATTTGGTAGTGTTTATGGATTCATAATTAGTGGTTTGTCATCTAAACCATGTCTAAGCCATCAGAAACCCTATACTCCTCCATCTATTTTAGAGAGTTTTTTTATTAGAGAGTTCATACGAGTTTATCACTTACAAGAATATCTCTAGGTCAGATAATACATTTGCTGGTTCATTATCAAACTACATCCTAGATTGGTATATTGCCCATTCATAACTTGTAAAATAAACATGGTTCATTGTAAAATAAACTGTAAATGAGACATAAAAATCATGTAAATATAATTTCCATTTGAGACATATAAGCACCAGTAATAAGTCTGTATATATATATATATATATATATATATATATATATATAAAGACTATTTTTTACAATAATGTGGTCACGAGACCTCATTTGAAGCACTATGGATTTTAGGAAATACAAAATCATATAAAAATACTAAAGCTAGTCACGTTTCAGTAGTACATCATGTAGACCACCATCTAATGATGCTCATGATAGCACATGATGGCTCGTGCTACCCTATGCAATGGTCAGCTGAAACGACCTGGCACTCCTGCAGTGTGTCTCTGATACCTCGTAGGGAGGTCATCTATTGCTACATCTGGGATGTCAAGAGTCAATCGCTCCAGGTTGTCCTCCAAATTAGTGAGCTAGTAATCACCTCTACGAACAAGTTGAGCTCCGGCTTGTGTGTCCATTGAGGAGGATCCCACAAGCCTTGTAGCACCAACATCTGCATGTAAAATTTTAGGTCTTTTTACTACCCATAAAAAAGATAAAATATAAAAATATAAAAATATGTTCAACATTTTAGGTTTTTGTTTCCTACCAATATCTCCCCATTGAGCACTATGTGGTAATGGTATATCGATATCAACTCTAAATTTGGTCCCTACATATGCATAATCCTCTATCATGAGGATTTGGTCACTCAGCCAACGGAAGAAGGTGGCCTCGAATTTCATCTTGGCCCTAAAACCTCCTTTGTGGGCCATAATGTCTACCCAACTCAACATGAGTGGGTCTCTATCCATAAGCTCTATGAAAACCACCTAGGGCCTCATGAGAGGTACCCTCTCAAACAAGAAGTAGGCTAAAATGGACCCATACCCAAATTGCTTCAGTTCCCTTTGCCGACACTTTGTTAGTTTGTCCTTGAAAATAGGAAGAAGTGCTTATGCCCAATTAAAAACCGTAGGTTCCATAGCTTCTAGGGCATATAGCATATGTTCCTTGGATTCCTGGTGAGGCCCTTGGATCCCAGCCAGCCTCTGCATAGTAAACAAAATAGTGCAAAGTGACATAACCATCACATCCTTGATGGAAATCTTCTTACTTGGCATTTTTGTACCAGGAATAAAATGACGATTGAATAAATTGTTGTGTAGTCACGTCCCCACCTTGGGAACCAGTCAAAGAAATAGGGGTTCCCCGTCTAGATAGCCCTGTCAGAAAATAAATGTCTTCCACCTCTATAGTCAGCACATGTGGTCCCACCTCAAAATGTTGTTGTTATGGATTCCACATCCGTAGGATGTATTCTAGTAACCATGCATGTGAGACCATACTAAGGGTATGAAATAAATTTAAGAGGCCACAACCTGCATTTCTTGTGGCAAGGGCATCATCCTCATCATATTGTGTTTATTTCCAAATAACCATTTTTTGACCAAATGAACCTCCAAAAATCCATTAAATGGCCATTTAGAATCATATACAACCATCAAAAGTGCTTGAAATATTTTATTTTGGCTAGGCCATGTGTTTTTTGTACATCACGGCCGACACCGAGCGTGTTCCTTTAAGACAGAGCAGTGTCACCACCCGCGCAGAGATGAAACTCTGCGGTTCTTATCGGGAACCACTCTTCCCGTAAATGCTAGAGGCGGTGCCAGTAAAATGTGTTTTAGGGTTTCTTTTCATGTGAAACCATGAAAAGAAACAGAACGGTTTTAGCTTTTACCTAAATCCAAGGATGCGGAAAACAAAAGGTTGATGCTCCTGCAATCTCCAGCTGAAGTTTTGGCTCCAAATATCCCAAAATGCTCTCCGAGGTTTGTTAAATAGT
The DNA here is from genome assembly GCA_001517045.1 of Pseudotsuga menziesii. Lineage (NCBI taxonomy): Eukaryota > Viridiplantae > Streptophyta > Pinopsida > Pinales > Pinaceae > Pseudotsuga > Pseudotsuga menziesii. The sequence continues at coordinate 186,566 of LPNX010617635.1, read as the reverse complement.
AAATGAATTGGTTTTAACTATTTGCTTAGCTTTTATAACACCTTTTTAGCGTTTTTTAATGTTTGAAATCATTTTTTATAGAAATACCCTTTAATATAGTTCATAGAAGTCATTTTTTTCGAATATTTTGGCAAACTAATGGTCGTTTTTAAGTCTTGCAAGGGCATAAATAAGAAGTAGTGTCTATGGGAAAGTTTGTTTTTAACTTTTTTGTACTTTTTAAAAATGGAAAAGGTCCTTGAGCATTCATTTCAACACTCTGATCATGCTCCCAAATCCCAGCATCAAAGTTCTGAGTCTTTTTTCAATTCTTTTCAGGCTCGTAAAAAATTTTCATCGTGAAAAGAGACCTACTAGTGTTTCCTTTAAACTCTTTTTCAGACTCCCTAAATATGAAATGATTGTCAAGTACTTGTCTTCTTCATACTCGTAAAAGTATTTGAATATTTTTCTTTCTGACAGTAGTTGATCTTTTTTTCGGTTCGGATCGACTATTTTATGAAAAGGGATTCCCTTGGAGTCTTCTTCTGTCTTTGTTCAGACTCTCTAAACGTGAACAATGCCAAGTTTACTTTCAATGGACTCATTAAACTAAACACTGAGAGACCCTTTTTTGGGAATGAAGCCCTTTTTTCTCAGGTTCATAAAACATATGAGTTTGTACTTGTTCGAAGGATGAGCCACAATGAGTGGTTGTTACCCTCTTTGAACTGGTAAAAATGAAAAGAGGCACTCATCAATAATGATGGGGAAATTAAGGGAAGGGAATCAATTCATTTTGCAAATAATATGGCATTTTTTCTTCACCTTTGAACATGGCACTTGTCTGCATTTAATTCAATCAATTGGGTAAATCAGCTTGTCTCTGAGTCAATCCATTTTCATGAGTCATGTCACTCCTTTGAGTCTTTCAAAAGAATTCATTATCCATTGCCATATCATGTTCCACCTCATTGATTTAATACTACCAAGTCTTTTGTCATGCCACCCGATGTTCAAAGGGAAGTTAAAAGTTTTACTCTTCAATCAAAACAGCCTTTGTGTCAGTACCTTTTGAGTCAGCCTATGGTTACATTATCTACAACACTCGAAAATGTTTTTTTGAGTTTCGTGTCATCGATGTGGGATTCATCATGGCCCTCCTTTGACGAGACTATTCCTGTTGACATCAACTCATTATCCAAGAATTAGTCTTAGAAACAAGTTTAGTACCTTGAGATATATATACCGCAATGACAGATTCTCTCGCTTTCGAAACAAGTTCACATCATTGACCTTTGATTGATAGACTCGGATGACTGTTCAACATCAAGTAATCTATTCACACTTAGTAGTTTGTACTAGGGTACCTTGAGAATCATTGACATTAATGGTGATCTCCCTCGCACTTTTTAACGGTTCACATCATTGACTGGTAATCAAGTGGTTTCTACCATGTTTGACTTCAAATCACTGTAATCACATGGATAGAATCAGACTTTGTGGAGGACGAGATGAAGACCCTGGGAACCCATTAAAGCACTCATAGATTTCTCCCCAGGTTACGATGGAGTATATTGTATGAAGTCCCAGTATGGATCCACATATGTATGGTTGTGGTTGTGCTCAAATTTGTGTTCATTTGACATAGATCTACAGTGTATTTATGGTAACTATGTCCTAAGTTTAAGTCCTCTATCACATGGATCTATGTTGTATTATAGTAGCCATGGTTGTTAAAGCTCTCTCATGGATCTGCCTTGTGTTGGTCTGCAGCCATGATGAGGAAACATTTGTTTATGAGTCAAAAGTATTGATGTATTGCAGATCCTGAGTTGTTGATCTCTGATCAAGCTGATTCTTTCCTCAAAGTGATAACTTGCGCTTTCAAAGGTATCGCCTATCGTATCCCGTTAGAATCATTATTTAAGGGGAATTATATTACACATAAATCTATTCATCAACATGTGATGAGTCCCTAAACACAATGTTTTTCCCTTAATCCCAAGTCATGAAGTAAAATCCTAGTCCAGATATCAATCCTGCATATCGAAATCCAGCACTGCTTCTACCCTTTAGTCAATGAGTGGTACCTTCTTCAACACCGCCTATAATGTATTGGAAGTAAGAAGTAGCACTTCCCTTTCCCTTTCTTCAAAGTGTATTTATTCCCTGTCACCGCTCTGTCTCAGTGAGGAATAAGCGCTGCCCTTGGTAAAAAGTGAAAAAGAGAGGATTCCACGAAGCTTCTCGAAGGAAGGCTTCGTGGCTCCCTTATCCTTACACCTGAGGACCACCTGGGATTGAGATCCATCCTTCTAGGATCTCCTATCCACCTCACCCACCATTTCCTCAACCATCCCTATCCTCCCAAGGCCTATAAAAGCAGGATCATATCCATGGTTGAGAGAGAGAGCAAGGTTATGCTGTTGCATTGTCATTATGTCCTAGATCAGTAGGGTGAGCATAGGAAGAGGAAATTTGGAGCTATCGGGGACAAGATATTGGATTTTTGAAGGATCTTGTTGACATGAAGGCACAGGTTGTAACCTTCTTCTTCTTTATTTAATGAAAATTGGTTCCTTTCCCATAAGATATATCGTGTTAATATCATATGTTTTATTGTTAGATTCCTTAGTCACTAGCATAGAATAATGGAACATTTTCTGGTGCTTTTTGATATTGTGTGTTGGTTTCATGTAATCATGCAAGTGTAATTGTGAAGAGATACCATTGTCATTGTAGGAGACAACTACACTTTTCATCAAATACCCTTATTCCAGATCTCCACCCATTCTAGGGAAAGTCTTCCAATTATGTTGTGAACTATTTGTTCTAGATCTGAACCATTCAGACTAGAGGAATAGCTCCTATCCGCAGGAGGTGTATTGTTCCCATTAACAATAGAAATTAAACATATAAGAGGTTTTTCTTCAGATGAGGAACATAAAAAATATTATCAACATGGAGTACATCACCTAAATTTAATTGGAAAGAAGTGGATCTAAATCCTTGTATGGAATAGGTGGTAATATCTCCAAGCTCCACCTGACAGGAGAAATTATTTTTCTTCATATCTGTGATAATGCTCCTATATCCAAATCATGTGTTTTGATGCACCACTATCTACCAGCCATGTCTCAAAACTAGTGGTAATGGATCCAACTAGATCTGATTCAAGATAGTAATCCTTCCATTTATCTTGATCATTAGAATAATTATTTATTGTAGGTTCATCTTCTTTATTAGTAGAAGCATGAAATACACACTTGAACTTTCCACTTTGCTTTACATGACATTCTCTTGCAAAGTGGCCCTTCTTATTACAGTTGAAGAAATTGACTTTAGAATTATCAATGTTCTTGTTGTATTCTATTTCCTTTGGATGAGGAAACTTATTTTGAGAAAAGTATTCATTTCCTATCTTCATCCTTTTTGTAAGACTAAGGTTCTCTTCTTTGGAGGAATAAATTTTTCTTTAAATTCACCTGTCTTCTTATAGGAAATCATGACATAGTCTTTCAACCTTTGGTTTCAATTCTCGACTATTTACAATGGAATATAATGTCTCCCATGAAGATGGAATACCATTGACAACAATCTAAATGAGATCATTATCATCGATAGTTACTCCAATGCTCATGAGTTGATCTCTTACTTGAGAGATATTTGTGAAGAAGGAAGACATAGAATCGTCCTTCTTCGTCTTCATATTATGATGTTTGTTCTTCAAATATTTCTTCTAAATAGGATCCTTCTTCTCATAAATATTGGTCAATATTTCTTATAAATCCTTTGTGGTGTTCAATGGAGTAATAATCGACATCAAATTATCTATCATAGAATCATAGATGATCCTCTTTGCTTTATATTGATTCTTCTTAAAAGTAATGCTCCCAACATTAGCAGTAGAATATTCAAAAAAATTAGATAGGTATCCATCTAGATCATGCTCTTCTAGGAAGTTAAGAATCCTGGCCTTCCAAGTATTGAAGTTTTAATTTCTTTCAATCCGATCTTCTGGTCATACTTAGATCAAACCCATTATTCTTCAAGTATTGTGCTCAACTTTTACCACTTGAGATTAACGTAAGATCAATTTTGACAGCAAAACTTATCCCATTCACACCCTAATCTATAATACCATGTCGAATATTTTATCTTAATTTGAATTATAGTAGTACTTGAAACAATTGAATAATGAAAAGGATAAGAATTCACATGAGACACAATATTTACCCTGGGGAAACCCTCTAGTACTTGAGGAAAAAAACCCTAGAAAACATTCCTTAGTATAATGATAGACAACAAAGAATTTATTTACAATGATCATATTACATCAAGAACCCCTATTTCAATATCAAATAGTAAAACCAAGCATCCTTGGTGCAATTCAAAACAATAGAGAAGATAGATAGAGAGAAGAACTCAACAGTGTGTCCAATACACAACCAATTCTCTATATTTGTCTCATGCACTCTTTCCTTTAATAAAAAAATCACTCTTCACCATTTATCACCTCAAATCCTACATCACTAGTGTTGTGGAAATTGAACCCAAGTAGTAGAACAATTACACTCACAAAATTGCTAATCAAACATGCAAAATTCACAAAAAACGAGACTGAAATTCGAGCATAACATAATCCTGTATTGAATAAGTGTACATCAACCAACCTCATAAAGTAATATTATGTCCAAATATATAATTATATCATATATTTGAAAGCATAAGGATGCTATTCTAATTGGTAAAAAATAAGTCTTACTAAAACTAGTGAAATCCCCCATAGGTGCATAAAATACTTTCCTAATTTTTCAAGATGCTCACAAATTGGATAAATCAGATATGCCAATTGATAAGTGATGGAAAGAGATCAGATCCATGCTTTTTTATGGATAAAAATAAGGAGTATTGTGAAGGAAAAAAACAAGGCAGTTATTCCTAGACTAGCATTTCCTTTTTGCCTTAAACTTGTTGTAAAGCAAGGAAGCTTTCAAAAAAATAAGAAATACACTTTTACTATTCTATAATTATAATATATTTTCCAAAAATGATTATATGATGTTTCCAAAGCACTCCTTAAGCCATTTTGGTATTTGTTTACTTCCAGGTGCAAGTGGATGCCAACTAGCATAATAAGGAATCTAGGAATAAGACAAAAATTATTAATTAATGTCAAATACAAGTAACTATGGGTTTGATTATTCTAAAACCCCCACTTAAGCCTGAATTTATGAGTAAATATCAGAAAAAATATAGGGAATAGAAACAAGGCTTATTCACCTTTTACATACTGCTTGTCCATACAACCAAGGAAAGAGGAAAACACCCAGTGGGAAAATCCTCCCTTAAACATGGACATAAACAAAACTTTGGAAATATTGTTATCAATTATACTTCAACACATGATCATAAATACCCAGAATTGATTTGAGATTATTGAAGGTCTTCTCACAAAACACCTTGGTGAATATGTCTGCTACTTGCTCTGAAGATGCACAGTAGAGTAGATCAATGGTACCATCATGCACAAGCTCCCTGATGTAGTGCATATGGATCTCAATGTTCTTGGTTCATTGTTTTTGAATTGGATCAGTGGAGATTTGAATGATTCTTTTATTGTCACAATAGATGACAGTGGAATTCTTTGATTCGATCCCACATTCTCCAAGTATCCCCTACAACCACAAACATTGAGTAGTTGCTTCACAACTCCTCTGTACTCTTCCTCTGTAGATGAGAGTTCTATGGAACTCTGGTTATTACTTGACCAGATGATTGGTTGATCTAAAAGCATGAGCACATATCCTAAATTATAATTTCTATCTATGTTGTCACCTACCTAATCACTGTTAGTAAATCCAACTAGTTCTAATTCAAAATTTGCTTTATAGAAAATCCCACGAGTTCTTGTTCCTTGAACAAAGTTTGGGATCCTCTTAGCTTCTCTCCAATGGATCTCATGAGGCTTATCCATGTATATTTAAGCCACACTAACTGCATAATATAATTCAGGTCGATTATGTGTAAGATAAATCAAACACCCAATCAACTACCTATACGGTGTGTTATTTGCCAAAGGAGAAGAACCTGCTTCCTCAAGCTTAACTCCAAAAAAGGAATGGAGTCTTGCTTGGCTTGCAATATTTCATGCTGAACTTGTTGAGCAGATATGAAGTATACTTGGACTGATGAAATTTTATTCCATGTTGGTATTGGGCAATTTCGAGACCCAATAATTGGCTCAACAATCCCAAATCTGTCATGGAAAAGGCATGGTTCATTTTATCCTTGAAGGAGGTAATCTTTTTCTTTGAACTTCTTGTAATAAATAGGTCGTACAAGTATAAAAAAAATCATTAAATAACCATGAATCATCTTCAAATATACATTCGGATCATATTTTCATCAAACAAAATTCTGTGACAGCAGAAATCCATCAATCTTGGCTTACCAAGCCCTGGGGGCTTGCTTTAGCCCATACAATGATTTCTTCAACCTGCACACTAAATATGGATTAGACACAAAAACTTCAAGTTCCTACATTTAAATCTCTTCATTCATATCTCCATTTATAAAGGCACACTTCACATCCATGTGATGTACCTCCCATTGCCTTGAAGCTTCCATGGCCAAAGCTAGCCTTATGGAGTCCATATTTTCCACTGGTGCAAAGGTATCATTGTAATAAATACCTTGATATTGTTAGTATCCCTTAGATACCAACCTTTATTTATATTTCAAAGGTTAACCATCATCAGAAAATTTAGTTTTATAAACCCACTTACACTTTACTACCTTTCTCCCTGGGGGGAGATCAACTAGTTCCCATGTGTTGTTTTTATGGAGCGAGTTGTATTCTACCTTCATGGTTTTTTGGCATATTGGATAATATGATGAATATTTATATGTATAAGGATTATATTCAACTATAAAATAACACTTATCAACAAATATTGTATCTTTCACACAAAGGGCACTCTCAAATTGAGATCTAGTCCTCCTAGTGTCACTAGGGTTCCCAGCTAGTTCCCCAGCTGCATGGATGGTCCTTGATGCCCATTTTGGTCTTGTAGGGATATTAGTATCTTCAATTAAATCATAAATAGCAAAATCATTAGTCTCTTCACTTATAATTAGTGGTTGTGGTGATGAAGAGGACTCTCCAACTTCAACTGCTGCTAAAGGCTCTTCTTCAAATTGAACACTTATTTCAATGAAATATTTGTTAGTGATCAAGTTTATCATATTGTACCCTTTTGAATATTCATAATACCCAAAGAATAGGCACTCTTGGATTTACGGTTGCAAATCCTTCCTCTTTTCAGTTGGGATTCTAGCCCAAGCCTTTGAGCCAAAAATCCTGAAATGGGTCACATCTAGCTTGTTCCCACTCCAATATTCAAAAGGAGTGATTCCATCAAGTTTCTTATGTGGCACCCTATTATGGATATAGGATGCATAGTTTATATCTTCAGCCCAAAACTTTGGTGGAAAAATTTTAGCCTCCATCATACAAGTTGTCATCTTCTTGAGTGATATGTTCTTTCTCTCAGCAACACCATTTTGCTGTGGTGTGTAAGGAATAGAATGATGCATCTGGATATCTGCATATTCAAAATAATGGATGAACTCACACTTGACATAATCTCCACCATTACCAGATCTGAGGATATTAACTTTCCTCCCAGAATGGTTCTCATCCAAGGCTCGAAAGACCTTGAAGAGGTCAAAAACTTCAGACTTGTGCCTTAGGAAGTAGACCCAACAATACCTAGAAAATTCATCTATCAAAGTGAGTGAATATTTGGCTTGAATCATGGACATATGAGGGAATGGACCAACAATGTCACTCTGGATTAACTCAAGGTGTGCAGAGGTTCTCTCATGACTAGCTCTCTCATACTTTTGCTCTGGGTGTTTTCCTGGGCTGCAACCTTGGTAGACTCCCTTAGAAAACTTCATCTTTGGTAACCCTATGACCATATATTTCTCACTCAAATATGAAATATAATTGTAGTTAAGATGGCCAAATCTCTCATGCCAAATCTTTCTTTCTTCATCAGCATGAGTGAGAAGAGCAGAGGGGTTTGAGTAGGGTAGGAAATGGGAAAACTTGTTTACCTTCAAATTGTGATCCAAAACACCTTTTTCTATGACTTTACCATTAGAAATATGTAAGAGTTCAACTTGATTTGGGGAGAATATGACTTTATTTGGAGACCCAGTGTGGCATTAGAGGAAATTTCAACTCAAAATGGGCCTCCTAAAAAGAATTAATAAAATAATAGTTAAAATAATAAAATAATATTTATTAATTTTGGAGGAAGAAAAGAAAAAACCTACTTTTTTTGTTTGTATTTTCGACATATCTCCCTGTTTTTTTACTCAATTTTTGATCGGGAGAGCTCATTGGATGCGGAATTGAATTCTGCATCCAACGATTACCCACTCGACATACTTTTTATGGACCCCGCTACCCCAAAAACAAGAAATACCTTGAAAAATGGAATGATGATGTCATCATTCCATGTTTTTAGGTATTTCTTTTTTTTTCAGGTATCTAGGTCCGTCAAAAGTATGCCGAGTAGGTACTCATTGGATGCGGAATTTAATTCCACGTCCAACGAGCCTCCTGATTGAAATTTGAGGAAAAACACGGGGAGATATGTCGAAAATACAAACAAAAAAAGTAGTTTTTTTTATGATACCTATCCCCAAATTTATATTAAAAAAGTGTTTAAGACCTATACGGTATTTCAAATTTAAATCAATTTCATTGGATAACACATGATGACATGGAATTTGAATCAAAGTTAAAAGGCCCATTTTGAGTTGAGATTTCCTCTAATGGTCATATGATACACTGATAAGAGGTTAGCAGCAAGACCTGAGACATATAACACATCATTGAAATAACCATGGTCAAGATCAATCCTACCCTTCCCCATATTATCAGTAATAGAGTCATCTCCCAAAATAATTTTTGGACCTTTTAAATTGTGAAGAGAGGAGAAAGTCTCCCTTGTTGAAACCATATGTTTGGAAGCTCTAGAGTCAATGATGAAGCTAGGTGAGCTTGAGGTGCTAGAAACCAAAGCATCTACTCTCTCCTTGTCTTCTGAATTAGATCCTCCTTCCCTCTTTCTTGCACAATCGCGAAGGGAGATGTTGTTCTTCTCAACGAGTTGATTCAACATGTCAATTTTATTTTTCATACAAGAGCTCTCAGGATGATAGCCCTTACTTCAGTATGCGCACTTGCTCATTTCTCTTTTGTTATTCTTCTTTTAGTAGTTCTTCCTAGAGCCTGAGGGATCCTCTTGAGAATTTGACTTGTCTCTCTTTTGTTCAAGTGGATTTTTGGATTTTTTCTTTCCCTTTGAATTCCCCTTTGGATATCTAGCAACCAAAGCTTGGTCTTTGGAAGATTTTATGGTGCCCATAATTACCAACTTATCTTGCTTCTGGGTGAGGGATTCCATGAACTCAGTAAGATTAGGAATCTTCTAGGTTCGGGCTGTCAATTTAGTGGCATGGAAGGTCGAAACAAACAATGAGTAGTTAGGACCAAGCTTTGAAAGTATGGTCAAGACTAGTTTCTCTTCCTTCTTTTTGATTCCACACTATTTTAACTCCAGAGCCAGGGCCTTAAAATTGGAAAAGTAGAGTTGCAATGATTTGAAGCTGTTGGGACTCAAGGAGATCAATTAATTCTTGATTTGATGTCCTCTCATCTCATCTGTCTTTCCAAAAATATATTCATTATTCTCCCAAACCTCATTAGGTGATGTCAATGCATCAAGATGAAAGTGGAGATCTCTTGAAATGCTCAAGCACAAACGATCATAGGCCTCGTCCCTCCTATTGTGTCATTTAATTTTCTCTGCAGATGCATTGGTATCTACTTCAATTTCCATGGTAACCTTGTATATACCTTTATCTCTCAACTATATCTCCATCTTAGCTTTCCATTATAAGAAATTGAATGGATTCAAGATGATCCTTTGAGATTGGTCCATATCTCAACAATTGTGCCCTTCATTCAACAGAATGCTCTCCCAATCAATGATGTTGAACCTGCAATATAAATATGGAAGGAGATAAATAGATCTACAAATTATATGATACCATGTGGAAATTTAACCCAAGAAGTAGAACAATTACACTCACAAAATTGCTAATCAAACATGCAAAATTCACAAAAAAGGAGACTGAAATTGGAGCATAAAAAAATTGTGTATTGAATAAGTGTACATAAGAAAAATAATCAATTAATAGGATTTCCATATATATAATTACATAATATATTCAAAATCATAAGAATGCTATTTGAATTGGTAAAAAAACAGGCTTACTAAAAATAGTCAAATCCCCCATAGGTGCATAAAACACTTTCCTAATATGTCAAGATGCTCATGAATTGGATGAATTATATATGTAATATTATAAGTGATAGAAAGGGATCATATCCATACTTTTTTATAGAGAAAAAGGAGGACGGTGAAGGAAAAAAACAAAGCATTTATTCCTAGACTAGCTTTTCCTTTTTTCCTTAAAACTGCTGTAAAGCAATGAAACTTTCAGAAAAAGCATAAATACGATTTTAATATTCTAGAATTATAGAATATTTTCTAAAAATGATTCCAATATGTTTCCAAAGTTCTCCTTAATCCATTTTTGGTATTTGTTTACTTCTAGGTGCAAGTGGATGCCAACTGGCATAGTAAGGAATCTAGGAAGTTAGGAATAAGACAAAAATGATTAATTAATGTTAAATATGGGTAACTATGGGTTTTATTATTGTAACAAGTGTATCATAAATATCATTATTGGCTCAATTTATTGACTTCAAACCTCATAATGAACTTACCTTCCAAATGGTTGTAAGCCCACTTGGTTAGGAGGTTATCTCAAGTGTCGTAACTCAAGTGTAATCATTTAATCACTTAGTGATTCGAGTGCCCAAGAACACATCGGGGGACAATAGTTTGATTGAATGAATTGAGCATTGTTATGGAGGAATCATATAAAGAATAAGAAAATCAATAAATACACTACACACATAGAAAAGATTCACACGGAAAAAATTCAAGGGTTTGAACCAATGTATGTATTTTATTACTAATGTATGATGCATAGTACTCTCTTATACATTGAATTGTATATTACAATAGTGTACATTCTTATATAAAGTGATGAAATGCTTGGGTGACTACCCATTACATTCAGTTACAAATAAGTTATAACGGTTCGTAAGTTCAATTGTTACAAGCGACTGGAAGACAAAGAGACTATATGTTGTAGTCATGTTGAGATGCCGAAGTCGATGATACATGTTGAGATGATAACTTGTCAAGGTTCAAACTTGTCAAAGTCGATGCCAAACCTGTTGAAATTAAAAAAAATGCCAACCGCTATGTGGATCACTTAGTTAATTAGATTCTCTACTTCAATATGAACTCGCCCCTTAACTGGATGCTAGAACACTTGGTTAGTTGGCTAACTCAAGTATTGTCAGCATGCAAGTTTCATAACTTAAGTGTTGTCTTTCAATTTAACTCAACTGTCGTCATGTGAAAAACTTGAGTTAACTAGATCTTATTTATTAACACTTTGTTAACTCTTTTAACCGAATTTATTCTTAATAATATCACTAAAGTGAAAATTTTGAGTTCTCCTTTAATTAATTGAAGTCTTCTTTGTTAACAATTCAAGTTCTCTCTTATTTAACTTAAGTCTTAATTATCATTACTGAAGTGAGAAATTCAATTTCTCTTTAATATCATTGCATCGTATCTTTATCTCTTGACTTATTTGCATGGTCTACATGTCCCAAGTTTAATTTATCTATCATATCAAATATACTAAGTATATTTTTCCAATGATGTGATCATGTTGTTCTATTATTGTTCCAAGTGGTGATATTGCTAAAGTAATTTACTTTAGATGTGGTCAGTCTCTAGAGGAGAGTTAATAGTTCATCCATATCAAATACCATGGTTAGTAGTACATCAAACACCATTCATTCTTCGACTTGCAAAGAATTACCTCAACACATGATGTACCACCTCAATACATGAGGATTTGTCTTGACACACAAGACCTTGTCCTTTACAAGCAAGACTATACAACATCATCACTTTGACATACAAATGAAATACCTCAATACACGAGGCTTAACCTTTACACAAAATCCTTAGTCATTCTTGAGTCCAACTCAAGAATCTACTCCAAGTTTCCTGAGTTCAACTCAAGTTGCCTAAAGCAACATCCGACATAAGAATAGAGATGAAAGGAACATAGACATAAGGTTTAACATGGAAGTCCATCTGAGAAAAACCACAAAGTTTCTCTTCATCTAAAATGATAAATGGTTTAACACCATTGCTCTGTGCACATAGCTTACAAACTCTTCTTTAGATATTGTTTACAATTCAGGTATTCTTGTCTCATCTCATGCTCTCTGGTTTTTTTCTCTCTCTCCTCATCTGTGTATCTTCTTCTTCCTCTTAGTCATCATCTCTGAATATGCATAACTATATCTTGTTTGTACACATCTTGGATTGATGCTTTTATGATTTTACACTTCATGATTTAACTGTCGACTCGCTCTCAACTGTCAATTGACAAGTTGTATTTGTAATTTAACCCATCCCATTAGATCTAAAAATAGGCACTATCAGCCCAAATTACAATCATGCTTTATTCCCAAAAGCACAATGTTAGCACTCAGAATCTACCCTCGGTTGTAAACAGATAATCCCAAGGCAACCATAAAACCAATATCTAGGAAGAAAGCTAGCTTCTTTCTTTCCAGAGAGAGATCTCTCAATAGTTTAACTCACAGGCCAAAGATATTTGCAAAATAAATAAAATTTAATACTGTATGTGACTCAAAAATGTCTTCATTTGGAATGGAGTCATATATGATAACAAATGATAACAATGTTGTTGCAAAGGGATTTAAATAGAGGCTAGGTAGCTACTTCTTCATAGTCAAAATGCTGGTTATCTAGTGATAAAAGAAAATTTTAGGAATAGTCCATTGATATGGGCATTTAACAAGGATGAATCCAATATTAATTTTAGATTAACAATTTTGTGAATACTTTAAAGAAAAGGATCAGAGCATATGAGTATGAATTCTAACCCAATATAGACTCATTCAAGTATGAAATATATAATAGAATGGAAAGATTTAACTGGAAACACATTAACATAAAGAAGGGCAGATTACAGACTACAAAGTAAATAACACAATAATCTATGTAAAATGTATGCTCAGCTCTGAAATTTTATTAATCTATAGAACTCTCTTATAATACACAACTTTTTCTCATGGGTTCCAACCCTTGTTACATTGCAAAATGCTGCTTAAATAAAAAAACACGCTCCTCGAGATGATAACTACCTCTATACTAAAAATAGGAAAATTAATTTCCCTATTACATCTTTCACATAGAATAATCAACCCATATTTGACATTAATTAATCATTTTTGTCTTATTCCTAGATTCCTAGGTTCCTCTCTATGCTAGTTGGCTTCCACATGTTCCTAGAAGTCAATACTTGCTAAAATGGGTTATGGAGTGCTTTGGAATCATCCTGGAAACATATTTAGCAAGTCTTATTTTATTCCTGGTTCCTAAAAGTGCAGTTCTGCTTTTTCTAAAAGCTACCTTGCTTTACAGCAGTTTTAAGGCATAAAGGAAAAGCTAGTCTGGGGGGGAACTTGCCTTGTTTTTTTCCCATATAATCCTCCTTCCTTTTCTACAAACAAAAGAATGAATGAGTTTTATTTCCATCACTTAATATCTTTCTCACTTTCTTTACCCAATTCGTGAGGATCTTCATAGATTTGGAAAGTCCTTTTTGCACCTATGGGGGATTTGACTTGATTTAGTAAGCCTTCTTTTGACCAATTTGAATAGAAAACTAGTGCTTTCAAATATATCATGTAATTATATATTTGAGCAGCCTATTACTTCATATGTGTTATCACTCCAGGAAACTCCTCTAGGTTGTAGCTTGAGGATGCCTGGTAACTTAAAATGTTTTTTGGGTTTTCTGATATGGATCAAGCCGGATAACCTATATAACCTATCAATCTCAAGACATGAATGAAGCTCACTCAATTACAAGGATTTTAGTTACAAATTGTTCAGTAGTTTGACAAAAAGGTGCGGGGATGGAGAACTCACCAGGCTAGCAGACTTACACACATAACACACGCATATAAATGGCTAAACCCTACTGAGGATGGTATTTATAAATCAAATATGATTAAATAACAAATAGGATGATTGCTATCATCTTTTTAATAAATCTGACAATGACCTAAATGCACATTTAGGCAATAAACACAGTAAAGAAAAAGATAGATGAACAAATCACAACAAAAGAGCTTATATCAAGAATAAACCAGATGAGATGCTTGATAATAGAATAGGCTTACAAATCCCCAGAGTCCAACCCTTTATTAATTATTTAATCATGGGCCTTATAGCCTTCTACAAATATCACAGATCCTAAAAATCCGATCTATTTACACAAAAATAATTGAAAGTAATAGTTTTTCCAGATTAGGGCTTCAAACCCTTGCTAACTATTTGTTTATCTACTGTGAAGATTGAGTTCACTAAGTGGTATTTTAATGACTGAAGTGGTCTCTGACCATTCCCACTACTGGTTCACTATGAAATTGCCACCAACAACCAATGTATCACCATTTAACTGAAGTGCCCAGTCTTGTTCAATCCGCCCGAAAATTTTTACTTTGCTGCTGCAGTCACCGATCGGAGGATTTTTCTTTTAGCTTATCGGTGCTCCAAGTCTCAATGCTACCACTGTTTCAGTGATCCAAATATCAATGTCTAATCCACTGGATTTTCATCTACCTTGTCTCCATAGTCGCTGAACGAAAGCTTTGTAGTCTGTGCCATCAATGCCCCAAGTCTGAATGTTACCGCAGTCTCGGCGCTCCAAGTCCCTAGCGTCGCGATGGTTTCCTCATTGGCACTTTCCCTTACTAGCTTATCAACAATCAGAGGCTGAAATGAACAAATTTTTTCCATGTCAGAAGTCTTTTTACGAAGGAAAATGAGCTTTAGTTATCTGTGCTACTGACATTGAAGAGGAGTTTAGCCTTAAATTCACCAATATGTAGTCCTTAGCTCTCCCGATCGCCGATGATTTCCCATTGTCACGCTATCAGAATGATTTTCTGTTGATTGATTGGAAGCCGTAGTCTGTATATCTTCTGCTGTTTCAGCTCCTTAGTGAATTAACTCGCAGACGGTTTATGTTTTCAAACTCTGACGCGTAGTCTTTAGTTTCTTCGATCGGCGGTGATTTTCTGTTATGGAAAAAGCCATAGTCAGTTTGTTTCCCACTGTTGCGGCTCCTTAGGGAACTAGCTCGCCAATAGTTAGTACTTGTAAGTTCCGACGCCGATGAGTCTGTATTGTTTCGAAACTCGCAGTAAGTATTTCTTCCGCAGTTGCAGCTCTTTGGGGAACTAGCTCCTCGATAGTTTGTCCTTGTAAGTTCTGATGCCGATGAGTCTGTATTGTTTCAGAACTCGTAGTAAGAATTTCTTCCATAGTTACGACTCTTTAGTGGACTAACTCGCCAGTGGTTAGTTTTTTCAAGTTCCGACGCTGAAGTTTTCTTCTACTCATGGAACCCATAGTCTTTAAATATTACGCCATTTCGGCTCTTTAGTGGACTAACTCACCGATACCTTCGTGTTTTCAAGTTCCAAACTAATTTCATCGCTATCGAAGGTTGGTGGAAGTTTGAATTGAAGCTTTCAATCACTATATTCTCCGTAGTGGTGGCACTTTTAGTCACTCTTTTCTCCACAGTGGTGGAACCTTTAGCCATTATCTTCTCTTATCAATGTTTAAGAATGTTCTGATGGTAGTGAAAAGTTTAGCAATACGCCTAACTGCCAAAGGGGTCTTCCACCTATTATTTATCATCCATATTTTGGTGGCTAATGAGATATTCTGATCCTCACCCAAGCCACCAAAGCTACAACTTTTTGAAATTCGCATCCAAATCAAAGACAAAGGCTTTCAAACTGTCAGTGATATTCATATATTTCATTGCATGAGTTAAATTCTCCATACTATCAAAATAAATTTTTTTTGGGAGATAACATCTGGCTCCTACTTGGGGATGGAAAACTCCCTATGACGTCCCTAGAACCCCAGACCAAAATTCCTTTCCTGTAAAAGAATAATTAAAGCTATCTTCTAGTGTTCCATTGGGCATTGAGTCATTTGTCTTCTATAACTGATCCGCTGCACCCTGCCTGTAGCCTGCTTTTATTATTCATGAAAACAAATGAAAAATGACCTAGCTGCTCACATTGAGAGCTTATTTTCCTATCTACTCCTACTCCTAATTGTAATCAGTAGATCCCTCTTATCATGTGACATCATGCTTCCAATGAAGCTAGGTCAGAAGCTGATCTACTGAACTTATCCTTGATCTTGACCCAAAAAATAAATGAAACCCTAGTATGCAGCAATGTAGTTTTGAAGGGTGACAGAACCAACTATCATCTAAAAAAAATATTTTGATATATATATGCTGCTCATAAGTTATATATAGTTAGTAACAAGGTCATAAAAGCCAACAATAAATACCTTTTTATGTTGTTGTTCCAACTTAATGGAATGCTGCTGCTGGCTGCTTTCAGTGATCATTACGCTAACTGTATATTGCTCAACCTCTGACTGGGAAGGATGAGTTATGCCCTACTATTATAGACTTTTTAGATCATTATCTTCCTTTTCATATCTGTTGCATTCTTCCTTTGTCTGACAAAAATGCGAGCTCAACAGCTGATCTGAATCTTTCTACTCCCCTTCACATAATCTGAATTCATCATGATGATAGAGTGGCTTATCAAAGCTAACAATTTCCTCTTCCACAATAATATATTTGTAGGATATACTGAAACTAAAAAGATCTGTATTGGACTTTTGAGCAGCAGATTCGTAACAAGCATCTATCACAACATTCACACATTTTTTATCATCTCTCTACTGAAAAGAAGAACTAGATGAACTTTGAGTAACCAATAAGTCTTTACAAACTTTAACCTCTTCTTCCTCATCACTGTATTTGTTGGATATAAGAGCGTCAAGATAAGATCCTAATGATAGAGATGAAGGCTCTTGTATAGGAGTATCAAAAATAAAATTTTGAAACAAATATGGAAAAATATTACCTAGTTCCTTGTCCTGATTTGAAGCCACATGTTCATAAGGAGAAGGAAGATATTTTTGAAGTTCTAGCTGGAGATTAGATAGTCCCTGGAAACCTTGCTCCTCTTGGTTATTGCCACTTTCCTTAATTTGCAAATCTAGAAAATATGAGCTAGCCTAACTGATTTTAATGATCATTTGACCAGCAGAAAGATGATCATTTCCATGTGTAGTTAAAGACATCAACTCCTCAGATTCACCACAATCAGATTTAATGATGGTAGGAAAACCTTCAACTCCTTTGTAATTCATTTCTAGTTTATGTTTATGGGAAAGTAACTTATTGTGAAAATCATAAGAGAGATGAGGTAGCTCTTGAGGGAGATATTCTTCTCTATTGAACCTTTCACCCTGAGAATGCAACTTATATTCTTCACAACAATTATCGAATGCAAACTCGTCTGAAAAGTACCTTTACATTGCTCAGTGAATGCTCAGTGAAAATATTTCATTTATGAAATGATGGAAGGAGGTAAAGAAAAATACCACTGACATGCATCGCCATATAATGAATACATGAACATCTTCATACGAACATCTTCATGCCACTGATCTAGTATATCCATGCATTCATGAAACTTGAGGAGGTGTTCTGCAGGATTGTCATCTTCCTCCTCCTTGAGGATAGGTAAAAAATATCCCCATTCGGACATATCAGGTACTGGATGTGGGAAACCAAGAACGAAAGAGAATTCAAGAGGTGCAAACCTCCGAGCCAAAAGAGAAGAAAATGCATTTGACATATTAATATTGTGGAGTCACCACTGAATTCGTCTTTCATGGAGTCGCCAGGGATGCGATTTTTACAAGAAACTGTGCTTGAAGATGCCCAGACCCTAAAATTTTCTGATGTATCTAAAAATTATTGGGAATTAAGAGTTTCAGTAGAAGAAATAATAGCAGAAAGATTTGAAATACCTGATGTAACTTTTCATGTAGCACTGCTAGTCTGTATTAGTAAAGCACTAGATTTCCTTAAGATTTCTTCTGGATCTGAAACGGGTGTTGTTGGTGGCCCCTCTGGGTTTTCTCTTGTACTTAGTCTTCTTAAAGCCACCTTATATCAATGGAGTCACCAGATAGATGATTACAACCATAATAATTTCCAAGCCTTGTCTATCATCAAAGCATGGATCTATGTTGTCTCCCAGGGAAGCTGATCTTCAATCTCCTCTCCCCAACAACGGCGCCACTTTGTTATCACTCCAGGAAACTCCTCTAAGTTGTAGCTTTAGGATGCCTGGTAACTTAAATTTTTTTTTGGGTTTTATGATATGGATCAAGCCGAATAACCTATATAACCTATCACTCTCAATACATGCATGAAGCTCACTCAATTACAAGGATTTTAGTTACAACTTGTTCAGAAGTTTGACAAAAAGGTGCAGGGATGGAGAACTCACCAGGCTAGCAGACTTACACACATAACACACACATATAAATGGCTAAACCCTATTGAGGATGGTATTTATAAATCAAATATCACTAAATAACCAATAGGATGACAGCTATCAGCTTTTTAATAAATCTGACAATGACCTAAATGCACATTTAAGAAATAAACACAGTAAATAAAGAGATGGCTAAACAAATCACAGCAAAAGAGCTTATATCAAGAATACACCAGATGAGATGCTTGATAATAGAAGAGGCTTACAAATCCCCAGAGTCGAAACCTTTATTAATAATTTAATCATGGGCTTTATAGCCTTCGACAAATATCACAGATCCTAAAAATCTGATCTATTTACACAAAAATAATTGAAAGTAATAGTTTTTCCAAATTAGGGATTCAAACCCTTGCTAACTATTTGTTTATCTACTGTGAAGATCTAGTTCACTGAGTAGTCTTTTAATGACTGAAGTGGTCGCTGATAATTCCTATTGCTGGTTCACTATGAAATTGCCGCCAATATCCAGTGTATCAGTGTTTAACTGAAGTTCCCAGTCTTTTTCAATCCACCCAAAATTTTTTACTTTGCTTCCGCAGTCGTCGATCGAAGGCTTTTTCTTTTAGCTCATCGACGCTCCAAGACTCAACGCTACTTCTATTTCGGCGATCCAAATCTCAATGTCTAATCCGCTGGATTTTCATCTACCTTGTCGTCATAGTCGCTGATCAAAAGCTTTTTCTTCTGTGCCATCGACACCCCAAGTTTTAATGGTGCCGTAGTGTCGACGCTCCAAGTCCATAGCATCATGATGGTTTCCTCATCGGCGCTTTCCCTTACTATCTTGTCAGCGATCGAAGGATGAAATGGACAAATTTTATCACTGTCGAAATTATTTTTACGAAGGAAACTGAGCTTTAGTTATCTATGTTGCAGACACTGCAGAGGAGTTTAGCCTTAAATTCGTTGATCTGTAGTCCTTATCTCTCTCGATCACCGATGATTTCCCATTGTCGCGCTATCGGAATGATTTTTTGTTGATTGATCAGAATCTGTAGTCTGTATATCTTCTGTTGTTTCGAATCCTTAGTGGGTTAACTCACCGATAGTTTATGTTTTCAAATTCTGACGCGTAGTCTTTAGTTTCTCCAATCGGCGGCGATTTTCTGTTATGGTGGAAGCCATAGTCAGTTTTTTTCCCACTGTTGTGGTTCCTTAGGGAACTAGCTCAATGATAGTTAGTCCTTGTAAGTTCCAACACCGATGAGTCTGTATTGTTTTGGAACTCGCAGTAAGTCTTTATTCTGCAGTTGCAGCTCTTTAGGGAACTAGCTCGCCGATATTTAGTCCTTGTAAGTTCCGACGCTGATGAGTCTGTATTGTTTTGGACTCATAGTAAGTCTTTCTTCCATTGTTGCGGCTCTTTAGTGGACTAATTCACCGGTGGTTAGTGTTTTCAAGTTCCAACGCAAAAGTTTTCTTCTGCTCACGGAACCCGTAGTCTGTAAGTCTTCTGCCATTTCGGCTCTTTAGTGGACTAACTCGCCGATACCTTCGTGTTTTCAAGTTTCGAACTAATTTCATTGCTATCGGAGGTTGGTGGAAGTTTGAATCAGAGCTTTCAATCACTATATTCTTCGCAGTGGTGACACTTTTAGTCACTCTTTTCTCCACAGTGGTGGAACCTTTAGCCACTATCTTCTCTGATCACTATTTAAGAATATTCCGATGGCAGTGAAAAGTTTAGCAATACTCCTAACTATTGAAGGGGTCTTACACCTGTTATTTATCTTCCATCTTTCGGTGGCTAATGAGATATTCTTATCCTCGCCCAAGCCACTGAAGCTAAAAATTTGTGAAATTCACATCCAAATCAAAGACAAAGGCTTTCAAACTGTCAGTGATATTCATATCTTTCATAACATGAGTTAAATTCTCCATACTATCAAAATAAATGTTTTTGGGGAGATAACAATATGGTTGGCTAATGTACACTTATTCGATATAGGATTAAATTATGCTCCAATTTCAGACTCCTTTTGTGTCAATTTTCCATGTTTGATTAACAATTTTGTGAGTGTAATTGATCTATCACTTGGGTTCAATTTCCACATGGTATTAGAGCCTTTGTTTATCGATTTCTCTCCTTCAAATTTTTTTTTGCAAGTTCGACATAACTAACTTGAAGTGTATTCTATTGACTGAAGGGCACAGGAGATGAGATACAGACCAATCTCAAAGGATCATCTTGACTCCATTCAATTTATTCGATTGGAAAGCTGAGATGGAGATATTGTTGAGGGAGAAAGGTATCTACAGGGTTACCATGTCCACTGAGGCAGATCCCAATGCAGCTGCAGACAAAATAAAATGGCACAACAGGAGGAATGAGGCCCATGGTCTTTTGTGTCTTAGTATTTCAAGAGACCCCCTCTTTCATTTTGATTCATTGACATCTCCTAATGAGGTGTGGGAGAATATTGAAGATATTTTTGGAAATATAGATGAGATGAGAGGACATGAAATCGAGAATGAATTGATCTCCTTGAGTTCCAGTAGCTTCGAATCATTGCAAATCTATTTTACCAAGTTTAAGGCCCTTGTTTTGTAGTTAAAACAATGTGGGATTAAAAAGAAGGAAGAGCAACTAGTTTTGACCATTCTCTCAAAGCTTGGTCCTAACTATTCAGTGTTTTTTTCTACCTTCTATGCCACTAAATTGATAGCTCGAACCTGGAAAATGCATAAGATTTTGGAGTTCATGGAATCCCTCACCCAAGAGAAAGATAAATTGGTGATTATGGGCATCATCAAACCTTCCTAAGACCAAGATTTGGTTTCTAGAGATTCAAAGGTGGATTAAAAAAGCAATAAAAAAGCTAAAAATCCACCTGAACAAAATTGAGACAAGTCAAAGTCTCAAGAGGAGTCCTCAAGCTCCAAGAAAAACCCCCAGAAGAAGAAGAACAAAGGAGAAATAAGCAAGTGCGCATACTACAGTAAGGGATATCATCCTGAGAGCTCTTGTATGAAAATGAAAATTGACATGTTGACCCAACTATTGGAGAAGAACAATATATCCTTTCCTGATTGCTCAAAGAAGAGGGAAGGAGGATCAAATTTAGAAGACAAGGAGAGAGTACATTCCTTGGTTGCTTGCACCTCAAGCTCACCTAGTTTCATCATTGATTTTAGAGCTTCCAGACATATGGTTTCAACAAGGGAGATATTTTCCTCTCTTGACATGTCGAAAGGTACACCAACAGTTTTGGGTGATAACTCTCTGACTGACAGTATGGGAAAGGGTAGGATTGATATTGAACATGGTAATTTCAATAATGTGTTCTATGTTCCAGGTCTTTCCTCTAATCTCTTGTCAATATATTATATGTCTCACACTGGGTCTCCAAAGAAAGTAATATTCTATGCCAATGAAGTTGAAATCACTGAGATTTAAAATGGTAAAGTCATAGAAAAAGGTGTTGTTAATCACACTGCGAAGGTATACAAGTTTTCCCATTTTCTACCCTACTCAAACCCCTCTACTCTTCTTACTCATGCTAATGAAGCAAGCAATATTTGGCATGAAATATTTGGCCATCTTAACTACAAGTATCTTTCTAATTTGAGTGACAAAGATATGGTTATAGGGTTACCAAAGATCAAGTTTTCTAAGGGAGTCTGTCAAGGTTGTATCCTAGGAAAACACCCAGAGCACAAGTATGAGAGAGCTAGTCATGAGAGAACCTCTGCACCTCTTAAGTTAATCCACAGTGACATTTGTAGTCCATTCCCTCATATCTCCATGAGTCAATACAAATATGCACTCACCTTTATAGATGAATTTTCCTGGTATTGTTGGGTTTACTTCCTAAAGCATAAGTCTGAAGTTTTTGACCTTTTCAAAGTCTTTAGAGCCTTGGTTGAGAACCAATCTAGGAGGAAACTCAAGATCCCATTAGAGGAAATTTCAATTTAAAATGGGCCTTCCAAAATAATACAAATTCCATGTCATCATGTATTAGCCAATCAAAATTCTTTAAAATTCGAAAAGGGAGCACCTCTTAAAAGAAATTTTAATATAAATTTGGGGATAGGTATCATAAAAAAAACTATTATTTTTGTTCGTATTTTTGACATATCTCCCTGTGTTTTTACTCAAATTTCGATCAGGATAGCTAGTTGGATGTGGAATTAAATTTTGCATCCAACAAGTACCCACTTAGCATACTTTTGATGGGGCCCACTACCCCAAAAACAATAAATACCTAAAAAATGTGATGGTGACAAAAGTATACCGAGTGGGTACTTGTTAGATGCGGAATTTATTTCCACATCCAACGAGATCTCCCATCGAAATTTGAGTAAAAAAATAGGGATATATGTCGCAAATACAAATAAAAAAGTATTTTTTTCTTTTCTTCCTCCAAAATTAATAAATATTATTTTATTATTTTAACTACTATTTTATTAATCTTCCTTAGGAAGCCCATTTTGAGTTCAAATTTCCTCTAATGTCAGATATGAAAATGGTGGAGAGTATGGCAAGTATGAGTTCATCTAGGATTGCAAAGATATAGGTATCCAGATGCAGCATTATATTCCTTACACACCACAGCAAAATGGTGTTGATGAGAGAAAGAACAGATCACTGAAGGAGATGGAAACTTGCATAATGGAGGCTAAAAATTTTCCACCAAAGTTTTGGACTGAGGCTATAAACTATGCATCCTATATCCCGAACAGGTTCCACATAAGAATCTTGATGGTATTACTCCTTTCGAATATTGGAGTGGGCACAATCCAGATGTGACCCATTTCACGATTTTTGGCTCAAAGGCTTGGGATATAATTTCAACTGAAAAGAGGAAGGCTTTGCAACCCAAAATCCAAGAGTTCCTATGTGTTGGGTATTCTGAATATTCAAAAGGGTATAAGTTGATCAACTTGAGAACTAACAAATATTTCATTGAGATAAGTGTTTAGTTCGAAGAAGAGCCTTTAGCAGCAGTTGAAGTTGGAGAGTCCTCTTCACCACCATAGCCATTGATTGTAAGTGAAGAGACTAATGAGTTTGCGGATTCTGATATGTATGATAATGATGAATTAATTGTAGATCCTAATATCCCTACAAGACCAAAGTGGGAAGCAAGGAGTATTCATGTAGGTGGGGAACTAGCTGGAAATCCTAATGACAGTAGGAGGAATAGATCTCAATTTGAGAGTGCCCTTTGTGTGAAAGATCCACTCTTTGATGAAAAGTGTTACTTAATGATAGAATTTGATCCACAGGCATATGAATATGTAGCACATGATCCAAGATGTCAAATAGCCATGAAATAATAATTCGGCTTTGTTATCACCAACCTTGTAGTTTCTTATGTATAATGGATCCATGATAGATGGTAGAGGGGAAAGCAACTAGGGAGGTGGACCGAATACTTGCTAGACTCCCAAATGGATGGTTGTCATGTCAATCAAGGAAGTCTTTGCTTTATGTTATCTAAGTCCAAGACAACAACGGGGGAGACCCAGATCTACTCCCAACAGGGGAGATCAGACCTAGACACCAGAACGGATCAAATGTGTCTTTGAGGTACGTAAGGTGTAAGGTAAATGGAATCCCTACCTATAGGGTTTAGATACTAGCAACCGATTGAGATGACCACTGTCTTGGGAAACTTAACTGTGACAGGGTGAGCAAGGACAGAGTTGTGATTGTCTAGTACCAAGGAGATAGACTCAATGAAAGATATAAAATATCAAGTAAACTGAGTTATCAAGGAATTGTCAACTTTTGGGGGAAAGAGGCCAGGAAGGGCTAGTGCCATGCTTGGATAATAGTTCTTGTTCATCCTTGGGTAATGGAGTTAGTATCAGTACAGTGTTTCAGTGAAACCACCTGGGATATGTCCTGATCTATGGACCCAAAAAAGGATTTGGCCTGGAAGATTCAGGTTACAGGAAAATCAATAGAAGGAGGGCTAGTGCTAGGGTTTGGAGAGGTAGATATATAGATCTAGAGCCACCGGGATACTATCAGCTCAATGTTGGAGTGGAAATGAGACCAGGATGGCCCGATCTACAAACCCAAGTCAGAAAATTTCAAGAAAAATCAGATTTGGAAAAGTCAAAATCTGATGAAGGGGGCAAGGAGGCTGAAAGTCAGTTTATCAGATCAAGGAAAACTAGGTAGGAACTAGCTCAGCGTCAGGGATGATTTTAAGGAACCATATGTATTTAATAGTGTATAAATGTTGGCGAATATTACCAATTCTTAAAACCCCAACTATAAAATGATTAGCAATATTTTTCAAAAAATATTTTAATTTCCAAGGATTTTATATCGTTTATATAATAATTTGGTGATTCTTAGGGTGAAATTTTTTTACCCCATCAATATTAGGCGAAACAGGGCTTCAAAAAATGCAAAATGGTGAATTTTTTTTGGGAGAAAAACATGGAAAAATAGCCCACTTGGCTAAAATTCGCCCCTAAAATTATCCCTGCTCAGTGTTGGGGGTGTTTTAGAATGAGGAAGACCTAATCTACACACACATGTAATTATTTTCAGGAAAACGTTAACTCTAGAAAAAGTCAAATTTTTAGTGGGGCGTTGGGATTTGAGCAGTCAAAAAAGTTAGATCTAGGGAAAACCAGTCAGAATTAGGGCAGCATTGAGGATTATTGAGTGAGGGGGATGCCCGATCTACAAAACCTAGAAATGGTTTTCTCAAAGATCAAGTGGTTTCCCGATTAAATATTTTTTGGATTTTTATTATTTAGGAGTTTTCTTCACAAAATTGAAGAAAAGAAGGTACATTGGATTGATATATGAAAGAGAAGAGACTTTCCTGTTAGATCTTACCTGTAAATGCTTGTATATTACTTGTTGATGATGATCCCCACCATCCCGATCAATTCTGGAAGATATGAGTGAGTTCTAGGACCAACGTTTTGTTCCAAGTGACCAATGCGCCCTCTCTCTTGCATAAGCAAACATCAACAGTATCAAATTTGCCGTATCATGAAAGAAAATCAAGATCTACAAAAGAGTAACAAGAAGTAATCATAGATCTCAATGAAACTAATGAAAAACCCTTGATATAAGTCAGACAATCCGAGCAAGTTGAGGTCCCCCTACAAAAATGCCCAAGATGAAGTCACCCTCCCATTGACAAGACAAATATCCTGAAAAAAAGAGTATATATATCACAAAATATTCTGAATTCTAGGAAGCAAGATATTTTCCAATCACTACCGAAGAACACCAGATACAAAGCAGATCTAGAAAATATCCACAAAAAATATTTCTATTAATTAGATCCAAGAGCCAAAGACCCTTTACAAATGAGAAGCTCTCTCCTTTAAATAGAACTGAGAGAACCAAAATTCTACAGACTTTCAAAATGAGTGGTTAAGATTAAAATATAAAATATTCTAATCAATGGTTGATATGAGCTCAACATACAATACATGGATCAATATAACCATAAAGTACCAAAGTGGACTAAATCACCCATAAAGAGGGCACCCCACTAAACAAGAAATAAAGGAAGTACACGATGGGTCCATGGAGTGTTAACTAACTCCCTCTGGGTGCCCCATGGCACAATAAAATAATATAATATTTTAATTCTTTGACTTTGTGCCTCCTTGAGGAAATCCTGAGCCTCCCAAAAGCTCCAGAAAATAATATAAAAACGCCCAAAAATAGGTGTGGGCCCAATTAGGTGCTACAAATGTTGGAGAAGGTACGGAAGACGTCACTCTCATCATCATGAATCATCCCATGCCATTTCCTTTCCTCAATATCCCAAATCGATTTCTTCAATAGCCATTTAATCATTTTTTAATCTACCTCGGGAAACATGAACCTACCAAAACAACCTCCTAGGTTTCCTGCATTGTAAAACTGAGACCACCAGGATCTTTGGGATGGGGGTACTATGGTACAATCAAGTGGATTCACCCCTATTCCCATACAACTCCCTAGGATATCCAAATGAAACATCTCCCTGCTCAGACACATCATCCTCTGAAGCAAAATTGCATCAGAAAGGTAAATTGAGCCTGATCATCTCTGTAAGTTCCTAGAACTAAAAAATAAGCTATCTCATTAAACTTAGAGAGTCCAAATCGATCTAGGGTGTATATTCATACCCCTCTAAGGTCTCTACCTGATCTTCAACCATATCCAATAGACAATAAAACCATCTGTAAATGATCAGATACCAATAATATAAATCAGACTATCATCCATCTACTACAAGTGTTATAAGGATAACACATGCTCTACAACTCATTTAAGAAACAATCAAAACAAGTAGCAGTCATTTTACTGGTAGTACATCAACCAAATACATATATAGGTTTTTATTTATTATTACTGAGACGAGACTTTCAGGACTATACTCACTTCATAGTTGTAGTCAATTTCCTAGTGAAGGGTGAAGGATGAAATTGACATGGCTAGGGAAAAGGATGAATTCCTACTTAACATCATGACACTTTGAATATCGAAGGGGAATACTCACTATAACCAATTCCAGACAAACAACAACACAGGGAATGGCAGTGCCTCACAAATGGTTGAGTTGTTTAGAGAGTGCTTATTCAACATAGGCATCATGTCAACATAAAGTTTGATCCAGTTTCATTAGTATCATCAATTTTATTTCCATGTCCTTTTTGGCCTATATGTCCTTTTGGGGACTTTACCAGTGCTTAAAAGCACAGCTAACTGCAGCTTTCATCTAGGACATTTTCACATTTATAAGGTCAACAATATTTGGATATAGCATATATTTAACCATTTCTTTTTTGGACCTTTTCTTATACCCTTCAAGGAGTATTGTTGTTTCCCTTTTTTACATATGTTAAGAAGCACAGTTTTAGCATTTTCATTTTCCATGGGTGCATATAAAAATTTCCAATATAAGTAGTACATGAGCTTTCAGTTTTAGTCAACAACATCTCAAGTGACCAGGGGGAGTTCTGCACAGTGCCAAACATCGGGACCGCCGACCAGAATGATTTAGGAATACAATCCAACTTACCAAAGGAAAGTTCTGTCACCGACTCAGATTCGAGACACAATATAAACATGGAGGTTTGTCCAACAAAGGTTCTAGTGGGGAAAAGGTCCTCCATGCCATAAGTCAAGTAGTAAGTCAGGTTAGAAACAAAACTGGAAGGTAATGGATGGGTGGAGACAATGAATGATGAAGCCAACACTAGCAAGCCAAAAAAATGGCGGGAATGACTACCTATATTCTCCCTAAGGAGGGTAAAACCAATGAGTATAGATCAGGATTCAAAGTCAGAGTAGGGACATCAATACATAATACAAATACATCCAAGTCCATATAATTATGACTGCCATATTATGACACTATATGTTAATACATGTCACAAAGATGAGTATAAGAGAAATGATAAACACGACAATATAATAAAAGCTAATTCATAATCATGCATATAATCCATCTGAAACATCATATGTCCAATGAGAAAGCACTGATATAAAACTGGGCATCAATAAATTCTCTATAATGACTAAATGGTTACATCGGTCCTCAAATTTGAGTGTCTTGAGACTTAGCCCTGACATGGGAGAGTACAATAGTCCACCAATGAAATAATGATCCATCACAACTGCTCATCTTAGCATCTCATATGTAAGAGATCTAGCTGAAAAATTTAGTGTATTTGAAAAATAGAAAATGGTAGCCCGACTACTATATATGTAATAACATCTGGCTCCAGCTAGGACAAGTGCTCTGCTGAAAAGAGTGCTTGATAACCTCAGAATATCTGGTCTTCATACTCTGCTTCTCGCACCCTTGATTAATCCATCTAGCTCTTGAACTGCTACCAAAAATTTCACTGACTACCTACAACATGTCCAGAGCTATACCAAACTCACAGAATGATCATCAGGATGATATGTGGATAATATATAAAATACTGAAAACAAAGATGCATGAAATTGAAAAGCAAAAAATAAATATAATCTATAACCATAACTTTCAATAAAATTTTGATTTTTTATTTTGTAGGATAACAAAATTACACTAAGAGCTTCAAAGATGAGCTTCAAACAAAGGTGCAAGTTTCTACACTACTTCCAGGAAAGGATTATTCAATCCTACCTTCCCTACTATAACCAGTTAAGACAAGTGTTAGGTGAAATCATAAACCAATGTAACCACTTGCTGAACGAATCTATTTAGATTTCTTTACAGTTAATGAGACAACAAATCAATGATGGCTTGTAAGTAATTTGAATGAAATTTGAAGCCATTATAACTTGTTGTTTGAAAATTGAAGAAAGACATGGATAAAGAGAAATGAAATCATGCCAGGGATGATGTTGACTGTTGCAAACTTCTTCCACCCATAGATCGATAGGATCATGAAAGTTATGCAAGTTTGCTCTTGATGGAAGAAAACAATATGATTCATGACTCGGCCAATCCAAACAATTCTTTGTTTTCTCCTCTACCCTACTAGGACTCTCAATTCTATTCATTCCAGAAGAAATGGGAGAATCAAATGGGAACAAGTTGTAATGTAATGAAACTGTCAATGAGACCAAGCCCATTTTTTTTTTAAAAATGGATAAAAGATGAAATTGATCTTTATACACCTTCTTCAGCCATCCATAATATAGATTTACAAATTGAAAAAATTTATTTATTACGGATGACTGAAAAAAGACATGAAGTGCATTTCCCCAATTACGTGATAATGCTTAAACTCCTGATTCAAAATTTCGAGAGTAACAACTTGATTAAATGACAAACCCATATAACAAGTATTGAAGAGTTGGGACCGGAGGGTGGATTGAAAATTTTCTTCCAGACTTGGAACAATTGATCTTAGAATTTGATGAGAGGAAAGAGCATTTAAATTAATTCCAGGAGTGATTTCAAGATTAGAAACAAGGTTAGTATCCACAAATTGAACCAACATATTCTGATTAAGGATTGGATGTAGAATTCTATCGATACTATCAGGACAAGGCTCTTCATTGCAATGTTCTTGATCAAGTTCACTTATAATTGTATCATCATGTGATTGTTCTTATTTAAGCTCTAGATAAGAAAAAAATCAATGAGCTCGGTTTTAGTTTCCCTATTACTCTTACATGCATGCTCTTCAATCATAATATGACCACAAGATTGCTCTTCAACGGAAGTTTTATTAATTTCAATCTTTTCCTCTCCTGCAGTGATATGATCAAGGTTTGAATCTAGATCTGGATAGGTTGGACACTAACTCAAATTATCATCAATTAAGTAATGACTATATATTTGCTCTTTTAAAGGTTGTTTAATGACCTCATCAATGGAAGGCTCAACTAAATATGTTTCTTGATTGTTAGGTTCCTTTTCACAAATTAAGTCCAAGATTTGCTCTGTGACTGCTTTAGGTAATAATAACACAATATCTTGTATGATTTGATTTATATCCCTCTTAATTTCAGCATGAGGTTTAGAAATATTATCCTCAAAGTACTCTATAACATTCTTATGGATTGCAGGCATGCTCATAATTTGGAACATTTCAGGAGAGGAATGATCCATTGAGAAATAAAATTGCCAATATATTGATTATAATCATTGTTGGATTCACACTTTGAAGAATCATCAGTGTTCCTACCCCATTGATCTATTAACAGATCTGTGAACATGTCATACCCAGTGATGGATCGTGGTGCTAAATGATCAGACCATAGTTGAACATCCCCTCACAAGGCTTCTCCTAAGGCTCACATATAAACATCTTCATTGTTCACACCTCTAATTTCCATGTAATCCCAAAGAATGTCCAAATGACTTTCAATAGATATATCATTATTTCCACTAAACTGGGGAAACCTCCTCATGTAATCGTTTGGCATAGGATGAGGTGCTCCCGGTATTTCAGAAAAGTCAAAAGGATACTGTTTGTCTTTCTTTTTAATAGCTCTACTTACTTGGCTATAAGGATTTGACTGGGGCTAACTTCTAGGGTCATGTTGACTTACAGGCCCACTCAGGATGGTTTGGAAATATTTATTGCATGGGTGAGGAAGTTGGTGGGTATCATAAATATTGTGATAACTAGATTCATATCTGTAGTCATGCTTGAGGTCATCCTCATACCTGTAGTATGAACTCCTTCTATCCCTTTCATTCATTTGTCTTGTATTTTCAATCATGTTTTTGGTTAATTCCTCCATGTGCCTCAAGAACACATCTGAATTCATTATGATTTATGGGATGTTCTAAGAAATTAAAATTAATATGTTGGGTATGGTCCTTAGTGGAGTCACAGGGTGGATTCGCAAGGAGAACCACACAAGTAACTCACCAACAAAGGATATGTCTTAGGGAAAGGAGAGGTATGTTGAACCAAGGTAAGCCTCTACCTCCCCAGCAATGATGCCAAAATGTTGGCAAAGAGAACAAGAGGAGAGCTTAAGGATACATGTCAAACCAGTGTAGGCCTATACCTTCCCCAGAAATGGTGCCAAAATGTTATCACAAACCTTGTAGTTTCCTATGTATGATGGATCTAGGATAGATGATAGAGGGGCAAACAACTAGGGAGTCTCCCAGAAGGATGGTTGTCATGTCAATCAAGGCAGTATTCACTTTATGTTATCTAGTTCCAAGATAACAATAGGGGAGACCCGGATCTACTCCCAACAGGAGAGATCAGACCTAGAAACCAAAACAGATCAAATGTGGCTTTGAGGTACGTAAGGTGTAAGGTAAATGAAAACCCTAGCTCTAGGGTTTAGGTACTAGCAACTGATGAAGATGACCACTGTCTTGGGAAACATAACTATGACAGGGTGAGCAAGGATAGAGTTGGGACTTTCTAGTACCAAGGAGATAGACTCAATGAAATATATAAAATATTAGGTAACCTGAGTTATCAAGGAATGGTCAACTTTTGGAGGAAAGAGGTCAGGAAGGGCTAGTGTTATGCTTGAAGAACAGTGTCTGTTCAGCCTTGGGTAATGGAGTCAATATCAGCACGGCATTTTAGTGAACCCACCTAGGATATGTCCTGATCAATGGACCTGTTGGCAGTCAGTAACAACCCCTTCATTTTTCATTAAGATGAAGGGAGATCAACTCTCTTTTATGATTTACCTTTAAAACTTATAAAAGAGTGCCTTCAGAATCTTTGATTCTAAAGGTACTCTCAATTGTAGAAGAGTCAAGGGACATATTAGAAGCTTTTGAAAATTTTTTCATAAACTTGATAATTAGAAGCTGCCAGTTTCATCATTTGTTATATAATCAATTCTATCATTAATTAATCTATCTCATTATATATGTTGATTTAAGAAAATTAAAGGGATAGTATGCTAATTAGGGTTCAACGAAAACACATTTTGAATTTGTTTGAAGCTGGTTATTGATAAGATATTATAAGTTCTTAAAATCCTAGAACTAAAGGTGAATTATTAAATTAAAATTATTATTAAACCTAAAAGTTCACATTCCATATGCAACTTAAATATCTTACCATGACTTTGTAAAATTGTGTATATATAGCTAGTGAAAAAGCAAATAAATGAATATCATTTTGAAATCTTCATATGTCATAAGTTTTATAGCTTTGTATCCTATCAAATTCGATTTGGGATATTAATGGACGAGATTTTGTAAAGTTTTAAAAACCATGAAACTTTATGTATATACATGGCTTAAGTGTTAATTTGGATCATTAGTTAGTTGTAGTGAAAACATTAGGGTTTATTGGTTTGACACTATATCATCATGTTAATAAACGTGACCACCTTTCACGTATAATCTGGAGGAGATCATCAATTG
This sequence comes from Pseudotsuga menziesii, assembly GCA_001517045.1. Classification (NCBI taxonomy): domain Eukaryota; kingdom Viridiplantae; phylum Streptophyta; class Pinopsida; order Pinales; family Pinaceae; genus Pseudotsuga; species Pseudotsuga menziesii. Next base: position 154,073 of record LPNX010617635.1, on the reverse strand, counting down.
ATAGTTTTATGAGGATAGATGACCCATATGTCAAATAATTAACACCTATTACTTGGATCGCTGCATTGGCATGAAGATTTCGCTAACACCTTTCGTTTTAATTGATAGCTGTGAATATATTAATGAATCGTATCAGCAGGATTTAATGTTGTATATGACTGATAACCATTCCATTTCGTAACGCTGTATGAACTCATCATGCCCACTGTGTGTAATCAATGTCTTGTTTTACGATCCATCAATCGAATGATCCCTGATATGTAGAATTGGTTAAGATTTATAGTTAGTCGTGGCTAGTTATGCATTTATCATAGCAAAACACTAGCTGTAGTATCCATCATCTCTAAATTCAGTTAAAATGGCCAAACTCAGAGCCCTCATCTCTGTCAGGCATGAAGCATGTGAGGATTTGACATTTCGCATCATGTCATTTACCTGGGTGCCTATCCCTTCCCTCTTCACGACTCCATTCATTCCATTTCGTAATCAGGATAGTCGTGAGGAAGCCATGGCTCCGCTTAGTCGTTTTGAAATCTCAGGGTCAGAGCTTGTTGAAGCAGATGAGAATGTTGCCCTGCTATTTGAAAAGGTTGGATGGGGTCAGTTCTTTAGGTGCTTTAATGGCCATAACATGGAGGTTACCAAACTGTTTTCTCTGAGTTTGAAAGAAAATGTAGCACAGATTGGGGATTTCAGGTTTATCATTGACGAAGAAAAAGTTGCAGAGGACATGAAGCTCCCACAAACTGGAGAGCAATGGTTTAAAGGTGGGAAAGTTAATAAGAAGAAGTGTCAGTCCTTGTTGTTGCCTTTGCGGCAAGTGCAAAACTAAAGATTGGGGTTTCAGTCAGGTTTCTGAAGCCAGAATGGCGAGCATTCTACGAGATCTTGGTTAGGTACGTATCATGCGATGGATGATTTTATCACCTACATTATTATCACCTACAACTACTATTAGCATTAAAAGGCTGTAAACTTAATTTGCCAATTTACCTATGGCAAAGTCTGAAAAAAATGTCGCATTCAGTTCAAAGTTTCGATAATCCTGATAGAAGTCTATTTCATCATGGTTTAGTCAAAATTATAATAAAGCATCAACTGTCTCTTAATGGTGAATTGTGGGATGAGTTTTTAATTGAATGTCAATTAGGTCCGACTCAATATTGGCCAAACCCTTCCCCAAAGACCCGTAGGAAACGAAAGGCTACTGTAAAATTTAAAGTTAGTAATGTTCATGAGGCTGAATCAAAGGATGAAGAGCTTCAGGAAACCAATCCACCCATAAATACTGGTATTAGGGATGATGGGGTCAGTAATGTAGCTCCCTTGTACTCTGAAGAAACCTTGAACCAATATCCATCTGACAAACAATGTAGTACACCTGCAAAGACAGGGGACAAGTTAACCAAAGATGAAAATGTTAACAATGTTGATTATAAAAAACACTCTAAGCTGAATACTCCTCCTAAACATGGCAATGAGTCTATGCATAAATTAGAACAACTAGCGCAGGTATGCTATGATAGAGGGGGTTTTGAATCAAAAAATCTTGTGTTTGTTCATACGAGAAGGGTTACTAGAAGCATGAACAATACACCTACAACTTATGTTCTTAAGACTACTCAACAGAGTACTCAGCCAGCAATTATCCAGCTTGAGGATGACTTTCCATCGTCGGTTCTCGAAACTACTTGTATGGATGATCCTACTCTTATAAAGAATAATAGTGCAGAATTGACCAAAGACATTGTAGAGTTGGGTAAGGTAGAGGTTGCTCCATCGTGTATGGACGCCTATGGTTCAGGCCCCGAGCCATCTTTAGTGAGCTTTCCATCACCTATTCAAGACGTAGATAAGCATGATTCTTCTTAGGCAACAGATTCATGCCATGACAAGGAGGAGGAAAGTCTCCAATAGGTCCTGGACAGGGTATACGAGACTAAGATTATAGAATTGAAAAATGAACTTAAACAGTGTCAAGCTAATGCATATTTAAAGGAGGTTGAAAATAAGACATTAAGAGAAGAATTATTAAACTGGATTAACAGGTGGAAGGAAGTGAACATAAAAAAGAACCAATACAAAAAGGAGAAAAAATCAATGATAAATACAAATCAACATTTACTTGAACAAGTAGAAAAGCAAAAGCTAATGATCATCAGGCTTAAAGCCAAACTAGATGAAGCCAGAAGAGTGGTCGATCTTCAAAATAAAACCTGATGATTATTTCTATTTTTAGTTACGTGATTTGTTTCTCTGTCAATAGGTAATCAAAGTTTTTTTTGTGCATCCCTGTAGAATCGCATATTTTACAGGCAAACATATAAATTATAGTTTCTTCTGTTATTTCTGATTAAATTTGGTTTTTAATAAGATGCTTTTGTTTGTTTAAAACAGGTGGGTATGTCATCGCTATCCTCTACAGTTTCAGGACGTCTCTAATATTCTGGATTTCAGTTGGAAGATGTGGATGTGTATTGAAGACTGGAATTTCGACCCAGCCACGAATTTGCCAATTCCTTTAAACCAGCAAATGTTTCAGGCTAGTTGTTTTTATTGTTATCTTCTAGTGACAAATGTCTGATGAAAAGAGATTCGATACTCTTTGATAGTGATAGGACTCCTATAGTGTTGCATATAACATTGATGGCAAAACTGAATCGAAAGACTAGTAGTATTATATAAGCTTGTAATTTTTATGAGATAGGGATGGAGTGACTGAAGCAAAAATACTCGAAATACTATTTTGATACTAGTTTTGTTCTTGGATGAAGTTTTATCTTTGGAAATGGGATGTGATTGGAAATATCCAAGTTGATATCGTGATTGGTATTATTTTGGATACTCTTTATATTTCAGTATATAATCTTCTATCTTTATCCTTAATGCAGTATACTTGGTTATGCTTGTGTTTATTGATCAATATTACACTTTGTGAACTCAATATTATATTTGAATTAGTATATCATTGTGACTGAATTTATCAGTGTTTTTACTGAAAATTTAATATATAATGATATATATTTATGTCTGTTAGATATCATTTGTATTTTTGCAGTGATTTCATGTTGAACATTATCTCTTATTCAAATATATAATGTTGGTTATTAGTTGTTAATTAATTAGACATTACAGAAAATTTGAAGTACAGTGTTTATTTTAGTTTCTCTGATAAGTTATTTTATAGTAGAATGATTTAGTGTGTATGGTTTAAATATTTTTGTTTAGGTCTTACCTCTTATCTTTCTGTTCATCATTACATTAATTAATAATTAATATACTATTTAAAATCGCTCTCAGCTGAGATAGGATAGATAGGATAGTTAAGATAGTTCAGTTATTATTATCCTAGTATAGTTTACATTTAACAGTTGTTAAATAGAATTTGTGTAATTCTTAGAATAATTTTAATAGTCTTTTATATTTAGAAAATTTAATATAAAATCTTCAAAAATCGAAGACTTTCCTTAAGAAAGCAATTGTAGGATAACTTAAGTAGTTGAAAATAATTTTAGGGTTTATTTAGACAGAAATAACATTAGGATAGATTTTGGCTGAATTTTAGTTTCTCCTTAAGAGAAAAATTCAGATGGTAGCAGGACCATAACCTGCGGGATTTTTCTATTCCAAACACACCAGATGCTGTTTTAAGCTGATTGTGTGGGCATAATCTCCTTGTTGGCCTAGGTCAGAAAATTAGGCCAACAAATGGCGCTAGAAGGAGGGCCTGTTAATGAGTAATTGCAGGTGAAACTAATGAAAAAATTTCAACCAGTCAAAATCCTCCAGAAGTCAGTAGATCACCGTTTATAGAAATTGTTAGGAGCATCCTTGAACGTGATCCTATCACATCTCCATTTACTCCTGAACAAAGCACTCAAACTTTAGAAGAATCATGACATATTATCACAAGAGCATACGCTAATCAACTTGGTGTATCTCCAATAGATTATGGTCTACCTAGACAACAGCGACATAATCCATAATTGACCATAGTCACTCAAAATTTGGAAGTAGCTGATAGCACTCCCCGTCATCAGATTGAAAGTCATCAAAGGAAAACTACTCAAACAAACACTGCTAGAAGACTAACTGTAGAAGGCAGTTTTGATCAGCCACCTTCTCCTCTTGAATCACCACCTGATAGTCCAAGATCATCCTATTCAGGAAGTTCCTCAAGTTCTGAAAGAAGTCCTATGGCAAGAAACGTACCTGTGGGAGGAGGAGGCAATCCTCCACCTAATCCACCTAATCCACAACTCCCTTGGCTAAGAACAGCTGCCGTGGCTATTCTTGGTGTAAAACATCCTTTTCCTAAACACTCAGATAAACTCCTCCCTAAGTTTAACCCAGATGACAAAGAACCTGTAGAAGTGCATGTCGACAAATTCATGTTAGATGTTCAAACCTTGAACATTCAGCATGAAGATGTAGTTTGTCGTTTGTTTCCTTTAACTTTCGAAGGAAGAGCTTCTACTTGGTATTTTTCATTAGTACAAGGATCAATCACAAACTGGGGTGAATTTAATAAAGCCTTTTTAGATAAATTTGGGGAAGATAAAACACCTGCTCTTTTAGCCCTAGAGTTATCTAGGATTAAAATGGATCCTAAAGAAAGAATCAAAGATTTCAATCAAAGGTTTCGGACATTAAAAAAAAAAATTCCAATTGCTTCTCAACCACCTGAGGATATAATTATTGAAAATTATATGTCAGCTTTACCAAAATATTCTGGGGTGTTCGTTAAGAGAGCTGGGAAAACAACGTTAGTAGAAACTTTTGAGGAAGCCATTAAAGCTGAGAAGGATTCTATGTCCTATGAACCAGATAGAAGTGGGAAATCTGATACTTTTCCTCGTAGGAAGATGGAAAAACTCAATTCAGAAAAATACAAAGCATTTGATATAGAACAGCTGCAAAATGCTATTCGGACATTAACCAATGAAGTTGTAGGATTAAAGAAAACCAATTCTGAAGCTTCTCCTTCTAGGGGATATTTCAGAAATCAGTTTAGGCAAAACCCGAATACAAAATAATAAAAATACACCACCTGACATAGCAGCAAATGAAGAAATTTTTAATACAATTCGAGCTGTTTTATCTTTATCTGAAACTCCTAATCAAGAAATAACTGAAAATGAAGAAGAAGAGGAATCAGAAAATGATGAAGCATTAGAGGAACCTCAACAAATTAACGGTCATTTCTGGGACAGTCTTGTAAAATAATATGAGGGTAAAAGTCCGCCTATAGGAAAACATGCCTATAACACTCATAGTAGAGCATTCACAAACACTCCTAGAGATTCATCAAGTTCTACTACAAATAATGACAACAATAATTCACAACCTAATAAACAAACTCAATCCGACAAGCAGACTCAATCAACCAAAATTACTCATCCTATTCAAAATGCGCCAAAATTAGATTTACAATATGATATAATTGAGGATTTAAAGAAGACACATGCAAACATCAGTATGTACGACCTTCTTAAAATCTACCCAATGCCTAATAGTCATGTTATAAATCCCACCATGAGTTCAATTATTCCTAATGCAAAACAAAATGTTGCTGCAAACAGTTCTAATAATGATTCAACAGCAACTGAAAAAGGAAAAGCATTGGCTGGCAAAGCCTCACTTCTAGGTAAGAATTCTAAATCAACCACACCTCCATTCTTACTTACCTTTGATATTTTCAATAGGAATGTCCATAATTGCATGGTAGACTCTGGAGCATCTTCCAATGTGATTCCTTTATCAGTATGCAAGAAGTTGAATGGGAAATATGTTCCATCAAATTCACAAATAACTCAATTGGACAGGACAAATGTGAAGGTTGTAGGGGAAATGAAAGATGTCTTAGTTAGGATTGCTTGTAACCCTTCGGTTTATCAAATTATAGATATTGTTGTTGCAGATATCCCAGATGCATATGGGCTATTTTTAAGTAGGGATTGGTCTCAACAATTGAATGGATTCTTTGCCACGGATTGGTCAACATTATGGTTACCTAAGAACGGAAAGTCAAATCAGATAAATATAAATAGATAAAGATATATGCAACATACTGTCACAGAACTGCATGATCCTAACAAACCTGTTTTATTTTCAGATTGCATTATGGGGAATTACATGTATGATTTGGGATTTGGTAATTTGAAAGCTGAAAATTCTGCCTTTTCTGAAAATAAACAGCAATCTGAAATTAAAAATGTGACATCTATTTCTCCTAACTCTTCACTCAAGGAAACCATTAATGATGTAGATAATCTGAATATTGTAAATATTATAGAAAGCAAAGTGGTTGTGAATAGTTCTATTTGGACTTTATATTTTGATGGTGCGAAATCCAAAGAAGGAGCAGGAGCTGGTTGCCTACTGGTGGACCCTTAGGGAAATAAAACCTGTATAGCTTGTAGAATGGAATTCAATTGTACAAACAATACTGTGGAATATGAAGCTTTAATACATGGTTTGAAAAAAGCAATTGATTTGAATATCAAAGAGTTAATCGCATACGGTGATTTCAAGATCATCGTCAGACAGGTTCGTAACTCCATTCACTGTCTATCTGAACATTTACAGAGTTATCAACAAGAGGTATGGAACCTTATTTCACATTTTGATGCATTTAACATAATTTCTATTCCTAGAAGTCAAAATCAGGAAGCATATTTATTGGCAAATGTAGCATCAAAGTTAATTCTGTCAGAAAATCTTACATTAGATTTCTTTTCAGATGAATTGATTTTTAGGCATTCTATACCAGATAATATTTTTAACTGGCATGTATTTGATAATGATCTGCAGGTGCTGAATTTTTTGATGAATGAAGATACCTTTAAAGATTCAGCCATTGACGAAGTTACTCATGACAAAAATCTGCGGGATTTTTCGGTAATAAATGATTTTTGTTCAGTTGAAAAAGCTTTTGAAAAGGTAAAACCAGTCCCTAATTCAGTACTAAGATTAGAAAAGTTCTTTGATCTGTAGGATAAATTTAGATCTATCCCTATTTGTAAAACTAATAGCTCTCAAATGAGGTATGAAACCATGAATTTAGGAATAGAACTGAATCCCCAAACTATTAATTTAGGCATAGATTGCAACCCCGCAGAAAAAACAACATTCATAAAATTGTTTAAGGAATTTAAGGATGTCTTTGCATTGACATATGATGACCTGAAAACCTTCAACACACAAGTCATGAAACACATAATTCCAATTAAACAGGAGTCAAAACCTTTTCAACAAAAACTAAGGAAATATCACCAGTCACTAGAATCGACAATTAAGAAGGAACTAAATAAATTGTTAGCTGCCAAGATTATTTTTCCGATTAGGCATACTCAGTGGGTAGCCAAATTAGTTCCAGTCAGGAAGAAAAACGGAGATATTAGGTTATGTGTAGATTTTAGAAATTTGAATAAGTCTTCTGAAAATGATAATTACCCAGTTCCTCCCATGGAACAAATTCTTCAAAAGGTGTCTGGGGCTGAGATACTATCACTCTTTGATGGTTTCTCAGGATAAAACCAAATATTAGTTTCCCCAAATGATCAATTGAAAACTGCTTTTAGAACTCCATGGGGAACATATGCTTACCGCAAGATGCCCTTTGGATTAATCAATGCTGGGGCAACTTTTCAAAGAGCAATGGATATTGCTTTTAGAGGCTTAATTAATCATTCAGTCGTTGTCTATTTGGATGACGTTACTATATATTCTAAACATCGACCTGATCATCTTAATCACCTTATAAAGGTATTTGAATGATGTAGAAAATTTGGAATATCCTTAAACCCTAAAAAAACAATATTTGTTGTTTCAGAAGGTATTCTATTAGGCTGTGTGGTTTCAAAACATGGAATCATGATTGATCCTGAAAGAACCCAAGCCATTTCAAAAATAACTTATCCTTCTAGCAAGAAAGCAATGCAATCATTTCTTGGTAAAATAAATTTTGTTAGGAGATTCATTCCCAGTTTCTCCGAAATTATTCGTCCTTTGTAGAAAATGATTAAGAAAGACGCTATTTTTAATTGGGGACAAACTGAAAAAGAATCATTTCAGAAAATTTTAGAAGCCATTTCAGAAGCTCCTAGCCTTCTAAGCCTAGATTTTAACAAAGATTTCATATTGTATACTTTTGCTTCGGATATTTCATGTGTAGCAGTTTTAACCGAATTAAATCAACAAAATAACGAAGTAGCAATCTCCTTCATGAGTTCAAATTTCAAAGGTGCTGAACTTAATTATCATGAAGTTGATAAACAAGATTTTGCTGTTTTTAAAGCTGTTAAACATTTTCATCCATATTTATTGAAATATAAAATGAAAATAATAGTCCCTTATTCCTCAGTCAGAAACTTGCTAGTGCAAAAGGATTTAGGTGAGAAAAGAGCACCTTGGATGACAGCCCTTCAAGAGTATGACTTAGAAATTAAACCCTCAATGATAGTCAAAGGTCAAGGATTATGTAAGTTAGCTGCTGAAGCTACTCATATACCTAATGATAAAGCTGAAACTGTCATTGATGAGGTTTTACTTACAAGAGAAATTTATTTTTATCCCCCACCACAAGATTCCTAGTATACAGACATAAGAATACTTTTGGAAACAGGAACTACTCCTGATTGCCTAGAACCAAAGAAGAAAAGAGCACTTAGATTGAAATATGCTCCTTATTTATTAATTGATAATGTCCTCTTTTGGAGAAATTCAGACGGAGTATTGCTTCGATGTCTAGACAAAGATGAAACAAAAGCAATTCTGAAAGAGTTACACTCTGGACCAGCAGGAGGTCATTTTCGTGGAGAAAATACTACGCATAAAATTCTTAGGGCTGGTTATTATTGGCCTACCTTGTTTCGAGATTCCTATACTTTTGTTAGAAAATGCGAGGAATGTCAACTTGCTGCGGGAAGAGTTAAGAAACCTGCTTTTCCTTTACAACCTGTTTCAGTTGAAGGACCCTTTCAGCAATGGGGTATTGATATAGTAGGGCCAATAAATCCTCCCTCATCTAAGCAACACAAATATATAATAACTACGACTGATTATTTTACTCGTTGGGAAGAAGCTGCACCATTAAGGGATGTAAATACCAATCAGGTTATATTATTTTTAGAATTCTTTATCATAACAAGATTTGGTATTCCAGATTCCCTCGTCTTTGATAATGCTTCATATTTTTCATCAATTGAGTTAACTCAGTTTGCCTTAGAGAAGGAAATAAGAATCAGGTATTCAACTAATTACCATCCTCATGGAAATGGTTTAGCTTAATCAACAAACAAAAATTTATTGAAAATTCTCAAAAGAACTATTTCAGCTCACCATCAAGATTGGAATATAGAATTAATCAATGCCCTTTGGGCAGACAGAGTAACTCCTAAGTCTGCGATAGGTAACTCACCCTTCTTCTTAGTATATGGAACTGAAGCTATTTTACCACCGAATTTATTCTTACCTTCATTACAGTTAGCTCAGTCTGTTCAAGATGAAGAGTGTCCAGCAATGGAAAAGAGAATTAATACTTTGCTAAAGCTTGAAGAAGAAAGAGAAAAGTCAAAACAACACTTTACAAAACACCAACAAATTGTGAAGTCTTGGTTTGACCAATCCTTTAGTTCCAATCAAGAATTTCAGGTGGGAGACTTAGTTTTAAAATAGGATAAATTTCATGAGGAAAAAGGAGATCATACTAAGTTTCAGAAGCTTTGGTTATGTCCCTTCATTATTGCTGAGAAGATAGGTACAAGTACCTTTCGATTACAAACACTTGAAGGTCAGTTCGAAACATTCCCAGTGAATGGACTAATCCTGAAAAAGTATTTCTGTTAATATTTCTGGTCTTAAAATGTATATAATTTTTTTTGCTGTTTGTAAATAAATTTATATTTTTGTATATAAACTGAATTATAGTTCATAGAATTTAAGGATGATGAGAAATTCATAAAACTTTTGTAACTTTCAAACATCATTCTGTTATTACAGCCAGTTTCAATTCTGTTAGTCAAATATTTCATACTGTCAAATTTTTGTGTATAATTAGTCAGTAATCTTTAGTTAGCAATTGAAGAAATAAATGTAAATAAAAAAAAAAATCTTCTAATTGAAAAAGACTCAGTTTGCTCATGAGATTGAAAATTATGATACTAGAATGAAATCTTTTAAAAATTTGTTCAGGATGATCAAGGTTTCTTAAATCTATAAAAGACCTATCATTATTGTATTTCTAAGTGTTACTCAGATTATTCCTCACCTTTTTATTTCTTATAAAAGTTGGGATAGCTTATTAAATATCTTTTTCGAAGCTTGTACTTTTGAAAAACTCTTATAGATCTCTACCATCAGTCTTCAAAAGTATTTACAATCTGAAAACTTTTTTAGAATTTGTTCCAGTCAATAAAATGCTAAAATGAGAGATGGAAGGTCTTAGTAATAAGCCGGTCTCATCAGAATCATAAATATCACTAGTATGACGTTATTAGGAAACTAGTAATGGCTTTTGGTTTAACAAACCAAGAGATAAGGGGTCTCATCACGAGCCAGCTGATTCATTTTCTGGTGATATTAATGAATGACATTACCATTTGGTCACCATGCTGGGTAATGATCTCTCATTTTATCAAATTTAAAATTTAAAAGTGAGTAAAGAAAAAATAAATTTTGACTGAAGAATAGGAGGTCTCATCATGAGCTGGCCTAATCATGATCATCAATGCTGTCTAGAATAACTTCATTTCTGATCACCAGGGTGATGGCTTTTGATTTAAAAATTAAAAGACAAGAGGTCTCATCACGAGCCGACTTGCTTATTCCAGACAGTTCTCGTGAATGATGCTATCACATTGGGATACCATACCTAGATAGTAGTCTTCAGTCAAAATTATTGTTTAAAGAAAAGAAAAGAAAACAAAAAGAAAATTATTATGTTTATGGAACAGATTTTGGAAAATTTCTGGAAAACTAGATTTCTATACTCTATGCTGATGGCGTAGGTTATTACTGCTATGAAGTATTTTGTTTTGATCAGGATAGTTTTAAGTTTATCCCTAACTAGATCTCTATTTCAAAAGATGGAATATTTCTGAGTTATACTTATGAATATGAATAAAAATAATGGTTTTTATTTAGATAAAGAATTTTTTATTGTTTTTTAATAAGTTTTAATATTTTGTTCATATCATTGTAAGTTGTATGAGCAAAGATAACTGATTCTCCTAGGTTGTCGCCATTTGTTGGCAGTTAGCAACAACCCCTTCATTTTTCATTAAGATGAAGGGAGATCGGCTCTCTTTTATGATTTACCTTTAAAACTTATAAAAGAGTGCCTTCAGAATCTTTGATTCTGAAGGTACTCTCAATCGTAGAAGAGTCAAGGGACATATTAGAAGCTTTTGAAAACATTTTCATAAACTTGATAATTAGCAGCTGTCAGTTTCATCATTTTTTATATAATATATTCTATCATTAATTAATCTATCTGATTATATATGTTGATTTAAGAAAATTAAAGGGATAGTATGATAATTAGGGTTCAACGAAAACACATTTTGAATTTGTTTGAAGCTGGTTATTGATAAGATATTATAAGTTCTTAAAATCCTAGAACTAAAGGTGAATTATTAAATTAAAATTCTTATTAAACCTAAAAGTTCACATTCCATATGTAACTTTAATATCTTACCATGACTTTGTAAAATTGTGTATATATAGCTAGTGAAAAAGAAAATAAATGAATATCATTTTGAAATCTTCATATGTCATAAGTTTTATAGCTTTCTATCCTATCAAATTCGATTTGGGATATTAATGGACGGGATTTTGTAAAGCTTTAAAAACTATGAAACTTTATGTATATACATGGCTTAAGTGTTAATTTGGATCATTAGTTAGTTGTAGTGAAAACATTAGGGTTTATTATTTTGACACTATATCATCATGTTAATAAACGCGACCACCTTTCATGTATAATCTGGAGGAGATCATCAATTGACCGTTTTATGAGGATACATGACCCATATGTCAAATAATTAACACCTGTTACTTGGATCGTTGCATTGGCATGAAGATTTTGCTAACACCTTTCGTTTTAATTGATAGCTGTGAATATATTAATGAATCGTATCAGCAGGATTTAATGTTGTATATGACTGCTAACCATTCCATTTCGTAATGCTGTATGAACTCATCATGCCCATTGTGTTTAATCAATGTCTTGTTTTATAATCCATCAATCGAATGATCCCTGATATGTAGAATTGGTTAATATTTACAGTTAGTCGTGGCTAGTTATGCATTTATCATAGCAAAACGATAGTTGTAGTATCCATCATCTCTAAATTCAGTTAAAATGGCCAAACTCAGAGCCCTCATCTCTGTCAGGCATGAAGCATGTGAGGATTTGACATTTCGCATCATGTCATTTACCTGGGTGCCTATCCATTCCCTCTTCATGACTCCATTCATTCCATTTCGTAATCAAGATAGTCGTGAGGAAGCCATGGCTCTGCTTAGTTTTTTTGAAATCTCAGGGTCAGAGATTGTTGAAGTAGATGAGAATGTTTCCCTACTATTTGAAAAGTTTGGATGGGATCAGTTCTTTAGGTGCTTTAATGGCCATAACGTGGAGGTTACCAAACTGTTTGCTTTGAGTTTGAAAGAAAATGTAGCACAGATTTGGGATTTCAGGTTTATCATTGACGAAGACAAAGTTGCAGAGGCCATGAAGCTCCCATAAACTGGAGAGCGATGGTTTAAAGGTGGGAAAGTTAATAACAAGACGTGTCATTCCTTGCTGTTGCCTTTGCCGGCTAGTGCAAAACTGAAGATTGGGGTTTCAGTCAGGTTTATGAAGCCAGAATGGTGAGCATTCTACGAGATCTTGGTCAGGTACGTATCATGCGATGGAAAATTTTCTCACCTACATTATTATCACCTATGACTACTGTTAGCATTAAAAGGCTGTAAACTTAATCTGCCAATTTACCTATGGCAAAGTATGAAAAAAATGTCGCATTCGGTTCAAAGTTTCAGTAATCCTGATAGAAGTCTATTTCATCATGGTTTAGTCAAAATTATAATACAGCATCAACTATCTCTTAATGGTAAATCATGGGATGAGTTTTTAATTGAATGTCAATTAGGGCCGACTCAATATTGGCCAAACCCTTCCCCAAATACCTGTAGGAAATGAAAGGCTACTGTAAAATCCAAAGTTAGTAATGTTCATGAGGCTGAATCAAAGGATGAAGAGCTTCAAGAAACCAATCCACCCATAAATACTGGTATCAGGGATGATGGGGTCAGGAATGTAGCTCCCTTGTACTCTGAAGAAACCTTGAACCAATCTCCATCTGACAAACACTGTAGTACACCTGCAAAGACAGGGGACAAGTTAACCAAATATAAAAATGTTAACATTGTTGATTATAAAAAACACTCTAAGCTGAATACTCCTCCTAAACATGGCGATGAGTCTATGCATAAATTAGAACAACTAGTGCAGGTATGCTGTGACAGAGGGGGTTTTGAATAAAAAAATCTTGTGTTTTTTCATATGAGAAGGGTTACTAGAAGCATGAACAATACACCTACAACTTATGTTCTTATGACTACTCAACAGAGTACTCAGCCAGCAATTATCTAGCTTGAGGATGACATTCCATCATCGGTTCCCAAAACTATTTGTATGGATGATCCTACTCTTATAAAGAATAATAGTGTAGAATTGACCAAAGACATTGCATAGTCGAGTAAGGTAGAGGTTTCTCCATCGTGTATGGACGCATATGGTTCAGGCCTCGAGCCATCTTTAGTGAGCTTTCCATCACCTGTTCAAGACGTAGATAAACCTGATTCTTCTTAGGTAGCAGATTCGTGCCATGACAAGGAGGAGGAAACTCTCCAATAGGTCTTGGACAGGGTATACGAAGCTAATATTATAGAATTGAAAAATGAACTTAAACAGTGTCAAGCTAATGCAAATTTAAAGGAGGTGGAAAATAAGACGTTTAGAGAAGAATTATTAAACTGGATTAACAGGTGGAAGGAAGTGAACATAAAAAAGAACCAATACAAAAAGGCGAAAAAATCAATGATAAGTACAAATCAACATTTACTTGAACAAGTAGAAAAGCAAAAGCTAATGATCATCAGGCTTAAAGCCAAACTAGCCGAAGCCATAAGAGTGGTCGATCTTCAAAATAAAACCTGATGATTATTTCTATTTTTAGTTACGTGATTTGTTTCTCTGTCAACAGGTAATCAAAGTTTTTTTTGTGCATGCCTGTAAAATCACAGATTTTACAAGTACACATATAAATTATAGTTTCTTCTATTATTTCTGATTAAATTTGGTTTTTAATAAGATGCTTTTGTTTGTTTAAAATAGGTGGGTATGTCATCGCTATCCTCTACAGTTTCAGGACGTGTCTAATATTCTGGATTGCATTTGGAAGACGTGGATGTGTATTGAAGATCGGAATTTCAACCCAGCCACGAATTTGCCAATTCCTTTAAACCAGCAAATGTTTTAGGCTAGTGGTTTTTATTGTTATCTTCTAGTGACAAGTGTCTGATGAAAAGAGATTCGATACTCTTTGATAGTGATAGGAATCCTATAGTGTTGCATATAGCATTGATGGGAAAACTGAATCGAAAGACTAGTAGTATTATATAAGCTTGTAATTTTTATGATATAGGGATGGAGTGACTAAAGCAAAAATACTTGAAATACTATTTTGATACTAGTTTTGTTCCTGGCTGAAGTTTTATCTTTGGAAATGGGATGTGACTGGAAATCTCCAAGTTGATATCGTGATTGGAATTATTTTGGATACTCTTTAAATTTCAGTATATAATCTTCTATCTTTGACCTTAATGCAGTATACTTGGTTATGCTTGTGTTTATTGATCAATATTACACTTTGTCAACTCAATATTATATTTGAATTAGTATATCATTGTGACTGAATTTATCAGTTTTTTTACTGAAAATTTAAGATATAATGATATATATTTATGTCTGTTAGATATCATTTGTATTTTTGTAGTGATTTCATGCTGAACATTATCTCTTATTCAAATATATAATGTTGGTTATTAGTTGTTAATTAATTAGACATTACAGAAAATTTGAAGTAATTGTTTATTTCAGTTTCTCTGATAAGTTATTTTATAGCAGAATGATTTAGTGTGTATGGTTTAAATATTTTTGTTTAGATCTTACCTCTTATCTTTCTGTTCATCATTACATTAATTAATAATTAATATAATATTTAAAATCGCTCTCAACTGAGATAGGATAGATAGGATAGTTAATATAGTTCAATTATTATTATCCTAGTATAGTTTACATTTAACAGTTGTTAAATAGAATTTGTGTAATTCTTAGAATAATTTTAATAGTCTTTTATATTTAGAAAATTTAATATAAAATATTCAAAAATTGAAGACTTTCCTTAAGAAAGCAATTGTAGGATAACTTAAGTAGTTGAAAATAATTTTAGGGTTTATTTAGACAGAAATAACATTAGGATAGATTTTGGCTGAATTTTAGTTTCTCCTTAAGAGAAAAATTCAGATGGTAGCAGGACCATAACCTGCGATATTTTGCTATTCCAAACACACTAGACACTACTTTAAGCTGATTGTGTGGGCATAATCTCCTTGTTGGCCTAGGTCAGAAAATCAGGCCAACAGGACCCAAAAAAGGATTTGGCCCAGAAGCTTCAAGTTACAAGAAAATCAACAAAAGGAGGGATAGTGCTAGGGTTTGGAGAGGCAGATCTGCAGATCTAGAGCCACAAGGATACTATCAGCTTAATTTTGGAGTGGAAATGAGATCAGGATGGCCCGATATAGAAACTCAATTCAAAAAAATTTAGGAAAAATCAGATCTGGAAAAGTCAAAATCTAATGAAGGGGGCTAGGAGGATGAAAGTCAGTTTTTCAGGTCTAGGGAAACCGGGAAGGAACTAGTTCAATGTTGGGGCTGTTGGGGAATGAGGAATACCTAATATACACACCCATGTAATTATTTTTTGGAAAAAGTCAACTCTGGAAAAAGTCAAATTTTTAGTGGGGCGCTAGGGTTTGAGCAATCCTAAAAATAAGATCTAGGGAAAACCAACCAAAATTAGGGCAGTGTTGAGGATGATTCAGTGAGGGGAATGCCTGATATACAAAATCTAGAAATGCTTTGCTCAAAGATCAAGCAGTTCCTCGATTAAATATGTTTTGGATTTTTATTATTTTGGAGTTTTTTCAGAAAATTGAAGAAACGAAGGTACAATGGATTAAGAACTGAAAGAGAAGAGACTTAACTATTAGATATTACCTAGAAATCATTGTAGTTGACTTTTTGATGATGATCCCTACCATCCCGATCAATTCTGGAAGATATGAGTGAGTTCTAGGACCAACGTTGTGCTCCAAGTGACCAATGTGTCCTCTCTCCTACACAAGAAAATGTCAATAGTATCACATTTTCTGTATGATGAAAGAAAATCAAGATATACAAAAAAATAACAAGAATTAATCATAGATCTCAATGAAACTAATGAAAAACCCCTCATAAAAGATGAAGACAATCCGAGCGAGTTGAGGTCCCCCTGCAAAAATGCCCTAGATAAGTCGCCCTCCTATAGACAAGACAAAGATCCCAAAAAAAAGAGTATAGATCTCACAAAATATTATGAATGCTAGGAAGCAAGAGATTTTCCAACCAGCACCGAAGAACACCAGATACAAAGCAGATCTAGAAAATATCCACAAAAAAATCTTTCTATTAATCAGATCCAAGAGCCAAAGACCCTTTACAAATGAGAAGCTCTCTCCTTTAAATAGAACCGAGAGAACCAAAATTTTAACCAATTTCAAAATGAGTGGCTAATATTAAAAGATATAATATTCTAATCAATGGTTGAGATGAGCTCAACATACAATACATGGATCAATATAACCATAAAGTACCAAAGTGGACTAAATCACCCATAAAGAGGGTACCCCACTCAACAAGAAATAAACGAAGCATATGGTGGGTCCATGGAGTGTTAACTAACTCCCTCTGGGTGCCCCATGTCACAATAAAATAAAATAATATTTTAATTCTTTGACTTTGGGCCTCCTTGAGGAAATCGTGAGCCTCCCAAAATCTCCATAAAATAATATAAACATGCCTAAAAAATAGGTGTGGACCCAATCAGGTGTTGCAACTGCTGGAGAAGGTATGGAGGAAGTCACTCTCATCATCATGAATCATCCCATGTCATTTCCTTGCCTTAATATCCCAAATTTATTTCTTCAATAGCCATTTAATCATTTTGTAATCTGCCTCGGGAAATGTGAACCTGCCAAAACAGCCTCCTAGGGTTCCTGCGTTGTCAAAATGAGCCCACTAGGTTCTCTAGGATGGGGGTACTATAGTACAATCAAGTGACTTCACCCCATATGCCCATACATTTCCCTAGGATATCTAAATGAAACATCTCCCTGCTTAGACACATCATCCTCTAAAGAGAAACTGCATCAGAAAGGTAAACTGAGCCTGGTCATCTCTGTAAGTGCCCAGAACTGAAAATAAGCTATCTAATTAGACTCATATAGTCCAAATCCATCTAGGGTGTATACTCATACCCCTCTCAGGTCTCTACCTGATCATCAACCATATCCAATAGACAATAAAACCACCTGTAAATGATCAGATACCAATAATATAACGCAGACTATCATCCATCTGCTGCAAGTGTTATAAGGCTAAGACATGCTCTACAACTCATTTAAGTAACAATCACAATAAGTAGAAGTCATTTTACTAGCAGTACATCAACCAAATAGATATATAGGGTTTTATTTATTATTACTCAAATGAGACTTTCAGGACTATACTCACTTCATAGTTGTAGTCAATTTGCTAGTGAAGGGTGAAGGATGAAATTGACATGGCTAGGGAAAATGATGAATTCCTACTTAACATCACGAAACTTTGGATATGGAAGGGGAATACTCACTATAATCAATGCCGAACAAACAACAACACAGGGAATGGCAGTTCCTCACAAATGGTTGAGTTGTTTAGAGAGTGCTTATTCAACTTAGGCATCATGTCTACATCAAGTTTGATCCAGTTTCATTAGGATCATCAATTTTATTTCCATGGCCTTTTTGGCCTATATGTCCTTTTGGGGACTTTACCAGTGCTTAAAAGCACAGCTAACTGCATCTTTCATCCAGGATATTTTCACATTTATAAGGTCAACAATAATTGGATATAGTATATATTTAACCATTGATTTTTTGGACCTTTTCTTATACCCTTCGAGGAGTATTGTTGTTTCCCTTTTTTACATATGTTAAGAAACATAGTTTTAGCATTTTCATTTTCCATGGGTGCATATAAACATTTCCAAAATAAGTAGTACATGAGCTTTCAGTTTTAGTCAACAACATCTCAAGTGACCAGGGGGAGTTCTGCACAGTGCCAAACATCGGGACCACTGACCGAAATGATTTAGGCATACAATCCAACTCACCAAAGGCAAGTTCTATCACTGACTCAGAGCTGAGACACAATATAAACATGAAGGTTTGTCCTACAAAGGTTCTAGTGGGGAAAAGGTCCTCCATTCCATAAGTCAAGTAGTAATTCATGTTAGAAACAAAACTAGAAGGTAATGGATGGGTGGAGACAATGAATGATAAAGCCAACACTAGCAAGCCAAAACAATGGCGGGAATGACTACCTCTATTCTCCCTAAGGAGGGTAAAACCAATGAGTATGGATCAAGAAATTCAAAGTCAGAGTAGGGACATCAATACATAATACAAATACATCCAAGTCCATATAATTATGACCGTCATATCATGACACTATATGTTAATACATGTCACAAAGATGAGTATAAGAGAAATGATAACCATAACACAATATAATAAAAGCTGAGTCATAATCATGCATATAATCCATTTGAAACATCATGTGTCCAATGAGAAAGCACTGATATAAAACTGGGCATCAATAACTGCTCTGCAATAACTAAATGGCTACATCGTCCTCAAATTTGAGTGTCTTGAGACTCAGTCCTGACATGGGAGAGTACAATAGTCCACCAATAAAATAATGATCCATCACAAATACTCATCTCATCATCTCATATGTAAGAGATCTGGATGAAAAATGTACTGTATTTGAAAAATAGAATATGGTAGCCCGACTACTATATATGTGATAAGAAGCTTGCTCCAGAAGAATAACACGTGAGAAATGGTTGATCTCGCCCCAGGGAGAAAGCTAGTGAAGTGTAAGTGGGTATTTAAAACTAAATTTGATGTTGATGGTTCACCTTTTAAATACAAGGCAAGATTGGTAGCCAAGGGTTACTCTCAGTTACATGGTATTGATTACAATGAGACCTTTGCACCAGTGGCAAAGATGGACTCCATAAGGCTACCTATAGCCATTGAAGCTTCTTTAAGGAAATGGGAGGTACATCACATGGATGTGAAGTGTGCCTTTCTAAATTGAGATATGAATGAAAAAATTTATATGCAACAACCAGAAGGTTTTGTATCTAATCCATCTTTAGTGTGTAGGTTAAATAAATCATTGTATGGGCTCAAGCAAGCCCATAGGGCTTGGTATACCAAGATTGATGGATTTCTCTTTGTTGGCACGATCCACCAAGAAAGCCTCATTGATAGGGTTTCCCACTCTATCGACGCCCAACCAGCATGGTCTCCATGAGCACCAACCAAGATAGGTTTGAACCTGCCTGGAAACACCCGCAGAGTGGATGAAGTGTCACCCGAGATGTCGAGGGAGAGATGTCGGAACCGAGTTTCCAGAAGTGGGAAGGGAGGGTACGTTCTCAACGATTGAACTTCGTAATCAATAGATATTCCAGATATAGTCTATCAGAATTGCATCATGCATGACAGATCTATTTGCATAGCTAGTAAATCATTGACAGATTGCATTACTTCATTCATCACAGCAGTAACATTTATTCATAGAACATCCATCATAATCATTGCAGATCAAGAAGACATAAAAGACATAAGAAATAATATCATTTTATAGAAACATTTGTCATGTCATATTACTTCTGCACAACAGATCCAATTAATACAATAATTCTCCACAACAGGAGAATGATCACCTCCCAGATTCATTAACTGATCAACATAGACATAGCCAAATCTGCTCAAATATAAAATGAAATGACAAGGGAACAACTTAGATCACAAAAATGATTGATCGCATGATCCTTTTCATTCATCCATGATCTCCCTTTTACAATTGCAATTCTAACTCTATATATAGGCTTGTGCCTTTACATCCAAGGTCCACTTCTAACTAAATTCTAACAAACTAGTGACCTATATCCACAAAATTTGGTCAATCGATACAAAATTGCATAAAGAATTCCAAAAATGGTTATTCTTTTGCCTATCACACTATTGTGGATTTGGACAGTGGCGTGTGAGCTTGCACATCCTCCATGGTTTTGCACAAATCACTTACCCAATACTCCTACCAACAGGCCCTCGACATAGTCTTGTGGCTCATCCTTGAGACACATCAGGTCGACAGGGTGTACTCTGTCATCTTAGTCTTGAAGTATGCGAAATACTGTAAGATTTTGTGGACTTGGATCTGAACTCGTTCGACTGTGTCCTAACAAGTGAGTAGTTCCTTCTTTAGTGGGTGCTCCTCCCGGGCCTTGCCATATACCATATTCCTACCTTCTTGGACCACCTGTAGTGCAGCGACTGCTTTCACAGCCAACTTTCCGCCAATGTCCTGGAATTCATCGAGCTAGGTGTTGTGCTTGCACTGACATTCCTGGACATGGGTGGCTTGCCGCTACATGTCCTTCAGTTCTTCTAAGCGCGTAATATGAATCATAAGAGCCATTATGCGTAGCGACATCTTCAGTGTCACTAATTGACTTTTTGCTTCCCGCACTTGCTTGGCCAACTGCTCTAGTTGGTCATCCTGGATGACAATTTTCCAGAACTGTGTCTTTTCGTTAGCAATTATCTTCACCTCTTGATCCATAGCTTCAAGTTGTGTTGCTAGCTCCTCAATCATATTCTTCTATTCGGAAATTTGTTCAGGTGGCATGTTAGGGTAAACTAGAAAATTCAGCATATTGTTTGTTAACTAGAGTCGGGAAATCACCTCCCCAAGGCACTTGGATTTGACGACAGTGGTGAGTTTCTCCGTACTTTCATACATGTGTTAATAGGCCTCGTTAATAGCTTTATTGACCTCACTACAACTAGCATAGAGCTGCACTTTCTCAACAAAGAGGTGGTCTTGCACCTTCTTTAACTCAGTGATTTCATCGGCGGCTTTTCGTTGCAGCTCCTCCTACATTTTCTTTAAGTCGGAAATATCCCGTGCCTTTTCTTTGGAAGGATGCTCTCGGATCTTTCGCAGCTCATTGGATTCCTCCTATATCTTCTTTATGATAGCCTGTGACTGCACATACCCATCACTAAGCTCCTTCTGTCGGTTCGCTAATTCCTGGCTAGCACCCTGCTGCAACTGCACTAAAACTTGGGTAGGTAACTTGTTGAGATTGACAGCAATGCTCAGCAATGGCTGTAGTAACGAGTTGACTTCTGTACTTCCTACATTGATTGCAGTCAAGGGAACTTGCACGTTCCTATCCCGCGGCTCAATGCTAATTGGTGGGAAATCCTTCATCACATCCTTCTTTGGTGTCACTTTTGAAACAGTAGCAAAAATAGAATCAAGTTTAAGGCTTACCGTGAAAAAACCTTCATGACTGGACACATGCATAGGTTGCACCACAACATCAGATGCATTGGTGAAATCCTTGATGAACCATTGTAGTTGGTTCTCCATCATCAAGTGGGAGCTTCTAGATACGTCAAATTCCATGCGTCTTTTAGTGCGTATCTCCTCCAACATGTGTCGGTATTTTGGATCAGAGTCTGTCGATGACTTACCATCGGATTTATGGAGATATTTTTCTTCATGGATTGCTTCATTAGGGGCATTTACTGGCGGCCCTATAGAGAGTTCCTCCACACTCATTGGTTTGCGCCAGTCAGCTCGACAATCTTGAACGATGACCTTCAATTCTGCATCTGCAATTTTGTAGGGCATAGGTAGTGATTGTTTGTGAGGATCCCATTGCACCTGGATGTAAATGGTGTTAGCACTAAATTTATTTTTGTCGGAATTGGTATTATTGCCTTCAAAATTTTAAGTTTTCATGGGTCATTGAGTTGGTTTCCAAATTTTTCTCATTAAGCTATTTCCAATTTGGAAAAGAAGAGAAGTTAAAGGAATTTTATGTAAAAAGAGAAATAAATTTTTCACAAGTGGAGCAAAATTTTTTATTAACTTTTGAATGAAATTTATAAAATGGGTTTTATAAACCTATTATTTTATTTATATTCAAACTTATATAGTTTTGGATATTTTTTCCAAAGTAAAAAAGTAGCCTCTTATTAATCCAATGGCTAAGGTATTAATGTTTCTGGAGAGTAAAGTTGTCAGATGGTTAAATTGGAAAGGTGGTAGCGGAATTTAAACCACTTTCCACGTGGTAACTTTTGGTGAATTCCACGGAGAAAAATGGTTTAAGAAAAACAACTCAGTGAAGGCTCCGAAATAGACCATTATGTAAATTTGTCTTGGTTTTTAAAAAAATTATTTCATTTGTGTGTTGGGCGCGAAAGGAAGGAGACAGTCTGCCATATTTACATAGCATATTTTTTCCGAAAATGACTGTTTTAGTCATTTTATTCAACGACCTGTTTCCAAAAAATAAAGATGAATTTTCAAAAACTAAAAGAAATTTTTCATCATAACATTTTGATATACAATAACCTCTCTCAGTTTTTTCCCAGGTGCTACAGATTGGGATCAGCAAAGTCATCTTCAGAGGGCAAATGTTTAGATTTCAAAATGACTGTTCTAGTCATCAAATTAAAATAATTGTTTACATCAAATGGAGATGAATTATGTGAAACTGGGAGAGGATTTTCTTCAAAACATACCTATCCATAATAAACTCTTTTAGTTTTCACACAGGTGCTATGTTTTAGTAGAAACAAAGTCAGTTGTACAGGGTCATTTTTCATGTTTTCCAAAGGACTATTTCAGCCATCAAATTCAAAGAATTGTTTTGGACAAATGGAATTTAATTTTACACGAATGAGAGAGGTTTTTATTCCTAACAGGCCTATAATCAAAAACCTTCTTCATTTTTTACACAGTAATCACAGGTTGGGAGAATTTAAAATATCTTCATAAGTCATTTTTCCAGAAATCTACAATTTTATTATTTGAGTCATCAGCTTCAAAGGAATATTTCGAGGATATTGAGAATATTTTGGAGAAATGAAGACATGGGTTTTGTTGGGAACATGTCCAATTACAAAAACCTCTCCCATATTTCACACAGCTATCACCATTAGATATATGCAAGAGAAACATTGTTGTAACTATTTCTATTTTTAGAGTTCAGTTAGGTTTTGAATTCAAAGTTAGGTAGAGGTTATTCTTATATAAATTAAAATGTAATTGATAATTAAAAGAGAGGATTTTCAAGAGTGGAGAGACTCTAAATTGTAATGGCTTGATGTTTTCAGTAAATGAATGAAATTTGCAGAGGAGGAATGTAAAATATTTTTCATGTCAGAGATTCTTGTGCCATCTTTTTCTTCAGTAAGTAATTTCTTTATGTGATTGTTTATCCTGTTTCCCACTCCATTTTTTATTTGCTTTTATGCTTGAGCATTAGTTTTTATGGGATGGAATTCATCTTTCATGCTCTCGGTCCATTGTTCAAGCATTTTCAAAATATTTTCTTCTAAAGTCTTGCAGAATTCACCCTAGAGGTGCTCTGTTTGATGGAATGTCTCCCTTTGTCTACTAATCAACCTGCTAATACCTCAAGACCGAGGAAATGGTGCCTACCTTGCCTCTATTCATAAAATTTCAAAACCCTACCTCCTACAATCTATTTCAGATCTGATTGTTGACTCCATTGCCCAATGGTCTCCTCCATGACCGTCCTACCAAGTCTTTTAAAACAAGCTTGTCCTATTTGTCCCATCAGAAATTTGACCTTTTGATTGTCTTTGATTGAATATATTGAAGTATAAAAACTTTGTAAATAATGAGAGATCCTTTTCTCATTGTATTAGGTCAGAAATACATTCTAAAGTGGTTTTTTCTATTACCTTTGGGATTTACCTTTGCAACTTGGGTACATGCTGAGTGCTAACAAATTGGCGTCGTTGTCGGGGAACGAAGGCTCAAATGTTCCCTGGGTATAAACGACATACTTTCAGATTTGATTGTTGATGGTGAAGAATAGTTAGAGATCAGCAAGGTTGTGCATCTTTCACCTGGCGAATCCATCTTCGAAGAATCCAGTTTTCAGAATTCCTATGGCGACTCCATTGTCAAAAGATTGTGAAGTTTGAAGAGTTGATTCAGTATATGCATTTGTCAAGATGAGTTCTTTGTCTGCAAGGTATGCTCCTATGAATCATGCTCACATTCCTGGTTTTCCAAATCGAATACCTAAAGTTGATTGGAAAAGAGGTCTTCCAAAGTTTAAAGATCAAAAGAATGATGATGCTACCCTTCATTTGGTTAGATTTCATATGCATATACATAAGCTGGGAGTTAAATTGCATGAGGATTCTTTAATGAAAATGTTCATGGCTACTTTAGAAGGAGATGCAAGGTCATGGTATGAATGGTTACCATCAGAAAGTTTGTTTTCCCTTACTAATTTTCATACAGTATTTCATGAACATTACAAAAACCAATACCCCTCCTTGTTGCTAGTTCAAGATTGTTGTACGCATGTTAAAGGTTTCATTGAAGATTTGAAAAACTTATATAGTGATGATGATTTAATGGATGAAGAGATTTTAGAAATTTTATATGAGAACCCATTTCAGAAAAAAGAGATACAAATTAGTTGTCTTCACATTCAAGAAAAATATCAGCAGTTAATAATTTCTTCCTCTACTGAAAGAGACATGAGCCAAAACTCTGATTCAAGCAGCTACATTTCTTTTCCTGAAGTAGATGATAATTTGCAGCAGTCTTGTCAATCTTTGTGTGACCAAGAAGGAATTTGGGATGGTCAATCAAACCCTTCTTCATATTATTCAACTTCTGAAGTTTTGTTTCAAGATGAAGCTGCTTATTCCCAATCAGAAAATTCCTTTTTACAGCAGCAATTTCCTCTAAGTTCCAATGTTTGTGTGGGTGATTACATAAAGAATTCTGATTCTGCAAATTTTCAGTCTTACAGTCCCTCCACATATTTATTTTTTGAAAATGCAATTAAAGAGAAATCAACCCTTGGATTAGAATTGGAAAAAATATATGAGCATGAAGATGATCAGCATAGTGATGTGAAAGAAGAGGGTTATACTCTTGATGTTTTTTCTGATGATTGCGGTCAGCTTGTTAAAAATTATGTTAGTGATGGTTTTAAAGAAAATTTTAGTTTACTTATATATAATGAAAAGGAAAAGCAATCATGCGATCAATCTCAGTATGTGAAAGAACCAATAGTGTACAATAAACCAAGGGATCATAAAGAAGGAGATGATAACTCTAAATGGGATGTTTCTTTAAATCTTTCCAATTTAGAAATCTTTTGTCAAGAAGACATCTTTCTGCTTAATATTGTTGAAGAACAAAATGATATTCCTCTTGAAGTGCTTGAGAATAATGGAGTTGTAAATGTAGAAATATTAAATGAAGTTGCTGATATATCATTGAAAAACAATCATGAGAATTCCTTTCAAAACTCTTTTAAAGATCGGTTTCAGAGTATGCAAGAAGAGTTACTTTTTGGACAGCCTTGTCATGACAAACAGATGATTGAGTATTTTGAAATTTGTCATGTTTTTTATGATCCAATAGCAAATTACATGGATAAATTTTTCAGATGGAGTAGTTGGTTATATGTTTGTAGCAAAGGACAAAGTTTTCATCATAACCTATTGCTATTTTGTTCTTATGTTCTAATTTTGATCAAGCATGAGGAAGAAATGGAGTTATTGGATAAATTGCTTGATTGGCTTCATTGGAAGTCAGATTTTGCTTGATTGGGCATTTGTGCTTAGTTAAGTAGGATAGGAAGGCATGAATAAGCTCGACATGGTGAGCATTTCTTTCAGCAGTTTTCAGTTTGGTTTCAGTTTCAAGTGCAATTCAGTTACAGGTTACAGGTTGACAGAGTGGGATTTGTTTGCAAAATGGTTTCAGTTGATGGTTTAGTTCAAAACAGGTTGAGGATTTCAGAGAAAAATTAAGAGAAACTCAATGTATTTGGCACCTGGTATACGGGGTTCTTTGCTACCTCGTAGGGAGGATAGCATCCCTAGTTGGAGCTAGTTGTTAGCACTAAATTTATTTTTGTCAGAATTGGTCTTATTGCCTTCAAAATTTTCAGTTTTCATGGGTGATTGAGTTGGTTTCCAAAGTTTTCTCATTAAGCTATTTCCAAGTTGGCAAAGAAGAGAAGTTAAAGGAATTTTAGGTAAAAAGAGAAATAAATTTTTCACAAGTGGGGCAAAAAGTTTTATTAACTTTTGAATGAAATTTATAAAGTGGGTCTTATAAACCTATTATTTTATTTATATTCAAACTTATATAGTTTTGGATATTTTTTCCAAAGTCAAAAAGCGGCCTCTTATTAATCCAATGGCTAATGTGAAAAGTGAAAACTCATCAATGGGTATTAATGTTTCTGGAGAGTAAAGTTGTGAGATGGTTAAATTGGAAAGGTGGTAGCCGAATTTAAACCACTTTCTAGGTGGTAACTTTTGGTGAATTCCGCAGAGAAAAATGGTTTAAGAAAAAAAAATCAGTGAAGGCTCCGAAATAGACTATTATGTAAAGTTGGCTTGTTTTAAAAAAAAATTATTTCATTTGTGTGTTGGGCGCGAAAGGAAGGAGACAGTCTGCCATATTTACATAGCATATTTTTTTTTCTTCTGAAAATGACTGTTTTAGTCATTTTATTCAACGACCTGTTTCCAACAAATAAAGACAAATTTTCAATAAAACATTGCGATCTACAATAACCTCTCTCAGTTGTTACCTAGGTGCTACAGATTGGGAGCAACAAAGTCATCTTCAGAGGGCAAATGTTCAGATTTCAAAATGACTGTTCTAGTCATCAAATTAAAATAATTGTTTACATCAAATGGAGATGAATTCTGTGAAACTAAGAGAGGCTTTTCGTCAAAACATAACTATCCATAATAACCTCTTTCTGTTTTCACACAGGTACTATGGTTTAGCAGAAACAAAGTCAGTTGTGGAGGCCATTTTTCATGTTTTCCAAAGGACTATTTCAGCCATCAAATTCCAAGAATTGTTTTGAACAAATGGAATTTAATTTTACACAAATGAGAGAGGTTTGTATTCCTAACAGGACTATAATAAAAAAACCTCCTTCATTTTTTACACAGTAATCACAGGTTGGGAGAATTTAAAATATCTTCATAAGGCATTTTTCCAGAAATCTACAATTTTGTTATTTGAATCATCAGCTTCAAAGGAATATTTCGAGGAGATTGAGATGAATTTGGAGAAATGAAGACATGAGTTTTCTATTTTTAGAGTTTAGTTAGGTTTTGAATTCAAAGTTAGGTAGAGGTTATTCTTATATAAATTAAAATGTAATTGATAATTAAAAGAGAGGATTTTCAAGAGCGGAGAGACTCTACATTGTAATGGCTTCATGTTTTCGGTAAATGAATGAAATTTGCAGAGGAGGAATGTAAAATATTTTTCATGTCAGAGATTCTTGTGCCATCTTTTTCTTCAGTAAGTAATTTCTTTATGTTATTGTTTATCTATTTCCCACTCCATTTTGTATTTGATTTCATGCTTGAGCATTAGTTTTTATGGGCTGGAATTCATCCTGCATGCTCTAGGTCCATTGTTCAAGCATTTTTAAAATATTTTCTTCTAAAGTCTTGCAGAATTCACCCTAGAGGTGCCCTGTTTGATGGAATGTCTCCCTTTGTCTACTAATAAACCTGCTAATACCTCAAGACTAAGGAAATGGTGCCTACCTTGCCTCTGTTCATAAACTTTCAAAACCCTACCTCCTGCAATCTATTTCAGATCTGATTGTTGACTCCATTGCCCAGTGGTCTCCTCCATGACCGTCCTGCCAAGTCTTCTAAAACAAACTTGTCCTATTTGTCCCATCAGAAATCTGACCTTCTGATTGTCTTTGATTGAATATATTGAAGTATAAAAACTTTGTAAATAGTGAGAGATCCCTCTATGACTGTATTAGGTCAGAAATACATTCTAAAGTGGTTTTTGCTGTTACCTTTGGGATTTACCTTTGCAACCTGGGTACATTCTGAGTGCTAACAAATGAAATGAGGCCTTATAGCAAATTGAATAATATACTAATACTTGGATGCAGCATCATTGGATAAACGGGGAACCTTGGTGGCCACGACCTGTAGTGCTTCCCAATAGACCGAAAAATGGATCGCATAGTCCTGTTATCAACAGGGTTTTGCGACCCACCATAAGTTCTGATACTGGGCGCCTTTGCATACTCTTTCTGTAGTGACTGACATTGGCTGGTAGTCCTCCGGCTCCATCCATGTGACCAATGCAATGAGAATTAATCACCAACTGTAGGAAAAACTGCATTCCTCGGCCTGAGCGGTGATAACATATTCTAACAACTGGTTTAGTAGAAATAGGGACCAATTCATTTGCACCCCTTCAGTGCATTTTGAGAATTAATCACCAACTGTAGGAAAAACTGCATTCCTCGGCCTGAGCGGTGATAACATATTCTAACAACTGGTTTAGTAGAAATAGGGACCAATTCATTTGCCCCCCTTCAGTGCATTTTTGCACACACACAACCGCCCCTGAATTACATTGGACAGGCTGATTCTTCCTGACAATCTTGCTGGCCAAAATATGCGCCCTAATCTGCACTGTTCGCTAGGAAATACTGTCGATGTGATAGTCTTGGTCATCATGCTGCAACCCAAACATATCCTTTAATTGCTTGGAAATATGTTTATCATTATCCCTCCCTCTGTAATACTGCGTCGGATCTTCTCTAGCCTCCAACAACCCCGTAATGTCAACAATTAGGTCAACCGTGACCTGGATAGGTTCATTCAACCAGAGCGTCCCACCATGAAAGCATGCTAATAGCTCCTTGACACATGCATTCGCTTCATTCAATCTCCTAAAATGAGGCATGTTGATGAGCCCCAACAACCCAGACTTGTCCAATCCTTGCGCCCATGGGTGAGGAATGTAAGAGAATAGGTGCACCAGGTATCGTAGGAACTGACTAATATGGTTCATCCATGACATCCTTTAACAACAACAAATCCTAGTCTTCATACTTCATCTTGGTCAAGGAGGATATGATGTCCCCGGAGAAAGTCATCCCTTCTGGCAGTGGCAACAACTTCGGTGGATACCTTTGATTTTTGGTTAGATTCCTTGGCTTCACCCCTAGCTACATTGGGGTCACATATCTAGGGATATCATTGATAGGGAAACCCTTGGGTGTTGCAGACTTGAAAGCACCCGAGCTTGATGGCCAGGTTTCTTCCCCTTGCGCTCTAGTAGTCGTGTGCATATATCTCTTCTGCAGCGGTGTGGTACTGGGATTCTGGGCCTTCTGCTTCGCTCTAGGGATAGAAGAGGACCCAATTGGAATGATCATGACTTCTTCTTCAATCCGCGTAGGTAGGATGGGGGATTCCTGCTCACTTGAAATCTCAACTATGTCGAGAGTGCACAGAATGCCGCACTTGACAATACTCACAACGCAGCTAAAATTTCACTCCTGGCCTATCACACTCCCTTATACTCCTGCACTGAGCTCAACACTTCACTCGACTCAACTAAATAATACCTTGTGTCCATATCCCATTCATTTTTATAACCCATCGCCTGATCCACCTCATCATTTCCAAATCTACCATATCCATCATGCCCAAATCTAGCATTAATAACCCTAAATTCATTGATGATCCCATCTTACTAACGGTCGTATCAGTCATAACTGCACATCTCTTCATCAAGCGCAACCATCTATCGGTACTAAATATCTATTTTATTATTGATTTGACCACTCCACAGTCCTACGACTATTGCCGATGGTCTCCCTTATAACACTACTAAGTGCTATCCTTGCGCAGCATTTTCCTCTGTGCTCTCTTCACTGCAATATACCTACGCAATTTCTTTTTTACTTGCGTAGTGCCTCAAGCATTGTGCGGCTCAGGCCTTTTCCTATAGGGATTCAAGCAACTTCCATTCACAAGTTTTGGCAGCACCGCACCATCTATTTGTTGTAATTGAACTACACCCTCAGAAGTAATTGAATGAACAATGTATGGACCTAACCAATGCATTTGTAACTTACCTGGATGCTTCAGGAACTTACTGTCATATACCAGTACTAAATCTCCCTTTGTAAACTACTTGTTCTTAATATGGTGATCATGCCACACCTTCTGGCAATCCTTCTCAACACACTGGTGGAATCCGGTGACAAAGTGGTCTTCTTATAGCTAGATCAACTATGCAATGCACTCTTCTAATGATTCTTTGTCATCCATGCCTGTCGCAGCAGCGATCCAGAGACTAGGAACAAGGTATTCCATTGGCATGAATGCTTCTTTCCCATATACTAATTTGAACGGTGTTTGTCCTGTCAATATTTTACAAGTGGTGCGATATGCACATAGTACTGCTGGAATTTTCAAATCCCAATCATCGCGATTAGTATTGCATACCTTTGTAAGTGTGGTTTCCAATATTTTGTTGAAGGCCTCGACAGTCCCATTTTCCTGTGGATGGTAGGGTGTGATTTTTTGATGCTATACCTACAACTCCTCAGTTAGCGCTCTGACAGTTCGATTGATAAAGTGACTTCCCTAGTCACTCATCAATATCATGGGGCATCCAAACCTTATCATAATATTCTCGAATATGAATTTGGTGGTTGTCGCAGTAGTGCAATCCACAGCTGGTGTGGCCTCTTCCCACCTGGTCAGATAATCAGTTGTTGTAATGATGTACCACTCACTAGTCCTCCTTCGCGGTGGAGCAATTGGACCCACAAATTCTACGACCGATTTATCAAAAGGTTGTATAGTTACCTAGGGCACCAATGGCATCTCATCTCACCATGATGGCTTTTCAATGCGCTGACAGACATTGCAAATTTACGCATAATCCACCGCATCACTATGTAAGGTAGGCTACCATAACCCAACATGCATCACTTTACGTGTAGTAGCCCGACCACCATAGTGGCCTCCCACAATTCCTGCATGTGCTTATGATAGAATAGGTCCTTTCTCATACGGTAAGTGTTGGAGCAGGGTCCCGCAGCTACAGAAGAAGCTGCTAGTTTTGGCGGAGAGATAAGTTTTGGAGGAAAGAAGACAAGGCAGAGCTACGACGCCATAGCACGTTTCCAGCTAGAGAGCAGAGCTGGAAACCGTGACTTTTTTAGATGCGGAAGTCAAAGAAAGGCAACGGTACTTGAGTGGCCGAGAAGGGAGAGCTCACCCACTGCATTGAAGGCAGCGGCGGAAGACAGGAGGGCTCAGTGACCCTCATAAAGAAGAAGGAGCAACGAGGCTCAAGCATTGAAGGTGAAGGACAGAACAGAGAAGCGGTGCATAGTACCCATGGTCAGTGTCGGGAAGCATGGAAGACTGCAGAGAGCTGTGGTGTGACGGGAAGCAGCTACCTCAAGGACAGAGAGGACCGACTGTCACTAATTAGGGTATGGGTTTACTGTTAGGACAGGCCCACAGTGTTGTAATGGCGAGACCTTCGGGCTGCCTATAAAAGCTTGCATTTTGTATTGTAAAGGGTTAGCTAGTCAGTCAGTTAACCGGTTGGTTGATTCATAGGATGAGTCGTTAGTGGTCAGTTGATTATTTTGAAGTAGACTCAAGAGTCGGTCAGACAGACTGTGTTGTAACGATCCAGACACCTAGCTTGTCTGTGAGTCATTTGAGTCTGTATGTAACCATCCACAGAGAGGACAGAGAGGGAAGGATCTATTGAAAGAAAGGCAATATAGAGATAGAAATAGGCTAGAGATATAGAAGAGATCTTGCGCTGCATATGCGGTGCAACAGGCTGTGCTAACTTCCCTCAAGAGATATAATAGAAGCACAGTTTGGTGGACTTAACTCCCATCCTGGGGGTGAACCACGTTAAATCTGCGTGTTATGTGTTGCATGAATGTGATTGTACTTGCTTATTGTTACTGGTTATTATGCATATAATGTTAGTTGCAGTAAGTGAATGTATGTATTGTTCAGATCACGGTAATGCGGGAAGATAGAGATAAGTTAAAGTATTTTAGTAAGCTGCTTAAAGACTCCTTTACGTCTGTTTCTAATGACCATTTAATCACAATATAACCCTTGGGAATGAGAGCTTTGCACATCGACACAGTCAACGCTAAGAGCGCAAAGTCGTAGTGGTAGGATATCGCAGAGAGGCGATATCGCATCGGCAGGGGAGCTGCGGTGCGAGATACTGCGAGCTGAGGGCTTAGCGTTGGGGAGAGATTGGGTGTCCCACGGTGCGCAAAGATGCGA
The DNA here is from genome assembly GCA_001517045.1 of Pseudotsuga menziesii. Taxonomy (NCBI): domain Eukaryota; kingdom Viridiplantae; phylum Streptophyta; class Pinopsida; order Pinales; family Pinaceae; genus Pseudotsuga; species Pseudotsuga menziesii. The sequence goes on along the minus strand of LPNX010617635.1, from coordinate 121,403 downwards.
TAAGGTTGGATATATTGTGAGTAAGTGGGAGTTGTGCGACGAGGGAGGAAACCGTGCGACTTCCGCGTGGGTAAGAATCGCACGGCTAAAAGCGCTGCGAGTAGAAGGGGACGTGGGATGCGCCGGCATAGCTGACCTGGTGACTCACAAGAGTAAGAGAAGAAGAGTAGGATGCGCAGAACCTGGTCCAAGACACTTGAGTCTTGGCCAACCCATTAGATTCACTTCGGGTGAGACTTCAGATCGCTTCGCGGTCTGTCGCCGAAAGGGCCAGTGAGTTAGGGGTGTTGTTGATTGATAATAGTAAACCTGGGTCTACCCATGCAATCAACAAATGGTTCCGTTGCCTGTTTAAACGACTGGGAATTAATGTTTTGTTGGCATCCTACTAGAGAAGAGTTTCACCAGTGGCTGAATTCAGACTTACGGGAGTTCGCCAAGAAAGAGAATCGGAGCCCTAAACTGAGTACAGAGGCCTGGTTAGAAAAGCATATCGCTTCAGACATACACGCTATATTTTTTGCAACCTACAGAAACGAGATTTTCGACTGGTTATCTAAGTTGACAGATGAGAACACATTCAAGAAGAAAAGAAACATTGTCTGGACACTAGAGCTGATTCAGACCATACAGAACCTCGACAATCCAATTACAAGAGCAGTGGACTTCTGGCTGACATGCGTGCTAGAAGGCTTCGTTACAGAATTTGCAGTTGACTAGAGAAAGAGCTTCAGTGCAGCTGAACGATACTTCTTCAGAGGATATCGTGGTAAGTACCTAAGATCTCTAAACTTGTCCCTTAAGATGTTTCTATATGAAAAAGGAACAATGGATCTAGTCTCAGATGAATAAGTAAAGATAGTAATGTCACAAGAGTTTGAAAGTGATTTTGATGACATTGGACGAACACGTAGTGGAAAGAAGTATAAAGTAGATTTTAGTTCTCCTATATTTGAAGATAGTTCAGACAGTATAAGACAACAGAGCCCTAGCACTACAGAAGAACCAGAGGGGGGTATCCCTTACCACCCCTACACTCCACAGAAGCAAATAGGGACTCAGAATAACCCCGTAGGTACTCCATCTAGTAGCTCACAGTCAGTACCTACTCCCGCTACAGCACCTTCACCTACACCGCTGAGTGGTAGTACCCCAGTCAGTCAGAACCCACCACAGAGAAATAGAATGGGAGACGACATGAAGCTGCCTATTTTTAAGGGTACAGGAGCAGAAGACCCGGAACAGCATTGGTTCCTATGCAAAGCTATGTGGACCATTAAAACAATCAATGACGATAACCTTAAACTTGTACAGTTGGTCACTACACTCAGAGACAGATCTTTGACTTGGTACATAAAGTATACTACATTACCCAAGACGCTTGCCCAGGTCAAGAATGCCATGATTAAAGAGTTTAAGAAACCTAAGTCTGAGTCTCAGTGCATTACAGAGCTCAAGGATATTAAGCAGCTACCATCAGAGTCAGTATGGGACTTTGACCAAAAATTCAAAGCCCTTATAGATCAGGTAAGTTTCGAGTTTGCGCCACAGTAGCATAAGGAATGGTTTATTGCAGCACTGCTCCCTCATATCAGAATTCCACTAATGCAGCAGAAACTCACTACTCAAGATGAAGCGCTGGAGATGGCAATGAAACTAGAGGCTTCACCTTTAGCAGAAACCAGTACAGGCATGACAACTCTACAGACCCAGTTGGCCAACCTTACGTTACAGATACACGAACTTAAAAAAGGGAAAGAGGTTATGCAAGACATATGGTGCATAAAGTGTAGAGCACAGGGCCATAGTAAAGACAACTATCCAGTCTTTGCAGAATACTTAGCGTCAGGGGCCCCTAACCCCTTACCACGAACACAAGGGCCATGGTGTGAAATATGTAAAACACAAGGACATCCACCTCAGCAATTCACTTTGCTTCAGAAGTATGTACAGACACCTAAAAACCTATACTGTGTCTTCTGTAAATCCGTCGGGCATGATCAACAAGACTGCCGAGCTTATGACCTCATGTCAAAAAGAACACAGGATGTGTACAGAGTCCAGGTAGACACATAGGGTCCAGCAACAGGACCACAGCCGGATCAGACTTATGGAGGCCGTGGAGGAGGATTCAGAGGACGAGGCCGTGGAGGAGGCTTCGCACGAGGAGAAGGCTTTGGCCGAGGAGGAGGTTTTGGCCAAGGTCGTGGACCAGTCACTTGTTATAATTGTGGAATCACAGGACACTATGCTAGGGACTGTCAAAACGCCACTACCACTTGTAACTACTGCAAATCTTATGATCATACCATAGAAGAGTGTCCTATCTTGATAGCTAAGATCAGAGACCCTAAACTAGCCATACACCAGAACATCCAACTTATCGTTGCTGAGAAGGAAGAACCAGAACCAAGCATCAATATTGTGACTCGGAGCGGTGCTTCCACCAGTGGCACATCACAGGAGACCGGAAAGAACACAAGTCAGGGGTGGGTGTGCAGAGCTCCTACTAAAGCAACACCACTCGACCTACAGCAGAATAAAGAGACCTTTCATGAAGCCAAGGCTTCCTTTGATGAACTTACACCATCAAGACCACAGGTACCGCCATCTAGGAGCATACCGCAGCAAGTACCTCGTAGTGATAGCCCTGAGCAGGCACAGCAGGCTACCACATCGGGAAGATGCAACGAGGATGAATCGACAGGAAGTGTACAAGCCTTCCTGCACAGCTGCATGAAAATCCTGAGAAATGATAAAGCTGTCGGTGAGCTACAGCGTATGATAGATCAGTGTCAGCAACCCTCTCTCTCTGGCAGTGCACACCGCGCTGCCATAATATTACAAGACATGCAAGGACATGAAGAGAGATGAAATTCACAGCGCAGATTGGCGAGTTTGAAATGGATGAGGTTGTCTTAGATCTAGGATCAGAGGTGAATGTTATAACTAAGCAGACATGGGAACAGATGGGTAGTCCTCAGTTAGCCCTATCGCCTATCCACCTGAGATTAGCTAATCAGCAGCGAGTATCACCATTGGGTCGACTACAGCAGGTGCCAGTCGATATTGACGCAGTCCGTACTTTTGTGGATTTTGAGGTTATAGAAATCATTGGCGATAGTTGACCATATCCAGCACTATTAAGTATTGATTGGGCGATTGGCAGCAAAGCTGTCATTGACCTAAAGAAAAGACAAATGACCTTTGAGGATGTGCAGATCTGGGTCATCACACCACTGGATCCTTACCAAGGTCCTAGATATATTGAACCTATCTGAGCAGAGGAAGAGGCACATAACATCGATAGTCTCTACCAGATGACTGCGAACCAGAATGACTACATCAATCCAACCGCAGAAGGGAACATTAGTTGGCGATGTGACAGCTCATGCGCATCGGATTCCGAGGTTGGTCTAGAAAACTGGAAGAACAGACTTTACGAAGTCTCAGTGCGCAGATGTGCGTTTATCAGTAAGTCACTCCGATGGATTGGTGCTGAGATCGCTGAGACCCCATCATATCATGGTTTGACAGATATCCAGGATTTTTTTGAACAGTTTGAGCAACGAATTCCTCATGAACAGAGGATCACAGCTATGGACCTTGCAGTTCGAGCTACACCTGCAAGATGGTGGTATGCACATAAAGAGAATATTGCATCATGGGATAATATGAAAAGACTGATGGCGATCAGATTTTTTGACGACAGAGAGTATGTTTAGCACAAGTACACAGGAGAAACTGACCCCAGGGTACACATTCAGACATGTGAACAGAAATGGTTGGACATTCCAGAGGATGAATGGGTTCACAGATTCATTCACACATTGGACACAGTTCCAAGGAATTGGTATACAGAGACCGAGCTGCGCAAGGGAACAACCACATGGTCACTTATGACAGATAGCTTCCTAATCACCTTTGCATTTGAGTCAGAACATCCAAGTGTTGCTCAGGCCCTAGACATAATCAAGACAAAGATTTTTGAGGATTGCACCATCTCAGTACCAGCCCAACCTGAGTGGACTATCCAGCTAGAAGAGGCGTTGGAATGCTATAATTTTGCATCAGAATCAGAGGAGGCAGATGAGGATCCTCGCAACACCAACATTCCAGAATCAGAAGGCACTCATGATGTGGAGGGACCACAGTTAGAGATTCCAGCGATCACCGAGCCTATCAAGATTAAAAAGATCAATATTGGCACAGACGCAGAACCTAAGTTTGCCTCTATTGGAGACTACTGGAATGATGAAACAGTCGGACAGATTGCAGATCTGCTACACGACTATCAGGACCTATTTCCCACCAAGTTCACAGAGATGAAGGGAATAGTAGGAGATCTGGGAGTCATGAGGATACCATTAAAGGAGGATGCTAGACTAGTTAAGCAGTGCCCATATAGATTGAATCCACGCTACAAAGAAAAAGTAAAGGACGAAATTGATAAAATGCTAGCAGCAGGCATCATTGAGCTAGTAGAGGAAAGCGAATGGGTTATCCCTATGGTAGTGCAAGAGAAGAAAACAAAAGGGGACATCAGAATCTATGTTGATCTGCGAAAACTCAACGATGCATCACTTCATGATCCATTTCCAACACCGTTCACTGATGAAGTATTAGACAACGTGGGAGGACAGGAGGTTTACTCCTTCACCGATGGGTTTTCAGGCTACCATCAGATCAGAATACATCTAGAAGATTGATCCAAGACCACCTTTGCAACAGAATGGGGCTCGTTCCAGTATACGGTAATTCCCTTTGGTCTTAAGAATGCACCAGCTATATTTTCTAGAGTAGTAGTTGCTGTATTTAAAGAATACATCCATAAGTTCTTAGAAGTATATTTTGATGACTGGATTGTATTTGGGTTAATCGATAAGCACATAGGAGATCTAAGACTGATGTTAGATAAATGTAGGCAGTACCAAATTTCTCTAAACTTGAAGAAATGTATATTTTGTGCACCATTTGGTATTTTGTTGGGCCACATTGTTTGCAGACAAGGCTTGATGGTAGACCCCGCCAAGATCGCTATCATTGTAAACCTTCCAGCACCCAACTCAGTCAAGCAAATGAGGACAGTACTTGGTCATACCGGGTATTATAGAAATTTCATCAAAGGCTATGCAAAGATTACAGCGCCGATGGAGAAATTGCTCAAGAAGGATGTAAAATTCCTATGGAACGAGGAATGCCAGCAGAGTCTAGACATACTGAAGGAGAAGATGGTTACAGCACCCATCCTAGTCTTTCCGGATTGGACTAAGCCTTTCCATGTACATGTGGATGCATCCGGCATTGCATTAGGAGTCGTCTTGACCCAGCCAGGATAAGGGGATCTTGACCATCCCATCGCATATTCCAGCAGAAAGCTATCCACATCAGAAAAAAACTACACCACAACAGAAAGGGAGGGCTTAGCTATGGTATATGCACTGCAGAATTTCAGGCACTATCTATTGGGCGCCTCATTTAAAATGTTTACTGACCATTCCGCATTGAAGTACCTAGTCAATAAACCAGTGTTAGGGGGAAGAATCTACAGATGGTTACTCCTCTTCCAGGAGTATGATTTTGAAATCATTGTGAAACCAGGAAGACTGAATGCAGGACCAGATCATCTGTCGCGGTTAGACTCAAGAGAAGAGCCCAGTAACCTAGAAGACAATCTGCCAGATGCACCGTTGTTTTCCATACAGATCGTAGATGAGTACTATGTTGACATTATTCAATTCCTCACCACAGGAGTAGCACCTGATGAGTTTACTAAGCAGCAAAAGAAACAGTTGGTTGTTAAGGCAGCAGACTTCACCCTCATTGCAGGATGCCTATACAAGTTAGGCCCGGATGAAGTTCTACACAGATGTGTGATGCCGCATGAAAAAGACGCTATCATCAGAGAGGCTCACTCAGGAACCGCAGGAGGACATTTCGCAGGAAAACCAACTGCGCAGAAAATCCTGTAGGCAGGATTATGGTGGCCTACATTGCATAAAGACACCAAGGACTTTTGCAGATGCTTCGATATCTGTCATAGGGTAGGAAAACCCTCGCGACGTGATGAAATGCCGCTGTGACCGCAGGTCACGCTGCGCGCATTCGACAAATGGGCTATAGATTTTGTGGGTCCTATCAACCCACCAGGGAAGCGCACTGGTGCGAGATATATTATCACTGGGACAGAGTACCTCACCAGATGGGCGGAGGCCAAAGCAGTAAGAAATTGTGATGCCACTACAGCTGCACAGTTCCTTTTTGAAAACATCATCAGCAGGTTTGGATGCCCAGTAGTTTTGATGAGTGACCAAGGTACACATTTCTTGAACAGTACTATTGAGGCATTAACAGAAGAATTCCAGATCTAGCACCATAAGAGCACTCCCTACCACCCGCAGGCTAGTGGTACAGTAGAGGCATTCAATAAGATTTTAGAAAATTCTCTTACTAAGATCCGTAATAGCCAAAGGAATGATTGGGACCTTAGAGTTAACGCTGTCTTATGGGCATACAGAACCACATGCAAGAAACTTATGGGACACACACCTTTCATCTTGGTATATGGACAAGAGGCTGTTATGCCTATGGAGTATATTCTTCCCAGTTTAAGAATCGCTCAGATTACCGGGATGATTGATACAGACACAGTTGAAGCAAGGCTAGCACAGCTGCTTGCCTTAGAAGAAGATAGGTTCATCACTGGATTCCATCAGAAAGTGCAGAAGACCCGAGAAAAAGCTTGGCATGACAGACACATTAAGAATAAGACTTTCCAGACCAGAGACCTAGTGCTCCTCTATGACAGCAAATTCATCAAGTTCCCAAGGAAGTTCAAGACACATTGGCTAGGGCCATATCAGATACAGCAAGTCACAGAAGGAGGTGCCGTTCAGCTCAGCCAGCTGAACGGGGAGCTTTTTCCCACATGGATCAATGGTAGTAGGCTTAAACTCTATAGTGATAGCCACCTCGCGTCTCAGCCTTAGCTTAAACCAGCCGCAATGGTGCAGATGTCCAGTGTAGTTGAAAGGAGGCATCGCACCGGGAATGAGTCTACACCCAAAAAAAAAAAAAAAAAAAATCTTTTTAACATTGTTTGTTCGCGCAGGTGATGCGGAGTTGCATCACTGCAGTAAGATGTTTCCCCCTACCACGTATTCAGTTTGCAACCGACAGTGCGCTAGTCAAGTCACTATCTGACAGGTAGTTAATGAAGAAATGACCGGTATCCCCTACCGTATATTTGGCAACAGAATAATAAATTTTTCCAGATTTGGCAAATCTCCGACGACACCGATGCCTGGATATGCACACTTTGAGGGACATGTGATCAGATTTCAGCAATTATGACAGATTAGAATGATGGGTAGGGTCTCGTCCGAGTAATTATGATGGCCAACGGGGTTGACCCAGCAGGACCGTTGCGTCCAGTAGTATGCCTTCGGCATAAAAGCAGACATCCTTCAAGTAGGAAGGGTACAGTTGCCAAATCTCGAGAGCCATGCAACGCAGTGATAAGTGCCCCCTATGCAGAGCCAATTAAGTTGCAGAGTACAGTGACTTCCAGAGTTCGAAGCCACTGCACGCCCAGAGTATTGAGCTGAGCGAATTCTGACTGAAGCCGAACCTATCGAAGTAAAGTTTAGAAAGAACGTACTGGCCTTGTGTTCTCCATGACGACGCCACCCAGGGTTGTGAAAATCGAGACAGCACAAGTTAGATAGTCGCTAAGGATGAAGAGTCAAGCCCTAGAAGCAGAAGTTGTCACTAAAGTCTCTGCTAAGGAGAAGAAGAACGCCGAGCTGATCACTGAAGATAAGAAAGCAGAGCATAAGAATGATGAGAAGAAATATCCCGCTAGGAGAAAGGTAAAAATGAGAAAAAGAAAGCAACAGGAGAAAATCGCTGACCTATCTGATCAGCTAAGAGAAGCACGAAAGACTGCGGAGGTACTGAAACAGAAACCTGAGGGTCAGAGGCAGCATGCGGATCTGGCCCACATCGAAGAGAAGAGAAGTGGAAGAAGACTGCAAGCCCAGCAGAGGGGAGACTTCCAGAATGAGGACAAAGGCTTGTTCTCGGAGCGGAGTCCATGGGTTGCTTCTTCTCCATCCTCGAGGCTCTAGATGGAAGGAAATGTTTGAGAGGGCTAGAAGATACAGATTTTCCTTGTGATAAAAGTTCTAACCCAGATAAAAAGGAAAGGATATCTGTGGAACACTTCTCAAACACTAGAGCGCTCATAGAGAGGAAAGAGAAAAGAGAGCGAAACCGTGACTATGGGCAGAAAGGATAAGAGAGCCCAGCGAACTAAGTTACCGAAATTCCAAAACAGTGTGCCGAGGAGATGAAGAATGAAGTCGAAGGACTTCAAGGCAGGTTACAGCGCACTTCGCAGGAGGCGAAGGATAAGTTGCAGAAAGAGAAGCCTGTTCCAGGTGGCTCGAGGACGAGCCACAAGTAAGTGTTAGGGGACTGTTGGAGCAGGGTCCAGCAGCTACAGAAGAAGCTGCTAGTTTTGGCGGAAAGAAGACAAGGCAGAGCTACGACACCGTAGCACGTTTCCAGCTGGAGAGTAGAGCTGGAAACCGTGACTTTTTGAGATCCAGAAGTCAAATAAAGGAAATGGTACCTGAGCGGCCGAGAAGGGAGAGCTCACCCACTGCATTCAAGGCATCGGCGGAAGACAGGAGGGATCAGCGACCCTCATAAAGAAGAAGGAGCAACGAGGCTCAAGCATTGAAGGCGAAGGACAGAACAGAGAAGCGGTGCATAGTACCCATGGTCAATGCCGGGAAGCATGGAAGACTGCAGAGAGCTGTGGTGTGACGGGAAGCGGCTACCTCAAGGACAGAGAGGACCAACTGTCACTAATTAGGGTATGGGTTTACTGTTGGGACAGGCCCACAGTGTTGTAATGGCGAGACCTTTGGGCCGCCTATAAAATCTTGCATTTTGTATTGTAAAGGGTTAGCTAGTCAGTCAGTTAACCAGTTGGTTGATTCATAGGATGAGTCGTTAGTGGTCAGTTGATTATTTTGAAGTAGACTCAGGAGTTGGTCATACAGACTGTGTTGTAATGATCCAGACACCTAGCTTGTCTGTGAGTCATTTGAGTCTGTATGTAACCATCCACAGAGAGGACAGAGAGGGAAGGATCTATTGAAAGAAAGGCAATATAGAGATAGAAATAGGCCAGAGATATAGAAGAGATCTCGCGCTGCATATGCGGTGCAACATACTATGCTAACTTCCCTCAAGAGATATAATAGAAGCACAGTTTGGTGGACGTAGCTCCCATCCTGGGGGTGAACCATGTTAAATCTGCGTGTTATGTGTTGCATGAATGTGATTGTACTTGCTTATTGTTACTGGTTATTATGCATATAATGTTAGTTGCAGTAAGTGAATGTATGTATTGTTCAGATCACGGTAATGCGGGAAGATAGAGATAAGTTAAAGTATTTTAGTAAGCTGCTTAAAGACTCCTTTACGTCTATTTCTAATGACCATTTAATCACAATATAACTCCTGGGAACGAGAGCTTCACACATCGACACAGTCAATGCTAAAAGCGCAAATTCGTAGTGGTAGGATATCGCATCGACAGGGGAGCTGCGGTGCGCGATACTGCGAGCTGAGGGCTTAGCGTTGGGGAGAGATTGGGTGTCCTGCGGTGCGCAGAGATGCGATAAGGTTGGAGATATTGTGATTAAGTGGGAGTTGTGCGACGAGGGAGGAAACCGTGCGACTTGCGCGTGGGTAAGAATCGCACGGCTAAAAGCGCTGCGAGTAGAAGGGGACGTGCGATGCGCTGCCATAGCTGACCTGGTGACTCACAAGAGTAAGAGAAGAAGAGTAGGATGCACAAAACCTGGTCCAAGACACTTGAGTCTTGGCCAACCCATTAGATTCACTTCGGGTGAGACTTCAGATCGCTTCGCGGTCTGTCGCCGAAAGGGCCAGTGAGTTAGGGGTGTTGTTGATTGATAATAGTAAACCTGGGTCTGCCCATGCAATCAACAGTAAGATGCACCATCGTAATATTTCTTCTAGTCCAAGTTTGTATAATTGTCCCACAATCAGTTGGAAATCCAAAGCTTTCACTACCAACTGCTTCTTTTGATTAGTCAACAAGTCCTCTAGAGAAACTCTGGTTGCCAAGAAATCAATGATTGGAGAAAAGTGGTCATCGAGATCTCTACCCGCAACAACTATGCATCAGGAAATCCATTGTTAATATTAGTAGGCTCTTCTCCTATCTCAATGCGAGATAGATGATCAGGGGCAGCATTCAACCGTCCTGGCTTCACAATTATCTCAAAGTCAAATTCTTGGAAAAGTAGCAACCATCAACAGATCCTCCCCCCGAACACATGCTTATTGACCAAGTATTGCAAACCAAAATGGTCCGTGAACATCCTGAAGTGACCTCCCAGCATATAGTGTCGAAACTTTTGCAGTGCATAAACCATGGCCAAACCCTCTCTCTCGGTGGTTGTATAAGTTTTTTTTCTACAAAAGACAACTTCCTACTAGAAAATGCAATTGGATGATCTAGGTCTCCTTCACTTGGCTATGTTACTACCCCTAGTGCAATAGAAGAGGCATCGACATGGACGTGGAATTCCTTGCTCCAATCAAGGAATACTAGGATAGGCATCGAGGCCATCTTGGCCTTTAGTGTGTCAAAACTACCCTGACACTCGAGATTCCACTCAAATGTGGCATCCTTCTTTAGAAGCTTCTCCATGGGGGCCATAATCACGACGTATCCTTTGATAAACTTGAGATAGTACCCCATGTGTCCCAGCATCACCCGAAGCATATTCACATTTGTCAGTGGTGGTAAACTAAGGATAAGTGAAATCTTCGTAGGGTCAACCAACAACCCTTTCTTGCGCAAGATATATCCCAACGGAATTCCAAATGGCGTGCAAAAAATGCACTTCTTTAAGTTTAACGATATTTGATGCTATCAACACCTTTCAGCATCAATCATAGATTTGCTAAATGATATTTAACCAAACCATAGACTATCTAGTCATCCATGTATACCTGCAGGAATTTTTGAATGAAAACTTTGAACGCAGCGGAAACCACCCGAGAAACGATCGTTGGCACATTCGTCAACCCTAAAGGCATGAATATATATTGAAAACAACTCCACTCAGTGACGAATGTGGTCTTATGTCGATCTTCCTTTGCGATTCAGATCTAGTGATACCCCAAAAAGCCATCCGTGAATGAGTACATCTCCTGACCTCCTACCCCTTCAAGAACCTTATCTGTAAAAGGCGTGGGAAATGGGTTATGCAAGCAGGCATCATTCAGCTTCCATAGGTCGACACAAATGAAAACTTCTCCAGTCTTTTTATCCTAAACCGCCATAGGGCTTATCCATTCTGATTCCTCAATAGGCTTAATGATGCCAACATCCAACATCCGGTCAAGCTCAGCTTTGACCCGTTCTTTGTATCATAGGTTCAGTCGACATGGCCTCTATCACACAGGTTTCACATCTGGTTTCAATGGTATATTCATCTCCCCTAGATCCCCTAATATACCTTTCATTTCTGAGAACCGTGTCGAAAATAGATCTTGGAACTCATGTAGTATATCTGTGATCTATGTCATTGTCTTATCATCCCAATAGTCCCCAATATTAGCAAAATTTGGGTTCTTTTTTGTACCAATGTTAACTTTGTGGATCTTCAGCAGTTGACTCATGGGGTCGGTTGGTATGTCCAGTGCTACAACATTGTGACTGCCTTCTGATTTCAAAATGTTGACGTTCCTCATGTCATCATCATCTTTAGGTTCTCCAGATAGATTATAGCATGTCATCAGAGATTCCATATGACACTGCACATGTGGATCTACCGAGTATGCAGGTGGCACAACCTTCAAGACTACATCGCTAATGAGTTGGAGTGCATTGTGGACCTCAAGGTTAGCGTCTCAAAAATTAAAATTCTGTGCAAAGAAAATCGACAGCTCCTCCTAGGTAGTGATGGTTCTATGTAGCTCTACCACTAGATACCAGAATCTAGGCATTTCTTCCAAAGTATGAACAAAATCATGGACCCACTCATCCTTGGGTCGTGATATCCACAAAGCTTGAAATTCCATTAAATGACCGGTGGGGTCATTGCGGCCATCATATCACCCAACAAGATAGGTCTCTAAATCACTGAAGTGCACCATCATCAATCATCTTCCCATCCATGGATTGCCGATATGTGAGCCACCCACCAGCGTGCTGGGGTAGCCTTCAATGCTTCCTCTAGTAGCAACAACCTCTGTGGTTCAAATAATTTCTCTTCAAATTCTTAGAGGAATTCACTCAAATCTGGTAGCCCTTCATAAACTGGAAGCTCGATGATCTTAGTCACAACATGACATAGAGATTGTGTAATCAGACCACATTTTCTAAAAGATACCTCATGAAGCCGATTTTTCCAATCTTCTAAAGCATCATCAGAATCAGAGGACGCAGAGCTAGCGCTGTACCATCTGAGTTTACCATCGACAGTAGGGTGGATATAGTCCTTAGAGAAGTTGTAGGCATGATCCCAGCCTCTAACAACCTCATCCTTGATAGGTTCAATATACCATTGTCCCTCTTGAGGGTCCATGGGAGCAATAAATATGATATCTTGGTTTTCGAATGTCATAACTCTCTTCTAGAAATTGATAACTTCCATGTTATCATTGGCCTATCCAATCCCTAGCAGCGTAGGATAAGAGCCACCACCATCAACTACTTCAATAACGTCGAAATAAGCATATGTCCTCATACCTTTGACATCGACAACCAAGTTCAAGACATGACCAATAGGCTGAACCTTGGCATGATTTGTTAGTCACAGTTGCATAGGGAACCACCCCAAGGTTGGATTTCCCATCAAATTCCAAGTTTGCTTGGTCAAAATATTCACATCCGAACCTAGATCCAAAATAACAGAATCGACTTCGTAGTCCCCTATCTGGATTTTCATTCTCATCTCTATACCTGTCTTTCTCTTTTGGAGGGAATTTACTGCGGAATCCTTCAATGGCTGATCCCTTTGGCTCAACAACTTCTCAATCTCATCGAGAGCCTCATGATATCTAGATAACGACAGATAGCTCTCAAAGAATTGCTGCAAGGTATCACTTTGTCGCGATGGTCCTGCCTCTATAGAAAGATCAAAAGTAGATGACATTTCAACCACATGTAACTTACCTGGATTCCTCCCGACTGCATGCTTGGTCTGAAAGAACGTCTCCTTCTTTGTCGCAATATCAAAAGGCTGTATTTTTCTTCCCTATGAGTCGAACTTGTGTACGAGGTCCGTCTTTTCTAGTCATTGCACCTATGCGAGTGAAAATAGAAACATCGACAACTTGGGCTCTGGGCTCTACTAGAATTGTCACAACCGTGGATCCTTGATTCAGGTTTGGATTTGGATTCAGGGGTAGATTCTAAACCAGTGGTGGGTTCATCGGTTGGTTCTGAGTCTATAGTGGGATCTGAGGCTGATTCTACAATGGCTGCTAGGTCTACACTTGGTTTTGGTTTTGGAACTGGTTCTGCAACTAAGGGATGTGCCCACCCTGCCACTTTACAATCAATAGAGGGAAACTTTTGACGTTATTCTCTCTTGCTACACAGTATGTGCACTACGCATGGGGACACTCCCTGTGATAGTGGAAAAATGAAATGCAAGTGTAACACTAGATGGATTCCTGACCTCATCCTCCTCCTCTATTAGAATAATCAACCCATAGTTACCTACCTTAGACATTAATTAATCCATTTTTGTCTTATTTTCCTAGTTTCCAATATTCCACTCTATGGAAGTTGTCTTCCACATGTCCTAGAAATCAAAATTGCTAAAACTGAGTCATAGAGCACTTTGGAAACCTCTTGGAATCCAGATTTAGCATATCTGGTTTATTCCAGATCCTCCCTAGTGCATATCTACTTTTTCTGCTAAGTTGCCTGCTTTATTGAGATTTATGGCAAAAGGGAAAGTAATACTAGGTGTAGTTGACTTGTTTTTTTCCCTCATCATTCTCCATTCTTTTCTCCTAATAAAAGAATGTATGATTTGTCTTTCCATCACTTATTATATTGCCTACTTGAATTTTCCAATTCACAAGCCTCTAGGTAGATTTGGAAACTGCTTTATGCACCTATGGGGGATTTGAATAGATTTAGTAAGCCTAGTTTTTAACTATTTTGAATGGCATCCTTATGCATTTGAATATATCATGTAATTATATATTGCAGAAGCCTATGAATTCATAATTTTGGCTATTGTACACTTATTCAATACAGATTATTGTTATGCTCCAATTTCAGTCTCCTTTGTGTGTAAATTTGCATGTTTGATTAGCAATTTTGTGAGGGAAATTGTTCTATCACTTGGGTTCAATTTCTACATGGTATCACAGCCTTTGTAGATCAATTTCTCTCCTTCCATATTGCTATTGCAGGTTCGACATTGTTAAGTCATGCATTTTTCTTCCTTAGTTTCATGTTTTGTTTGTGTTTTTGAAATTTGCTAATGTTCTTACTTCTAGGAAATTTTGGTGTAAAGGTTAATTTTGAGTTTATTCCTTTAGGTTTTCATCATTTTTTATTTTTTCCTATTTTTTTCAAGCTTGCTTGTATAAAATTTTTGCATAGAGTTCAATCTTGAAGGGTTCTATAAGGTGCATATTGATTACTGGTTTCATCAATGACACTAAGATCAAATATTAATCATATAAACCAAGTATTAAAGCTGGATTAGTGATCAAATGACATAAATTTTATGTTTGAACTTTCTTGTAGCACAAGAGAGAAATTAATGCACTGGCATGCTACAAGAAAGTTGCGAGTGCCAAAATGGTCATTTTTCACCCTGATTTTTTCGATGATTTCATTCCTAAGGTGTTAATCACATCAATTAGCATGTTTGATACATGTCTTGCCAGGCTAATCATGTAAATAGGTGTTTGTTCATCGTGTGAGGGAGATCATGGTAGTTGTATGAAAATTCATGGCAAATGATGACAGTGAGTGGAACTAGGCAAAATTTTCAGGAATAGCTTCCTAAGCTAAAGATTATGAAGGCATTGAATGTTGTGGTGGAGACATATTGCTGAAAAATCAGAAATTGGACAGTTGAAGGAAGAATTAGGGATTCCTAGCGGTGATAGTTAGAAGCGATCTGGAGGGTTGAAGACAGCTAGAACATGCAATTCGACACATAACCTGTCAAGCGATCAACTTCTAGCACCTGTATTAAGCTTTGAATGAGGTATCCCGCGTAACCTTTGACATGGCTTGTTAAAATTTGGGCTTTTTTCTGATAAATCCCTATTATGTCAAAATTTTAAAGAAATACATGAATTTACTCACTCAATAGACTTTTAATGATGAGATATTAATCAAAATATCTAAATATACATCGTTTGAGTTAGTAAAGTTCCAAGCAGAACTGTTGGAGATTTCTGAATCTGTGATTAAGCTGAATTATTGAAACTTGGCACAAAGCATTTCCTGAATTGGTGAAAGGGTATAATATGTAAATTTGAATATAAACAGACTGTGACAGTTCGAAGGAAAACTAACTACCAAGACTGTGCAAATTTGAAGAAAAATAGACTGTGAGATTACTGACAGGTGCTGCAAACCATACAGAAAATGAAGAAGAGTGGAAAAACTAATAGGGCCGAGCCCATTGATCTCAGTTGGATAGATAAATTTCCAAGATGTGCTGAGCTGTTTAAAAATGCAGGATGGTTGATATTTTTCAAGAAAATTGATGGATACAATGCTGAAGTCTCTCATAAGTTTGCTCAGTGTTATGACAAAGATACTGTATCTTTTGATACATTGAAATTCTAATTGACCAAAGAATTGGTGGCTGAAGCAACAAGGGTTAAAAATGAGAGAGAACTTTGGTTTAAGAAAGTTCCATTTACCTTTAATGCACAAAGGTACCTATTTCCTGGTATAGTTCTAGATTGGGGTAAGGGTGTGCCCATCCATCACTTCAGGGCTGAATGGGTAGAACCTATCAAGGTTTTACAAAGTTATATTACATGTGAAGGAAGGTATGACTTTGTTTTCAAATACCATTTCAGGATCCTTCAACACCTCAGTAATGAATCAAAGATGAACCTGCCTTTCTTCTTGGTAAAGAGCCTACAGATAATGTCTAGCAGAATCAAAGAACACCAAGATAATACTAGACAGTCCATTTTTCACCATGGACTTATCAAACTCATTATCAACAGTGTTTTGTATAAAGAAGGAAAAACTTGGGAGTATTTCCTTTTTTGGTCAGGGTTTTAGAATATTCAGGAAGGACAGTATAAGAGAAAGAAGGATGATAAAGGACAGATCTTGATCAGAAAACTAAGACAGAAAACAAAGGTTAAAAATGAAGACACTGTCGAATTAAAGGAAGTTACAGAGCCTGCAAAACAAGATTGCGAATCTAAGCAACATCTAGATGACAGTGAGAACAAAGATTTGCAGTCTGTTAATAAGGAGACTCAGCCTGTTCAGAATGATACACCAGCAGAGACATTCGTTGATGATAATATTGTACTTACAAAGAAGGTTTTAGGTGATGAAGAGGACACTAAATTCCAAAAACAAAGTCCAATTACAATCTTGTTAGAAGATGAAACATACCTGTTTGAGGAGGATAAGATTCCTGTTATTGGTGAAACTAAGGTTGGCACTAAAAAGGAATTTCACAATCAGGAATATAGGGTAGCAGTACCAAAGAAAAAAAAGCTAAAAGTCATAGAATTTTCCTCTGTCATCCATCGGGGTAAAACTTTAAAAATGGTAGGCGAACTTTCTCCTGGGTGGAGACCAAAGACTAGACCCAGAAACAATCTCAGGATGAATATGAAGAAATTACTAAACCCTAAATTGAATAAAGAAGGGGTAACTATGATTGATGATTCCTCCTCTGATGAAAAGCTGGATGTTAGTGAGGGTGACAGCAAAGGGAAAAAACCAATGAAATCAGAAGAAGAATCTACCCGCACTTAGACTAAACTGTCTGATGTGTTTTTAGAGATACGAGGTCAAATGTTAAAGGAGCAACAGGAAGATGAGATAGAGGTTTATCATTCAGAAAACAAGCTGATGGTTGATGAAAATGTTCTTGGTGAAACTGAGACTAAAGAAAATCTAAGTTTTCATGAGACTCCTACAGAGTTGCTGCCAGAAGATGAAGAAATCTATAGGAGACTTAACATTCCATGGCTTCCTAATAAGCTGCAAAGTACAACAGGAAATAAAGCATTTGATTCAGAGAATTTTTTTTTACAGAGAACTATAAAGCAATATAAACATCAAGTAGAATATATGCAGGATACAAATGATGGTTTGATTATGGCCAATAGAAGACTCAGAGAAGATCTAGAAGAGGTGAATAATCACTATCAGGAGCTAATTGCAGTCTCAAAAGAGGCATTGAAAAGAAAAAGAAATACAGAGTTACAATTTACAATGTTAAAACAAACCATCAAAGATCTACAACAACAAAATGAATATCTCACTAGAAGGATGACAGACATGGAAGCAGAGCAACTGAAGGCTAGGAGAAATGCCTAAGCCTTAGAAGGGGTAGCTTTGTTAGCAGAGGCAGCTAAAGATCTATAAGGCTTGTTAACAAAATCAGTTATTTGTTATGTTTTGAAGAATATTTCATTTTTGTAATTATTATTTTGATAAAACCATTTTGATGAGTAGGCTGAAAAGCAGTTAGGGTTTAATCTTTAACTGAATTTTGAAAGATAGTATTAATGTATGTCACAAAGAGGACTAAGGGTTCGATTTTTTGGCTGGCTAGAGGAGGTCTCCAGACTTGTTCATAAGCTAAGTAAATGACTCTTATGTGTATTTGAAGACTGATTATGAAATATATGCTCCATTTTACCCTTCAATTTGTTCTTTGGCTTCATTTACAACTTTTCTTAGCTACTCAGTTGGTAATTTCATTGTTGGTTTAAAGTTTTTATGCTTGTAGTGCTTGCCATTTGTGGATGAACTTCAATGTTATTTTCTGTTGGATACATGGTTATTATGTTATGCATCTCAGTTTTTCTATGCTTTTGATTTAGTTCTTATTTGGGTTATGAATGTATTCCCTCTTGTCACCAAAGTTCACAACCAGAAAACCTTAAAAACCCTAAAAAACCTACTTTGTTTTATTGAGATATTTGAGATTATGTTGGCTTGTTTTCTTGTAGTATGGAAAAAATTTCTAGCATAAACATCTTGGCGCTGTTGCCGAGGAACAAAGTTGAAAACGTATTTTTCCCTGGGATACTTATCATTTCACCGGTTTTAAGAGGTGAACTTAAACCAACATATCTTTAAGACTACTTTTCACCAGTTTTTCACAGTGGCTACTAGGGGAATTGAAACTAGAAATGGACCTATTTCACCTTTGCAGCTGGGTGTTTTAGACCTAGAATAGATATTGAAAATAGCAAGGAAGATTAGAAGTTCTCAGTCATTACCAGCCCTATGTGACCCTGACTAGTTGGATGGTTCATCACCTTCATCTGTTTTGAGAAAAGAAGAAGAAACTTCACCTTGGTTAAAGCCTATAATTCTTGTCAGTAACTTTCAAGTTTTCATTGATCCTCAATCTTTCAGAAAAGCTAAAACAGTATATCCTGGTAAGATACCTCTATTTCATTTGAAAGTAGGTAAAACCCCTTTTTATCCAAGTTCCAGCCAAATCTCTCCATCACCAAAGTCAGTTAGCCTTAAAATGGAAGCCCAAAATCATCCTATAGACATGATGGACCGAATGGTTGCAACTAGATATGCACCATTGGTTTTTCCTCACCCTTTGAATTCACTTCCTGGAGGTGGCTATCAGAAATACCTGCCTAGGTTTAATGGGTAGGGTGAAACTAGAGCTGAAGAGCACTGGGAAGCTTTTCTCAGATATGCTGATAACCATAACATTGAAGCTAAGGACGTATGGATGAGAATGTTTGTGCAGAGCCTTGATGAAGATGTCAGAAAATGGTTTAGGGATCTGCCTGCTAATTCAATCACTATCATAGAAGAGCTTTAGGACCTATTTATGAGACAATGGGGTGACACCAAAGACCATAATTATTATATAACTGAGTTT
This sequence comes from Pseudotsuga menziesii, assembly GCA_001517045.1. Lineage (NCBI taxonomy): Eukaryota > Viridiplantae > Streptophyta > Pinopsida > Pinales > Pinaceae > Pseudotsuga > Pseudotsuga menziesii. The sequence continues at coordinate 102,246 of LPNX010617635.1, read as the reverse complement.
GGAGCCCTTAGGAGAAAGAAGGATGAAACCATTGCAGACTTTTCAAAGAGATTTAACAAAATGTATAGCAGAATTCCTGCAGAAATAAATCCTTCAGAAACATCTGCAAAACTTACATATGCAAATGCTTTCGATCATGAATTTTCCTTACTACTAAAAAAAAGAAGACCTGTTTCTTTATTGAACATGCAGGATGCAACATTGGAGGTGGAGTCTAACATATTGGCTTCCAATAGATTGAAGAAGGAAATAGCTCAGCAGATGTATGACAGGAAAGGTAAGAAGGAAGCAGCTCCAGGAGGTTCAACATCTCATTCTGCAGAAGGGAAAATTGACGAGATGGCCAAGTTGGTGAAGATTTTGACCGCAAAATTAAACAAGTTAGAACTAGAAAAAAATTCCAGCAAGCCTGTTCAAGAAGGTGAAAGAAACCCTAACAATCAAAACCAATTCAGAAGACAATTTGATCCTCGTTTCATACCTAGAGAACGAAGAAATAATGATATTCAACGAGAAAGGAGAGAGAACGAGGACCAAAGGGTACCACCACCTCTTCAAAACAATGTTGTTGATGAAGAAGTGCTATTTGAAGACACATATCAGGATATGAACTATTTTGGAGAAATATTGTTTGAGGGTTTTGTCACTAAAGAGGAGTTTTTAAATGCAGAATATTATGATGCTGATATGTTTGAAATAGAGGATGATTTGAATCTGAAAATAATTGCTATAAATGCTGATGTCTATCAAAATGAACCCAGAAGACTGTGAATTTGAGGTCAGGCCCAAAACAAGTAGTACAAAACCCAAAGAAGAAGGTAGTTGTACCTGCTAAGAAACAATCTGATCCTGTGTCAGAGAAAAAACAAATTCCAGAAAAGCAAAAGAAGAACATGGAGGTTGAAGAGGTAAATAAAACTGTGCAGAGTTTTAATCTGGAAAATGAATTAGGCAAAATAAATATTCCTATCCCTTTTACTGAACTAATGAAAAATCCTTCTTACAAAGAATCAGTTCTTAAAATGATTGGTTCAACAAACAATCAACCTATTTCTGATACAATGAATTTGCAAGAAAATCGTAAGATTTTTATTGGATCAGCTTTGGCTGAAAAAACTGAGAATGAAGCAGGTGCTTCACCTCCATTATACATTACTTTGACAATCCATGAACAAATGATACATAATTGTTTATTAGATTCAGGAGCATCACACAATTTAATGCCAAAGGCTGTCATGGGGCTTTAGGTCTGAGTATAACCAAACCCTATCATGATCTGTATGCATTTGATTCATGAGCGGTAAAGTGTTTAGGTGTGATTAAAGACATGGTTGTCAGTTTGGCTCAATTACCAATGAAAACTGTAATGATGGATGTGGTGGTAGCTGATATTACACCTAAATTTGGGTTACTTCTCTCTAGGTCCTGGGTAAATAAAGTTGGTGGAACTTTACAAATGGATTTATCATATGCTACTATTCTCGTGTTTGGAGGAGAAAACATAAGGCTGTACAGAGAGCTTCAGTTTTCCTATATTGTAATAGATGACAAGAACCTTACCAACCATCCTCTGTATGTTGTTGATAAGGATCTGGGTACTTGCATGTTACATTTTAGTGATGATGAAAATACTGCTGGTTTGTTACATGTTGAAAAGGAATAGCCAGTTAAATGCAGCAATGAACAGGAAGATGAGCTTTGGAAATTATACTTTGATGGATCATCTTGCAAAGAAGGTGCTGGAGCAGGGGTTCTTCTCATATCCCCTGGTGGTGAAACAGTAAAGTTGATGTATAAATTATAATTCATTACTATGAACAATACTGCTGAATATGAAGCTTTGCTGTTAGGATTGAAGGCTGCCAAGGATTTAGGCATTCAACAGATTTCTGCATATGGTGACTCCGAATTAGTTGTTCAGCAGGTGAGGAACAATTATCAAGTGAAATAGGATTTGCTGAAATTCTATCGAAATGAGGTATGGGACATGATTGAGAATTATTTTGTAGCTTTTAACATTACCTATATTCCAAGAGACCATAATCAGACTGCAAATTCATTGGCCTTAGCTGCTACACATTTTAGAATCCCCAAAACCACACAGTTGAGGTATCCCATTGAGGTTAGGTATAGACCATCTATACCTGATAATGTAAAACAATGGAGAGTATTTGAAGATGACATTGAAATTAAAATATTTTTGGAGATTACAAATGAGTTTTCTAATTCCCTTATTGATCATGAAGGAGATGATGAAGATGAAGATGCTGAAGAGATTGCTGAAAATGGAATTGCTGGCCACAAGATTATTGAACTAAAAGGTAATTTCATCCCAAAAGGTTTGGTACCTTTAGAAAGGATATTTTCGAAAGATGATACACCCCTAAAACCTATTGTACAGTCTTTAGAAGAGAATGTAGTGGATTGTAACATTGGCACAGTAGAACATCCTAGAATGGTGAAAATTTCGAAAGCACTCACAGCTGAACAGAGAAACAGGTACATAAAATTGTTAAAGGAACATTTTGATGTCTTTGCATGGTCTTATGAAGAATTGAGAACATATGATACTGGAATTATACAACATAAAGTCCCTTTAAAACAAAATGTTAAACCTTTTCGTCAAAAATTAAGGAGGATTAATCCAGCCTTATTTTCTGTTATTGAAAAAGAAGTGAAGAAGTTATTAGATGCCAAGATCATTGTTCCTCTCAGGTACTCTTCATGGGTGGCTAATATAGTTCCTATTAGGAAAAAGAACGGAGAAATCAGACTGTGTGTTGACTTTAGAAACTTGAATAGATCTTCACTAAAGGATAATTATCCTCTGCCTAAAATTGAGCAAATATTGCAGAAGGTTGTTGGGGCATAGAGGATTTCTATGGTTGATGGTTTCTCAGGGTACAATTAGATTTCTATGCATCCTGATGATAAGGAGAAAACAACTTTTACCACTCCTTGGGGAACTTTCATGTATGATAAGATGCCTTTTGGTCTAATGAACGCTGGAGCAACTTTTCAGAGAGCTATGGATATAGCTTTTGTCAGAGAAAAGGACAAGTTTGTGGTAATTTGCTTAGATGATATAACTGTATTTTCACATTCAGATGATGAACATATAAAACATTTGAAACAGACTTTCTTAAAATGTAGAAAATTTGGTTTGTCCTTGAATCCTAAGAAGTCACACTTTGTTGTACAGGAAGGAAAATTACTGGGTCATTTAGTCACTGCTGATGGTATAAGGATTGATCCTGAAAGGGTAAAAGCAATATTAAAGATAAGTCTGCCTAGGAGTAAAAAAGATGTCCAATCTTTCATTGGTAAAATCAACTTTCTGCGTTGGTTTATACCAAACTTTGCTGAGACTATCAAGCAGATTACAGGCATGCTAAAAAAGGATCAAGAAGTCAAATGGACCACTGAAGCAAAAAATGCATTTGAGAAGATCAAGATGGCTCTTACTGAAGCCCCTGTATTAGTAAGTCCATATTTCACCAGAGAATTTATAGCATTTTCATTTGCATCTAAAGAGACACTAGCAGCTATTTTGTTGTAGAAGAATAAGGATGGTCTTGAGAAACCTATTGCATTCTTCAGCAAACATCTCAGAGATTTTGAATTAAAATAAAACATCTTGGAAAAACAGGCCTATTCTTTGGTGAAAGCTTTGAAATTTTTTAGAATCTATGTTTTACATTCTAAAGTTATTTCATATGTGCCTAATGCTGTTGCAAGAGATGTTTTGACACGGCCTGACAGCGAGGGGAAAAGAGGCAGGTGGATTGCTAAAATCATGGAGTATGATGTAGATATCAAAACTACCAAACTAGTCAAGGGACAAGGTTTAGCCAAGCTACTGGCTGAATCAAATTACTAAGCTTTAGGACTGCATGTGATGGCAGAAGGGATAGCTCACGAAGAAAATCAAGTAGATTTGCAGCAGAATAGAGAAAGAGAGGAAGAAAAGGCACCGTTATACAGATTGAAAATAAAAGACAGATTTGATAGGAAAATCAAAGATAACACTTTCTCAATTGGTGACATGGTTCTAAGGTGGGATGCCAGGAAAGAGCAAAAAGGGAAACATGGCAAATTTTACAACCTCTAGTTTGGCCCTTTCCTAGTATCTAAGTTTTTGGAAAATAACACTTTTATCCTACAGACTTTGGAGGGTGAGGAATTGTCAAGTCTAGTTAATGGACGATTCCTCAAGCATTTCTATAGTTTTTGAGGGGAATTTTAGTTTTTCATTGTATATACCAGTGTCAGTAAAACAAAATAAGGACTCCATAACCCAATTCAAATTTTGCAGATTAGCAGGTAGCAGAAAAGAAGGCACTGGTCTACAGGTTCTTGAAGCCTCACAAGGAGGACTTCATCCCGCAGCAGGAGCCATATGTTAAGTCATGAATTTGTCTTCCTTAGTTTCATGTTTTTTTTGTGTTTTTTAAATTTGCTAATGTTCTTACTTCTAGGAAATTTTGGTGTAAAGGTTAATTTTGAGTTTATGCCTTTAGGTTTTCATCATTTTTTATTTTTTCCTATTTTTTTAAGCTTGCTTGTATAAAATTTTTGCGTAGAGTTCATTCTTGAAGGGTTCTATAAGGTGTATATTGATTAATGGTTTCATAAATGACACTAAGACCAAATATTAATCATATAAACCAAGTATTAAAGCTGGATTAGTGATCAAATGACATAAATTGTATGTTTGAACTTTCTTGTAGCGCAAGAGTGAAATTAATGCACTAGCACGCTACAAGAAAGTCGCGAGTGCCAAAATGGTCATTTTTCACCCTTATTTTTTCGATGATTTCATTCCTAAGGTGTTAATCAAATCAATTAGCATGTTTGATACGTGTCTTGCCAAGCTAATCATGTAAACAGGTGTTTGGTCATCGTGTGAGGGAGATCATGGCAGTTGTATGCAAATTCATGGTAAATGATGACAATGAGTGGAACGAGGAAAAATGTTCGGGAATAGCTTCCTAAGCTGAAGATTACGAAGGAATTGAATGTTGTGGTGGAGACATATTGGTGAAAAATCAGAAATTGGACAGTTGAAGGAAGAATTAGGGCTTCCCAGCGGTGACAGTTAAAAGTGATTTGGAGTGTTGAAGATAGCTAGAATGTGCAATTTGACACCTAACCTGTCAAGGGATCAACTTCCAGTGCCTGTATTAAGCTTTGAATGAGGCATCCCACATGACCTTTGACAGGGCTTGTTAAAATTGGGGTTTTTTCTGATAAAGCCCTATTATGTCAAAATTTTAAAGAAAGACATGAATTTACTCACTCAATAGACTTTCAATGATGATATATTAATCAAAATATCTAAATATACATCGTTTGAGTTAGTAAAGTTCAAAGCAGAACTGTTGGAGATTTCTGAATCTGTGATTAAGCCAAATTATTGAAACTTGGCACAAAGCATTTTCTAAACTGGTGATAGGGTAGACTATGTAAATTTGAAGATAAACAGACTCTCAGAGTTCGAAGGAAAACTGACTGCCAAGACTATGCAAATTTGAAGAAAAATAGACTATGAGATTACTGGCAGGTGCTGCAAACCATATAGAAAATGAAGAGGAGTGGAAAAACTAATAGGGCCGAGCCCACTGATCTCAGTTGGATAGATAAATTTCCAAGATGTGCTGAGCTGTTTGAAAATGTAGGATGGTTGATATTTTTCAAGAAAATTGCTGGATACAATATTGAAGCCTCTCATAAGTTTGCTCAATGTTATGACAAAGATACTGTATCTTTTGATACTTTGAAATTCAAATTGACCAAACAATTGGTGGCTGAAGCAACATGGGTTAAAAATGAGGGAGAACTTTGGTTTAAGAAAGTGTCATTTACCTTTAATGCACAAAGGTACCTATTGCCTGGTATAGTTCCATATTGGGATAAGGGTGTGCCCATCCATAACTTCAGGGCTGAATGGGTAGAACCCATAAATGTTTTACAAAGTTATATTACATGTGAAGGAAGGTATGCCTTCGTTTTCAAATACCATCTCGGGTTCCTTCAACACCTCAGTAATGAATCAAAGATGAACCTGCCTGTCTTCTTGCTAAAGAGCCTACAGAAGATGTCTAGCAGAATCAAAGAACACCAAGATCATACTAGATAGTCCATTTTTCACCATGGACTTATCAAACTCATTATCAACAGTGTTTTGCAGAAAGAAGGAAAAACTTGGCAATATTTACTTTTTTGGTCAGGGTTTCAGAATAGTCAGGAAGGACGGTCTAATAGAAATCAGGCTAATAAAGGACAAACCTTGATCAGAAAACTAAGACAAAAGACAAAGGTTAAAAATGAATACAATGTCCAATTAAAGGAAGTCACAAAGCCTGCAAAAGAAGATTGTGAATCTAAGCAACATCTAGATGATAGTGAGAACAAATATTTGCAGTCTGTTAATAAGGAGACTCAGCCTGTTCAGAATGATGCACCAGCAGAGACATTCGTTGATGATAAGATTGTACTTACATAGAAGCTTTCAAGTGATGAAGAGGACACTAAATTCCAAAAAAAAAGTCCAATTACAATCTTGTCAGAAGATGAAACATACCTATTTGAGGAGGATAAGATTCCTATTATTGGTGAAACTAAGGTTGGCACTAAAAAATAATTTCACAGTCAGGAAAATAGGGTAGCAGTACCAAAGAAAAAGAAGCTAAAATTCATGGAATTTGCCTCTATCATCCATCAGGGTAAAACTTTAAAAATGGTAGGAGAACTTGCTCCTGGGTGGAGACCAAAGACTAGACCCAGAAAAAAGCTCAGGCTGAATATGACGAAATTACTAAACACTAAATTGAATAAAGAAGGGGTAACTGTGATTGATGAATCCTCCTCTGATGAAAAGCTGGATGTTGGTAAGGGTGAGAGCAAAGGGAAAAAACCAATGAAATTAGAAGAAGAATCTACCCTCACTGAGACTAAACTGTCTGATGTATTTTTAGAGATACGAGGTGAAATGTTAAAGAAGCAACAGGAAGATGAGATATAGGTTTCTCACTCAGAAAACAAGCTGATGGTTGATGAAAATGTTCCTGGGGAAACTGAGACTAAAGAAAATCTAAGTTTTCATGAGACTCCTACATAGTTGCTTCCAAAAGATGAATAAATCTATAGGAGACTTAACATTCCATGGCTTCCTAATGAGCTGCAAAGTACAACAGGAAATAAAGCATTTGATTCAGATAAAGAAGATTTACAGACAATTATAAAGAAGTATAAACATCAAGTAGAATATATGCACAAGACAAATGATGGTTTTATTATGGCCAATAGAAGACTCAGAGAAGATCTAGAAGAGGTGAATAATCACTATCAGGAGCTAATAGCAGTCTCAAAAGAGGCATTGAAAAGAAAAAGAAATACATAGTTACAATTTACAATGTTAAAACAGACCATCAAAGATCTACAGCAACAAAATGAAGATCTCACTAGAAGGATGACAGAGATGGAAGCAAAGCAACTGAAGGCTAGGAGAAAGGCCCAAGCCTTAGAAGGGATAGCTTTGTTAGCAGAGGCAACTAATGATCTACGAGGCTTGTTAACAAAGTTAGTTATTTGTTATGTTTTGAAGAATATTTCATTTTTGTAATTATTATTTTGATAAAACCATTTCGATGAGTAGGCTGAAAAGAAGTTAGGGTTTAGTCTTTGACTGGATTTTGAAAGATAGTATTAATGTATGTCGCAAAGAGGACTAAGGGCTCGATTTTTTGGCTGGCTAGAGGAGGTCTCTAGACTTGTTCATAAGCTAAGTAAATGACTCTTATGTGTATTTCAAGACTGATTATGAAATATATGCTCCATTTTACCCTTCAGTTTGTTCTCTGGCTTCATTTATAGCTTGTTTTAGCTACTCAGCTGGTAATTTCATTGCTGGTTTAAAGTTTTTATGCTTGTAGTGCTTGCCATTTGTGGATGAAATTTAGTGTTATTTTCTATTGGATACATGGTTATTATGTTATGCATATCAGTTTTTCTATGCTTGTGATTTATTTCTTATTTGGGTTATGAATGTATTCCCTCTTGTCACCAAACTTCACAACTAGAAAACCTTAAAAAACCCTAAAAAACCTGCTTTGTTTTATTGAAATATTTGAGATTATGTTGGCTTTTTTTCTTGTAGTCTAGAAACAATTTCTGGCATAAACAGCCATCTTGACTGGGAGCACATTCTGCTGGTTGAAGGGCACAGTTCAGAGCTATGGATCAATCTCAGAAGACCATCTTGACTCCATTCAATTTCTTTGAATGGAAAGCAGAGATGGAGATACTGTTGAGAGCGAAGGGTCTCTACAGGGTGACTATGGAAACTAAGGCAGAGCCCAATGTAGCTGTAGAGAAAATTAAATGGCACAACAGGAGGGATGAGGCCTATGGCCTTCTGTGTCTGAGCATATCCAGAGACCTCCTTTTCCATCTTGATGGATTGACGTCACCTAATGAAGTATGGGAGAAGCTTGTAGATATTTTTGGTAAGACAAATGAGATGAGAGGACATCAAATCGAGAATGAATTGATCTCTTTGAGTCCCAGCAGCTTTGAATCCATGCAACTTTACTTTTCCAAGTTTAAAGACCTTGTTTTGTAGCTTAAATAGTGTGAAATTGAAAAGAAGGAAGATCGACTAGCTTTGGCCATACTCTCGAAGCTTGGCCCTGACTATTCAGTGTTTGTTTCGACCTTGCATGCCACCAAGTTGACAGCTCGAGCCTGGAAGATGCCTAAGCTTGCATAGTTCATGGAATCCCTCACACAAGAACAAGATAAACTGGTGATGATGGGCACCATCAAACCTTCCAAAGACCAAGATTTGGTTTTTTGAGATTCGAGGGTGGATTCAAAAGGAAAGAAGAATGCTAAGAAGCCACCTGAGCAAAAGAGAGACAAGAACAAGTCTCAAGAGGATCCCCAAGGCTCCAAGAAGAACTTCCAAAAGAAGAAGAACAATGGAGAAATGAGCAAGTGTGCATACTGCAGTAAGGGCTATCATCTTGAAATCTCTTGCATGAAGAAGCAAATTGACATGTTGACCCAAATCCTAGAGAAGAATAACATCTCCCTTCCTGATTGCTCAAAGAAGAGGGAAGGAGGATCAAATTCAGGGGACAGAGAGAGAGTACATGCATTGGTTGCTGGCACATCAAGCTCACCTAGCTTCATCATAGACTCTGGAGCTTCAAGACATATGGTTTCAACCAAGAAGTCATTCTCCTCTCTTGACATGTCGAAAGTTCCACCAATAGTGTTGGGAGATGACTCTCTCACTGATATTTTGGGGAAAGGAAGGATTGATCTTGACCATGGTAAGTTCAGTAATGTATTGTAGGTTCCAAGTCTTGCCTATAACCTCTTGTCAGTGTATCAGATGACTCACACAGGGTCTCCAAAGAAGGTCATATTCTCCCCTGATGATGTTGAGATCACAGAGATCTCAAATGGTAAAGTCATTGCAAAAGGAGTTGTAAATCACACTTTGAAGGTATACATTTTTTCACATTTTCTACCCTACTCAAACCCCTCTGCTCTTCTGATTCATGCTAATGAGGAAAGCAATATTTGGCATGAAATATTTGGACATCTTAACTATAAGTATATTTCCAATCTAAGTGAAAAATAAATGATCATAGGGTTACCAAAGATTAAGTTTTCCAAGGGATTCTGTCAAGGTTGTATCCTAGGAAAACACCCAGAGCATAAACTTGAGAGAGCTAGTCATGAGAGAACCTATGCACCTCTTGAGTTGATCCACAGTGATGTTGCTGGTCCATTTCCTCATATTTCAATGATTCAAGCCAAATATGCATTGAAATTCATAGATGAATTTTCCAGGTATTGTTGGGTTTACTTCCTGAAGCATAAGTCTGAAGTTTTTGGCCTCTTCAAAGTCTTTAATGCTTTGGTTGAAAAATAGTCTGGGAGGAGACTCAAGATCCTTAGATATGATAATGGTGGTGATTATGTCAAGTCTGAGTTCATTAAATATTGTGAATATGTAGGTATTCAGATGTAGCATTCAATCCCTTACAACACACCACAGCAAAATGGTGTTGCTGAGAGAAAGAACAGATCACTGAAGGAGATGGCAACCTGTATGATGGAGGATAAGACTTTGCCACCAAAGTTTTGGGCCAAGGCTATAAACTGTACATCCTATATCCAGAATAGGGTTCCTCATAAACATCTTTATGGTATGACTCCTTTCGAATATTGGAGTGGTCATAAGCCAAATGTGACCCATTTCAAGATTTTTGGTTCAAAGGCTTGGGGTAGAATTGCAACAGAAAAGAGGAAGGATTTACAGCCCCAAAGCCAAGAGTGCCTATTTGTTGGGTAAATTTAAGATTCAAAAAGGTACAAGCTAATCAATTTGAGCACAAAAAAATCCTTCATTGAAGTGAGTGTTCAGTTCCAAGAAGAGCCTTTAGCAACAATTGAAGTTGGAGAGTCTTCTTCACCATCAGAACCATTGAATGTAAGTGAAGAGACAAATGAGTTTGCTGATTCTGATATGTATGATAATGATGATTTAATTGCATATATTGATAGTCCTACAAGACCAAAATGGGCAGCAAAGACCATTCATGCAACTAGGGAACTAGCTAGAAATCCTAGTGATCCTAGGAGGACTAGATCTCAGTTTGAGAGTGCCTTGTGTATGAAAGACCCTTTGTTTGCAAAGAAGTGCTATCTGATGGTTGAATCAGACCCAAAACCATATGAAGATGAAACACGTGATCCAAGATGGAAAACAACCATGAAAGAAGAATTCAGCTCACTCCAGAAGAACAACACTTGGGAACTGGTTGATCTTCCCCCATGGAGGAAGCTAGTTCAATGTAAGTGGGTTTTCAAAACTAAGTTTGATGCTGATGGTTCACCTTTGAAATATAATCCTATATTGGTAGCCAAGGGATACTCACAGGTACATGGTATTGACTACAATGAAACCTTTGCACCAGTGGCAAAGATGGACTCCATCAGGCTAGCCTTAGCCATTGCAGCTTCGAAGTAGTGGGAGGTACATCACATGGATGTGAAGTGTGCTTTCCCGAATGGAGATCCACTAAATATATTTACATGCAGCAACCTCAAGGGTTTGTTACTAATCCATATTTTGTGTGTAGGCTAAATAAATCATTGTATGGGCTTAAGCCAGCCCCCAGGGCTTGGTATGCCAAGATTGATGGTTTTCTGCTGTCATTAAGTTTTGTTCGATGCAAGTCTGATCCTAATGTTTATTTGAAGATGATTCATGGTTCTTTGATGATTATTTTATTGTATGTGAATGACCTTCTGATTATAGGAAGTTCAAAGAAAGAAATTGCCTCCTTGAAGGATGCAATGAACCATGCATTTTCTATGATTGATTTGGGGTTGTTGAACCAATTCTTGGGTCTCAAAATTGCTCAATTCCAACATGGAATAAAAGTACATAAGTACAAGTATGATTTAGATTTTATGAACAAGTTCAACATGAAATATTGGAAGCCAAGCAAGACTCCCTTTCTTTCAAGAGTTAAGCTTGAAGAAGCAGGTTCTTCTCCTATGGTAAATAATACACTGTATAAGCAGTTGATTGGGTGTTTTCTATACCTTACACACACTCAACCTGATATTTATTATGCAGTAAGTGTGGCCTCAAGATACATAGATCAGCCTCATGAGATCCATTGGATAATAGCCAAAAGGATCCTTAACTTTGTTTAGGGAACAAGAACTCATGGGATCTTCTACAAAGCTAAATCTAATCTTGATTTGATTGGGTTTACTGACAGTGATTGGGAAGGTGAAAACACAGATCAAAAGTCAATATCAGGATATGTGTTCATGCATGTTGAAGGACCAATCAGCTAGTCAAGCAATAAACAGAGTGCCATAGCACTCTCATCTATAAAAGCAGAGTATAGAGGAGTTGTAAATGCAACAACTCAATGTTTATGGTTGCAGGGGATACTTGGTGAGTGTGGATTCGAATCTGAGTTTTCAACTATTATGTATTGTGATAATCAGAATACCATTCAAATATGCAATGATCCAGTTCAGAGACAGAGAACCAAACACATTGAGATCCATATGCACTACATCAGACAGCTTTTGCATGATGGCACCATTCACCTACTCTTCTGTGCATCTTCAGAACAAGTAGCAGACATCTTCACTAATTTTTTTTGTGAGAAGACATTCAAAAATATCAAATCACTGCTGGGGATTGCTGATCATGCTGTGAAGCATGATTGATGACAATATTTTCAAATTTTGTTTTACTGTCCATGTTTAAGGGAGGATTTTCCCACTGGGTTTTTGCCTCTTTCCTTGGTTAAATGGACATGTAGTATGTAAAGGGTGACTAAGCCTTGTTGCTAGGACCTATATTTTTCTGATATTTACTAATAATGTCAGGATTAAAGGGGGGTGTTATAATAATCAACCCATAGTTACCTACCTTAGACATTAATTAATCCATTTTTGTCTTATTTGCCTAGTTTCCAATATTCCACTCTATGCAAGTTGTCTCCCACATGTCCTAGAAGTCAAAATTGCTAAAACTGAGTCATGGAGTGCTTGGGAAACCTACTGGAATCCATATTTATCATATCTACTTTATTCCAAATCCTCCCTAGTGCATATCTTCTTTTTCTGCTAAGTTGCCTGCTTTATTGAGATTTATGGCAAAAGGGAAAGTAAGACTAGGTGTACTTGACTTGTTTTTTGCCCTCATCATCCTCCATTATTTTCTCCTAATAAAAGCATGTATGATTTTTCTTTCCATCACTTATTAGCTTTCCTACTTGACTTTTCCGATTTGTGAGCCTCTAGGTATATTTGGAAACTGCTTTATGCACCTATGGGGGATTTGACTAGATTTAGTAAGCCTACTTTTTTACTATTTCAAATGGAATCCTTATGCATTAAAATATCTCATGTAATTATATATTGCAGCAGCCTATGACTTCATAAGGTTGGCTATTGTACACTTATTCAATACAGATTAGTGTTATGCTCCAATTTCAGAATCCTTTGTGTGTAAATTTGCATGTTTGATTAGTAATTTTTTGAGTGCAATTGTTCTATAACTTGGGTTCAATTTCCACATACTCGTATGAAGCCTCATTGTTTTCCCCAAAATCCTCCCCAAAATCCTCCTCGAAATCCTCCGGTTTTCTAATACTGTGGTTGGGCTAGCTGCTGCGGGGGATTCAGTTGCTGCTGAATGTAGTGCATTGCTTGAACACACTACTATTGAGGATAAGTAATCGACACCTGATTATACTACAATCATGGTGAAAATCATGGTTGTGCTATTAATTGTTGTTTTGATGTGAACTGGTATTGCGGCTGCGACGAAATAAACTACACTTATGGAGGTGGTGTGTATTGTACTGCTAGCTATACCATCTATGGATTGCACATCTGGACTATGTCAGGATCCTCACACTTCACGAAATATGAATCATATGTTCTCTCTTGAAGTAGGTCGTAAGCTCGACAGTATTTATCATCGTGCCCTACTGAGTGACAAAAGGAGCAATACAAACTGTATGCCTTTGTAACCATCTTCTGCATGTAGCCGCATTTTTCATGTCGATACCCATATACCTAACATAAACGATACCATGGAACACCAATGAAACTCAAAGGGTTTGGAACTCCTGATAGCAAATAATTTCAGAAAGTAGGATAGGCATCTTTGGTGTGGCCATCCGTGCGACATCATGTGCAACAGAGATCATCACGCTCTTCTTTCGCCTTCTTAATATCCTACAGCTGGAGCGACAAATTTTCTAGTTATGCTTGAATCTGGTTCATGCCAACTGCAGTATCCCCAATAGGTGAAGCTTCTAAATTCATCACCATCTCTAGGGCCTCATTCTGCATCATGCTCTTTTGCTGCATTAACGATTGTATGATGTGTGGAACCAATGCAGCAATAAACCACTCCTTGTGCTGAACATCGCTCATTTTAAAGTTGACTCGAGCCATCAATGTCTTAAACCATTGATCAAAATCCCAAATAGTTTCATTCAAAAACTACTTAATCTCCTTGAGTTCTATAATGTATTGGGCCTCAAATTTGGGTTTCTTAAATTCCTCAAATAGTCCTTCCTAGATCTCATTCAGTTTTTTCGTTGGGGTTCCCTGAGGAACCTGCATGAACCTCATGTACCAGTCAAGCACATAACCCCTGAGGGTGGTCGCCAATTGGATTCTCTTGATATCATCATCCACACTCTGTCTAGCAATCCAAACTACCTCACATAAGAACCAGTACTGCATCGGGTCATCAGTCCCATTTCCATGGAATACAGGTAACTTCATCTCTTTGGCTCCCATTCTGGGCCTTCTTCCTACAAATGGTGGTCTATTGCTAGACTGTTACTGGAACTTCAGAAAAGGTGACCTAGAATGCGCTTTTCTACCTGTTGGTGGAGTAGTGCACAGAGGTGTGGACATGTTACTGTTGGGGTTTGAGATTCCTGCTATCCTGGGCATAGTCTAGGTCTGGTAGTCCTCTTCATCACTGTAGGGTCGCTTCATTCCATGTGGTTGTTCTTCGCGGTCTTGCATCTCGATTGCAGCAGGGCATTCCCCTCTCCTCTGCCTCTTCTCTTGTCGAAACCTTGCTCCTACCCTTGTACAACCACTTGTTTCCTCAGTGACCCTCACCGTCTCATCAGAACTCATACCCATCTACCCCTTACCTTGCTATTTTCCTTCCCCTTTCGTCGCAATGTCCACGGCCTCCACACACCAGAATTCCACTACTCAAAGTAATTTTTAGAATACCCTTCTCGCAGATGAGCATCTTAATAAATAATTGTAGAGACAGCAAGAACCTACCTCGTGGCCTGTTGAAGAATTATCTTTTTGCTTCATTGCATGCCTTATTGGTATCGACTGTAAACTCAATGATGTATCCTTCTAGAATATTATCCAGCCATACTTTGACAGCTCATGAGGCTTTGTTATCGGTTTCTTGTAGTTCTTGGATCAGTTTAGGGGTCCAGGATGTTGGCTCTCTGCCTTGATGGTTATTCTTCTTATAAGTGAACTGCGCTAGCCATTTGTACAATATGGCCAGAAATTCACAAAAGAACCACTTGTAGGGACCGTCATAGATATATATATGTTCAACCACCTGGGTGTCTACAACTTCATATTTTGGTTCTATTTCAATGAACTCTCATAACTTTAGATCAAGACACTCTTTAATCTTGGTTTTTTTTAGATGCCACAACATATCCTCCTTTCAGTTGCAACGAGGACCCAACAACATAACCATTTGTTGGTGCGATCCACCAACAAAGCCTCCTCGACAGGGGTTCCCACTCTGTTGATGCCCAACCAGTGCGATCTCCCTAAGCATTGTAATGCCCCGGTTTTGACCCCATTGCATTAGATGTACCTGATGTATATATTGTAAATGATCATGGTGTGGAGCTAAAGGCCAAGGCCCCGCCATTGATCGGTTATGCTATGTTTTGGATTTAAATTTGTCACTATTGGTATATCGGGGCATGCGGCATATATTATGTTTGTCATCATGTAAATATGCATCTATAATTAAAATGAAAAAAACCAGCTACGGTCACAACAACTAAATAAAAGGGGGCATTATTTTCACAAGGATAAGGATGTGGGGGAATTTGTCAAACCTTGGCCAATGGGGTGAAAATCCATGTGTCTTCTTACCTTGTTTTTATCCCAACCACTTTCATTGAGAATGGCTGTTGGTGGTTGAGGCAGTTATGGTCTTTGGGAGTGGGGTGGCAGGACTGTCAGTCCTCACCCACATGCACACTCTACCCACGGTTGACTTCACAATGGCCAAAAACCACTATCATCCCTCACACAGACATTCTTCTCCCCACGATGGTGTTGAAGGCTCACGCCCTCCAAATTCGCGTCCTTGCCATTGTTGTTCATCCTCACGTAGGGACCATTTTTGGTTCATGGTTACACTCACATACGGGACTATTCCTAGATTCACTCACGCAGCTTTGTTCCTCTATGGATTTTGCGGATGGAATGAGTGTATTCGTTCCTCACGAATTGATTTGTGGGCTGCTGTGGTTCCCTTACATTACAGTGTGTCTCGTTGTGGCTTCTTTACATTTGGGGATGGATTCATTCATCCTCACGTACAAGCAATTGCTCTGATGGATCTCACGTAGCAAGCTGGGAGCCGTTTGGCCACTATCATCCACGATTTCCTGCAGGAAGTCATTTCACGCTCAAGAACTGTGTGGCAGTCTGTGTAATTCCTTTTTTTCACTTGCTTCATTGCCCTGGATGGACTGTTGATTTCCCCCTGTTGGAATTGTGTTTACTGTTGTGTTTGGGAGCTATTGTAAATTCGCTTGAGAGTCATTTTGGCCACGATAGGGCCAAGAATGACTCAGGAATTGTTTCCCCTACTTAAGCTGTGACAGCTGATTGATTGCATGTGTGCAATGGTTGGTCTTTAGACTGTGTAGGGAGCAGGGATGTTGGCTTAGTTTTTCTTGATAAACCTGGTGGCTGGAAACCACACAGACAGAGCTAGAGGGCTGGCCTTCTTCTCCATCACCCCTGAATAGCACTGGAAGGGAATGTAGGTCCTGAGGAACTGTGTAGCAGAGAAGGGACTGATTCCTTATGTTGGGTGTGGATGGGTGTCTTAGAGGTCAGGCTAGTTTTGGTGTAGGTGTTCTTGGCTCTGTAATGGGCTCACCAGCTTAGCATTAAGCCTTTCCCAACTCCTTGATGGCCTGATAAACCCAACTGTGTTGGCTTGGCTGTGTATTGAATATCCTTGGCTATGTGTAAGCTTGCTAGTCCCCTTATTCCTTGGTGAATCATGCCCATCTTGGGGGTGGCAGCGTTGCTGAGAGATTGAGGAGAACGCTGGTCTATGGTTGGGTGGAACGTTGCAGCGACGTAGCTGGTTGCGGAATGACTTCTCCATAAAGATAAGTGATCTTGTCCATTTCTACTTCTGCAACCGTGTTTACTGTTAATGATATGAAATGAACATGTTGAATGAATGCTTGAATGAATGCACATTAATTCCGCTGTGCAAGATACATAACTGTAGCTTTGTATGTTAAAATTGCATCTATGCATGATAGACATTCATATGTGCATAATTTAGCTCAAGGATTTTGTTTAAGAATTATGTTTTTGCAATTGCTGTGCAAGCACATGTTCATGGGGCTCTTAGCCCGGGTGGTTTAATCCATGGGTCGCATCCTCTTCGCCGGTTGGAGGCATGGGGACGTGACAGTTAGTGGTATTAGAGCCTCAAGTTGGCAACAATGGGCCTCTATGGGACAAGAAGGAGCAACTAACAGAGGTTGTATCTCATTCTACCCAGTAGAACTCATAATTTGAATGACTGTAAAATTCAAAAATTGGTTTAAGTGTTGAGCGGTCGGGCCACTAGCAGGAAAGACTTCCGTCGTTGTGGAAGAGCTAGGTGGAAGGACTTCCGATGTTGTGGAAGGGTGAGTGGAAGAGACTTTCACTGTAGCAGAAGAGCTAGCAGAAGCGCGCTCGAAGGAGGATGTTTTGGAGGAAAAAAATTTGAGGAATTTTGTCCAAGTGTTCCACATCGGAACAATTAGCGAAAGGACATGCGCTGTAGCGGAAGCGTAAGGCAGAAGTCTATCCGATGGAACAGTTGAAGAAAATCGGAAAAATTTTCTAAGTGATTTGGCGTCCGTCGGAAGGAATTAGTGTTTGGTGTGCCGTCATTGTGGAAGCCAAAGGCACTAGCCTTCCGAAGTGCAAAGACCGTCGATGCTCGAAGTTAAAATTTCCTTAAGAAAAGAGCGGCCAATCGGAAGAGAAAATGGTTTGTGCACCGCCGTTGCGGAAGCCAAAGCACTAAGGCTTCTGACCAGAAAGGCCGCCGACGCTGAAAAGTTTAAAATTGTTCTAAGTAAGTGTCGATCTGAAGAACTTAGTGTTTGGCGTGTCGTCATTGTGGAAGCCAAAGTCACTAGACTTTCGATGTGGGAAGACAGCCAACGCCGTGAGGAAGTTAAATTTTTCTAAGCGGTTTTCCACCCGTCAGAAGGAATTAGTGTTCGTGCACCCACCATTGCGGAAGCCAAAGGAACTAAGCTTCCGATGTGGAAAGAGCGTCGATGCCGGAAGTTAAAAATTTCTATAAGGCCAAAATTGGAAGAAGAAAGTGTTTCATAAGCCACCGTTGCGGAAGAAAAAGCACTAAGTCTTCCGACGAGAAAGACTACCGACGTCGGTCGGAAGAAGAAAGTGTTCCGTGAGCCACCATTGCGGAAGCGGAAGCACAAAGTCTTCTGACGAGAGAGACCGCCGAAATGTCGGAACGATTAGTGGTTCCAAGAGCCACCGTTGCGGAAGAATTAGTGGTTCCAAGAGCCACCGTTGTGGAGGAAATAGTGGTTTCGACCGTCGATTCTGCGGAACGATTAGTTGAATGGGAGCCAATTCTGTGGGAGATTTAGTGGAAATGAGATCCGATTTTACGAAGAGGAAATTTTAATTTTTCCATGGGATTTTTCCAGCCGATTTTAACTGTTATTCATTGATATTTTCAATAGATTTACAGTGAATTTTCAGGACTGAAAAATGAGAAAGTGGCAGTGATTTCATGCGCCAGATTGCGTGAAAACCAATGATTTACAAAAAAAAAAACGAGGGCACTGCCCTCGACCCTCCATGCAGCCACAAGGGGGCATGCCCCCTTGACCCCCATCGTCCCCTTCAGACAGACATTCTTGAGGAAGAAAATTCTATGTTTGGGTTAACTTCTAATTTTATAATTATTCCAGGAGAAGGTAAGTAATGCTGGTTTATATCAATGTTATGCATCTAACATTTGTGTTATTAACACGTTTGCAGAATCATAGTCACTTTCAAGGGAAGTATTCTAGGTAGTGCAGTTTGGTAAGTAAGTGGCGGTTCACCTATGAGAACCCATGACGGATATGATGCTCGAGATTCTTAAGAGCGAGTAGAAGATGCCATGGGATAAAATGCCCATAATAGAAATGATGACATAGAGTCTAATGGAAGGAGATTCCAAGAGACACCGTCAGATGTTACAGCCACCATGAGAAGCTTAATCAAATCCTAGGAAGAGCAACATCAGTTGAATTCTGCAATGCTGCAGAGTTTGACAGACTTGCAAAGGAAGATAGATTCTGGACGAGGTACAGCAAGACCAGAAGGAAGTAAGAGTAGTACCAGGAGGAGGAGAAGGACTTCTAGTGGATCATCTGATTCTGAAGAATCCAACGGGGATTCAAGTTCTTCTTCTCATAAAAGGAAAAGAAATAGACACCATAGAGATCGCTCTCAAGATGAATTTAAAAAGGCAAAACCTCCTACATTCGATGGTGAGGTAAAGACTGGACAAGAGGCTGAAGCTTGGCTTCTTGGGATAAAGAAGTACTTTCAAGTGCATGATTATTCAGGAAACATGAAGGCAAGAGTTGCCTATTCAATCTAAATGGAAGAGCATCCATTTGGTAGGAAAACTTCAAGCAGGTAAAGAGGATCAGTGAAAGGAAACTGAAGTGGAAATAGTTCAAGAAGTATTTCAAGCCTAAATACCTGTCTGACAGGTATTATGATGACAAGATTAAGGAATTCCATGAGCTGAGGATGGGACAGCAGACCATGGAAGAGTATGCAAATAAGTTTTTGGAGCTTTTGAGGTATGTCCGATACATCAGAGATGAAAAGGTGAAGGTCCAGCATTTTCTGAGTGGATTACCTCAGTCTTACAAAGATAGAATTGAGTTTTATGAACCTAGAACTCTTGAAGAAGCAATAAGAAAAGATAAGTATTGCTATGAGCAAAGAAAAGGTAAGCCAGATTACCATAAGGCATGGAGAGATAAGAAGAATGAGAAGTTCGACCAAAGGAAGAAAGGTTTCAAACCTTCTAGCTTCAGGAATCAGCAGAAGTAGCCATCTCAAGCTGCGAGTAAGCCAGTTGGAGTGACAGGAGAAAATCCTAAAGATACACAACAGAATAGAGGGCCACTTCAATGTTGGAAATGTGGAGGACCCCACATGCACATAAATTGTCCACTCGAGAATGAGAGTGCAAGAGCAGCTTATAACATTCAAGAAGCGGAAACAATGGGTCAAGTAGCAAGGGCAATTCCTAGGATTTATGCAGCACCGGAGGACCGTCAGGCAGATCACCAGTCAGCTGTAGTTGAAGTAGCAGGTAAGATTGTTGAGCAATATGTTTCTATTTTGATTGACATTGGTTCTACGCACAGTTACATTACTCCTAGAGTAGTGGATATTTGTGCTTTTAAGAAAGTAAAGCATAGGAAGTCTTGGTTAGTTCAGCTAGCCACCGGAACTAAGAGAAAGGTCAGTGAAATGGTAGAGAAATGTCCATTGGTCATGAATGGATTGGCCACTTGTGTAGATCTGAATGTTCTACCGCTTGGTTCCTATGATGTTCTCATTGGAATGGATTGGTTAGAAGTTCACAGGGTGAAGCTTGATTGTTACAATAAGACTTTTGAATGCATAAATGAATAAGGGAACCTAGTAGTTGTGAAAGCTTTTCCAAAGGTGATTTTAGTACAGCAGGTTTTAGCAATGCAGTTAAAGAAGTTCTGTAGGAAGGGTTTCCAGTTGTATGCAGCTCAGATTTTGGAGGAAACGAGAGATGAAACTCCTAGGTTGGAGGACTATCAGGTGTTACAAGAATTCACGGATGTGTTTCCTGATGAGATTCCAGGGATTCCTCCAAAGCGGGACATTGACTTCATAATTGAACTCGTGCCAGGAGCAGCACCAGTGTCCAAGGCACCCTACAGGATGAGCACACTAGAGATGCTAGAGTTGAAGATGCAACTGCAAGAGTTGTTGGAAAAGAAGTATATCTGACCAAGTGTGTCTCCTTGGGGAGCACCGGTTCTTTTTGTAAAGAAGAAAGATGGTACACTCAGGTTATGTATTGATTACAGACAATTGAATAAGGTTACTGTGAAGAATAAATATCCTTTGCCTATGATTGATGACCTCTTTTATCAAATGAGAGGAGCAAAGGTATTTTCCAAGATTGACTTGAGGTCTGGTTACCATCAGGTGAGAATCAAGGATGAATACATTCATAAGACAACCTTCAGGACAAGGTATGGGCATTATGAGTTTGTAGTGGTACCATTTGGCCTCAAAAATGCACCATCTACATTTATGTGCCTTATGAATAGTGTCTTTAGCAGGTATTTGGACAAGTTTGTTCTTGTTTTCCTTGATGACATTCTTGTTTATTCTAAGAATGAGGAAGAGCATGAAGAGCATTTGAGATTGACATTGCAATTGCTCAGGGATCATCAGTTGTATGCAAAACTGACCAAGTGTGATTTCTATAGAGACAGAATTCAGTACTTGGGTCACATTATCTCGGAGGAGGGTATATCTGTGGACCTTGGAAAGATTGAAGCCATTATGAATTGGCCTACTCCAAGAAATGTGACAAATGTAAGATCTTTTATGGGACTTGTAGGATACTACACGAGATTCATTGAGGGATTCTCCAAAGTTGCAAAAGCCATCACTTATTTGCAAAAGAAGGGGATGAAGTTCGAATGGACATCGAGGTGTGAAGAAAGTTTCCAAAGGTTGAAGAACCTTCTCACCAGTGCACCAGTATTGAAAGTTGCAGATCCAAAGAAATATTTTGTGGTATGTACCGATGCATGCAGACAAGGGCTTGGAGGAGTCCTTATGCAAGACAACCACGTGATATGTTATGAGTCAAGAAAGCTTAAGGAGCATGAGAATAATTATGCCACTCATGATCTAGAGCTTGCAGCCATAGTGCATGCCCTCAAGATGTGGAGACATTACTTGATGGGTAGGATATTTGAGCTCAAAACAGATCAGTATGGATTGAAGTATCTATTTGATCAGCCTACTCTGAATGCTAGGAAAGCAAGAAGGCTGGAGTTCTTATGTGAATTTGATTTTGAAATCAAGCACATAAAGGGAAAGGAGAATAAGGTAGCTGATGCACTCAACATGAAGATGCAGGAAATGCATGTGGCATCTATTAATATTGGTCAATCAGATTTGAGGCAGTAGATTGTTAATCATGTTGTTGGAGATGAATTGTATGGGCAGGTCAAAGACAAATTGCAGCAGCAAAGTCTAGAGAAGAGGTATGATGGATATAAATTGGAAGAAGATGGACTTCTCACTTATAAAGGTAGAATTTATATTCCATATGTAGTAGGTTTGAGGAGAGTTGTTATGGATGAAATCCATCAAGCTCCGTACTCTGGTCACCCAGGATACCAGAAGACAATTGCTACAGCTAGGAAGTAGTATTTTTGGCCAGGAATGAAAAAGGACATGGCCGAGTACATTTCAAGGTGTATGAAATGTCAACAGGTAAAGGTTGAGCATCAACATCCAGTAGGTTTGTTGCAGCCTTTACCAGTTCCGTAATGGAAATGGGAAGTTATTTCCATGGATTTTATTATAGGATTGCCAATGACTTGGAGACAACATGATTCCATCATGGTTGTGGTAGACAAGTTGACTAAGGTAGCACATTTTATACAGGTTAAGTCTACGCATCAGACAGATGACATTGCAAAGATATTCATGAAAGAGATATTCAAATTGCATGGATTGCCTAGGGCAATAGTCTCTGACAGAGATGTCAAGTTCACTTCCAACTTTTGGAAGGGGTTGTTTGCAGATTTGGGTACAAAGCTAAACTTCAGCACTGCATACCATCCTTAGACAAATGGTCAGACAGAGATAGTTAATCAGGTGCTTGAAGACATGCTTTGCATGTACGTAATGGACAAACCCACCAAGTGGGAAGATTACTTACACTTGGTAGAGTTTGCTTATAACAATGGACAGCAGGCATCCTTGGGGATGAGTCTGTATGAAGCTTTGTATGGAAGAAGGTGTAGGACACCAGTGACTTGGGACAATCCAGTCAACAGGATTGTGCTTGGACCAGAATTGCTCAAGGAAATGGAGCAAGAGGTCGTAAATATTAGGCAGAATATGAAAGCAGCACAAGACAGATAGAAAAGCTATGCAGATAAGCATAGGGTGAATAGGTATTTCGGTGTTGGGGATCATGTTTACCTTAGAGTGAGGGTAAGGAAGAGTTCCTTGAAGCTTGGAAGTTGTACCAAGTTGTCACCGAGATATTGTGGGCCGTTTGAAGTGCTTGAAAGAATAGGTCCAGTTGCATATAGACTTGCATTGCCTGATAGCACTAGAGCTCATAATTTTTTTCATGTTCTTTGCTTAAGAGATATGTACATGATCCTAACCATGTGATAAATTGGGATGTGATTCAGGTGGAACCCGAGGGAGAGTTCTGAATCAAGCCAATGCGCTCCTCGACAAGAAGGTCACAATGCTCAGGAACCGAGCCATAGGGCAGGTAAAGGTGCAATGTGAGCACTTCGGACCTAAAGAGGCTACATGGGAGTTGGAGGATGCCATGCGATTGGCACATCCATTTTTGTTCAATTTGGTGGAACACTGAGGCGATACCGGTGTAGCATTTTGTTCAACTTTGTAAGCACTGAGGACAGTACTATTGAAGGGGGAGGGGAATGTAATACCCATTTTTTGACCCTGTTGCATTAGATGTACCTGATGTATATATTGTAAATGATCATGGTGTGGAGCTAAAGGCCAAGGCCCCGCCATTGATCAGTTATGCTATGTTTTCGATTTAAATTTGTCACTGATGGTATATCGGGGCATGCGGCATATATTATGGTTGTCATCATGTAAATATGCATCTATAATTAAAATGAACACAACCAGCTACAGTCGCGGAAACTAAATCGAAGGGGGCATGATTTTCACAAGGATAAGGATGTGGGGGAATTTTTCAAACCTTGGCCAATGGGGTGAAAATCCATGTGTCTTCTTACCTTGTTTTTATCCCAACCACTTTCATTAAGAATGGTTACTGGTGGTTGAGGTATTTATGGTCTTTGGGAGTGGGGTGGCAGGACTGTCAGTCCTCACCCACATGCACACTCTACCCATGGTGGAATTCACAATGGCCAAAAACCACTATCATCCCTCACGCAGACATTCTTCTCCCCATGACGGTGCTGAAGGCTCACACCCTCCAAATTCTCGTCCTCGCCATTGTTGTTCGTCCTCACGCAGGGACCATTTTCGGTTCATGGTTACACTCACGCACGGGACTATTCCTGGATTCACTCACGCAGTTTTGTTCCTCTATGGATTTTGCGGATGGAGTGAGTGTATGAGTTCCTCACGAATTGATTTGTGTGTTGCTATGGTTCCCTTATGTTACAGTGTGTCTCATTGTGGCTTCTTTACATTTGGGGATAGAGTCATTCATCCTCACATACAAGCAATTGCTCTGTTGGATCTCACGCAGCAAGCTGGGAGCCGTTTGGCCACTATCATCCATGATTTCCTACAGGAAGTCATTTCACGCTCAAGAACTGTGTGGCGGTCTGTGTAATTCCTTTTTTTCGCTTGCTTCATTGCCCTGGACAGACTGCTGATTTCCCCCTGTTGGAATTATGTTTGCTGTAGTGTTTGGGTGTTGTTGTAAATTCTCTTGAGAGTCATTTTGGCCATGATAGGGCCAAGAATGACTCAGGAATTGTTTCCCCTGCTAAAGGTGTGACAGCTGATTGATTGCATGTGTGCAATGGTTTGTATTTGGACTGTGTAGGGAGCAGGGATGTTGGCTTAGTTTTGCTTGATAAACATGGTGGCTGGAAACCACACAGATAGAGCTAGAGGGCTGGCCTTCTTCTCCATCACCCCTGAATAGCACTGGAAGGGAATGCAGGGCCTGAGGGACTGTGTAGTAGAGAAGGGACTAATTCCTTGTGTTGGGTGTGGATGGGTGTCTTAGAGGCCAGGCTAGTTCTGGTGTAGGTGTTCTTGGCTCTGTAATGGGCTCACCAGCTTAGCATTAAGACTTTCCCAACTCCTTGATGGCCTGATAAACCCAACTGTGTTGGATTGGCTATGTATTGAATATCCTTGGCTATGTGTAAGCCTGCTAGTCCCCTTATTCCTTGGTGAATCATGCCCAGCTCGGGGGTGGCATCGTTGCTGAGAGATTGAGGAGCACGCTGGCCTATGGTTGGGTGGAACGTTGCAGTGACATAGCTGGTTGCAGAATGAATTCTCCATAAAGATAAGTGATCTTGTCCATTTCTACTTCTGCAACCATGTTTACTGTTAATGATATGAAATGAACATGTTGAATGAATGCTTGAATGAATGCATGTTAATTCTGCTGTGCAAGATACATAACTGTAGTTGTGTGTGTTAAAATTGCATCTGTGCATGATAGACATTCATATGTGCATAATTTAGTTCAAGGATTTTGTTTAAGCATTTTGTTTTTGCAATTGCTGTGCAAGCTTTTTATCATGGGGCTCTTAGCCCGGGTGGTTTAAGCCATGGGTCACATCCCCATGCCTCCATCCTAGAAAGGTTTGCCCCTTCCCAACAACACCTATAGAGCAGATGAAGGCTCACCTAAGGTATCGAGGGAGAGCTATCAGAACCAAGTTTTCGACAGTGGGAAGGGAGGGTACATTCTCATCGATTGAACTTCATAATCAACAGATAATCTAGAGATAGTATTTCAGAATTGCATCATGCATGACAGATTTATTTGCATAGCTAGTAAATCATTGACATATTGCATTACTCCATTCATTGCAGTAGTAACATTTATTCATAGAACATCTATCATAATCATTGCATATCAAGAAGATAGAAAATACATAAGAAATATGATCATTTGAGATCAACATCTGTCATGTCATATTACTTCTGAGCAACAGATCCAAGTTATACAATACTTCTCCATAGCAGGAGAATGATCACCACCCAGATTCACTAACTGATCAATATAGACATAGCCAAAACTGCTCAAATACAAAATGAAGCGACAAGGGCACACCTTAGATCACAAAAAGGATTGATTGCGTGATATTTTTCATCCATCCATGATCTCCCTTTTACAATTGCAATTCTAACTCTAAATATAGGCTTGCGCCTTTACATCCAAGGTCCACTTCTAACTAAATTATAACAAACTAGTGACCTATATCCACAAAATGTGGTCAATCGGTACAAAATTGCATAAAGAATTCCCAAAACAGTTATTCTTCCACCTATTGCACTGTTGTGGACCTTCGTGATGGCGTGTGAGCTTAAGCAGCCTCCGTGGTGCTGCGTAACTCACTTACCCAATACCCCTTCCAACACTGTTGTCATTGAGTTTTGTTCGATGCAAGTATGGTCCTAATGTCTATTTGAAGCTGATTCATAGTTCTTCAATGATGATTGTTTTATATGTGGATGACCTACTGATCATAGGAAGTTCAAAGAAATAGATTTCCTCCTTGAAGGATGCAATGAACCATTCCTTTTCTATGATAGACTTGGGATTGTTGAGCCAATTCTTGGGTCTCAAAATTTCTCAATCCCAACATGAAATCAAGGTTCATCAGTCAAAGTATGCTTGATATTTTCTCAACAAGTTCAGCATGAAAGACTGCAATCCAAGAAAGACTCCATTCCTTTCAGGAGTTAATCTTGAGGAAGTAGGTTCTTCTCCTTTGGTAAATAGTACACTATATAGTTAGTTGATTGGGTGTTTTATTTATCTTACACATAATCGACCTGACTTATCTTATACAGTTAGCGTTTCTTTAAGATACATGGATTAGCCTCATGAGATCCATTGGAGAGCATCCAAGAGGATCCTAAACTTTGTTCAAGGAACAAGGACTCATGGGATTTTCTACAAAGCAAAATATGACTTAGAGCTAGCTAGATTTACTGACAGTGATTGGGCAGGTGACAACACAGATAGAAATTCTACCTCAAGATATGTGTTCATTCTTACAGAAGGACCAATAAGCTATTCAAGTAAGAAACAGAGTGCCATAGCACTCTCATCTATAGAGGCAGAGTATAGAGGAGTTGTGAATGCAGCTTCTCAATGTTTGTGGTTGTAGGGGATACTTGGTGAATGTGGTTTCGAATCGGAGTTTTCAACAGTCATCTATTGTGGCAATAAAATCACCATTCGAATCTCCACTGATCCAGTTCAAATATAAAGAACCAAGCACACTGAGATCCATATGCACTATATTAGGGAGCTTGTGCATGATGGTACCATTCCTCTACTATACTGCACATGTTCAGAACAAGTAGCAAATATCTTCACCAAAGTATACTGTGAGAAGACCTTCAATAATATCAAATCACTGCTGGTGATTTTTGATCATGTGGTGAAGAATGATTGATAACAAGATTTCCAAAAAAAAATTTCCTCTCCATGTTTAAGGAAGGATTTTCCCACTGGGTTTTTGCCACTTTCCTTGGCTGTATGGACATGCAACATGTAAAAGGGTGACTAAGACTTATTTCTAGGCTCTATAATTTTCTGATATTTACTCATAAATTTAGGATTAAGGGTGGGTGTTATAATAATCAACCCATATTTGACATTAATTAATCATTTTTGTCTTATTCTTAGATTCCTAGATTCCTCTCTATGCTAGTTGGATTCCACATGTTCCTAGAAGTCAATACTTGCTAAACTGGGTCGTGGAGCTCTTTGGAATCATCCTAGAAACATATTTATCAATTCTTCTTTTATTCATGGTTCCTAAAAGCACAGTTCTTCTTTTTCTGAAAGCTACATTGCTTTATAGCAGTTTTAAGGATTAAAGGTGTTGGAGCAGGGTCCCGCAGCTACAGAAGAAGCTGCCATTTTAGAGGACAGACAGTTTTGGAGGAGAGAAGATAAGATAGAGATATGATGTCGTAGCATGTTTCCAGCTACAGAGCAGATCCGGAAACCATGACTTTTAAGATAGAGAAGTCAAGGAAGATGACAGTACCTAAGCGGCCGAGAAGAGAGAGCTCAACCACTGCATTGAAGACAGCGGGGAAGACAGGAGGGCTCAGCAACCCTCATAAAAGAAAAGGAGCAACGAGGCTGAAGCATTGAAGACGAAGGATAGAAAAGTGAAGTGGTGCACAGTACCCATGATCAGCGCCAAGAAGCATGGAAGACTGCAGAGAGCTGTGGTGTGACGGAAAGTGGCTACCTCAAGTACAGATACGTCGACTGTCACTAATTAGGGTTTGGGTTACTGTTGGGACAGGCCCACAGTGTTGTAATGGCAAGACCTTCGGGCTGCCTATAAAGGGATATATTTTGTATTGTAAAAGGGTTGGTGGGTTGGTTGGTTGGTCAGTTAGATAGTTTGTTCAGTTGTTAGTTGTTTTGTAGATTACTAGACGATTGTAAAAGCCAAGCTCTGGTTCTGTTATTAGCGGTAGCATCTTACTCCAACCAGTAGCTGGCTTATAGAACATGCATGTAACGATCCGCAGGGATCGATAGAGAGGGAAGAGTATATTGTAGGAGAGCAATATAGAGAAGAAAAGAGATCCAAGAGAGAATATCTTGAGCTGCATATGTGGTGCAGCAGAACTGTGTTTTACCTTCCCCTGAGCTATAATAAAAACACAGTTATGTGGATGTAACTTCCATCCTGAAGGTGAACCACGTTAAAATCAAGTGTTATGTGATTGGATTATGTGTTATGTTTACTTATGCATTTATCAGTCATTTCATGGAATTTGTTTACAGTTTAATGAATGAATGTGTTAATCAGTTTACAGCAATATAGAAGGATAAACATAAGTTGAAGACTTTGGCATGTTGTATGTGGGTTCATTTATGCTTTGCTTGAACAGTCACTAGTCGTAGTATTGAACAGCCTGGTATGTTGAGCCTTTTGAGTCGACACGACAACGCTAAGTGCACTGAGCCATGGGGGTAGGATATCACAATAAGGCGATATCGCATCGACAGAGGAGCTGCGGTGCGCGATACCGTAGTTTAAGGGCTTAGCATTGGAGGAAGTTACGTATCGTCTAGTGAGTGGCGATGCGATAAGGCTAGAGTTATCGAGAGTCAGTGAAAGTGCGCGATGTGGAAAGGGATTGCACGACAATAGGAGGGATATCTCATGGCTAGAGAGCTGCGATATGAGGAGATCGCGCGACGCGAGCAGAAGGTCGCACGACGCGCAGCGAAAGAGACCTCGCAGCTAGAAGAGCTGCGAGCCGCAAGTAGGATCGCCACAGAACCTGGTCCAAGACGCTTGAGTCCTTGGCCAACCCATTAGAATCACTTCGGGTGAGACTTCAGGCCACTTCATGGTCTATCGCCGAAAGGGCCAGTGAGCTAGGGGTGTTGTTGGTTGATTATAGTAAACCCGGGTCTGCCCATGATAACCAACAAATGGTTCCGTTGCTGGTTTTGAAAAAACTGAGCACTGATGTTCTGGTGGCGCCCTACTAGAGACAAACTCAATGAGTGGGTTTGGTCTAACCTGAATGAGTTTGCTGAGAGAGAGAACAGGAGCCCTAAACTGAACACAGAGGCCTGGTTACAAAAACATATCATTATAGACATACATGCGATATTTTTTACTACCTTTGGAAATGAGCTTTATGACTGGTTAGCAAAGCTAACTGATAAAGGCATATTCAAAAATAAAAGAGACATTTTCTAGACATCGGAGCTGATTCAGACCGTGGAGAACCTTGATAATCCCCTCACGAGGGTAGTAGACTTCTGGCTTGCGAGTGTGCTAGGAGGCTTCGTCACAGAGTTTGCAGTTGACCAGACGAAAAGCTTCAGCGAGGCTGAGCGCTACTTCTTCAAAAGATATCGTGGTAAGTACCTAAGATCTTTAAACTTGTCCATTAAGATGCTATTACATGAAAAAGGAACAATGGATCTAGTTTTAGATGAATAAGTAGAAATAGTAATGTCACAAGAGTTCGAAAGTGATTTTGATGACATTGGAAGAACACGAAGTGGAAAGAAGTATAAAGTAGATTTCAGATCTCCAATATTTGAGGGAAGTTCAGATAGTACCAGACAACAGAGTCATAGTACCATAGAAGGAACAGAGGGGGGTATCCCTTACCACCCTTACACCCCACAGAAACAGGTCGGGACTCAGAACAATCCTGTAGGAACTCCATCCAGTAGCTCGCAGATAGTACCTACCACTGCTACATCACCTCCACCTACACCACCTAGTGGTAGTAACATAGTAAATCAACATCCACCTTGAAGACATAGAATGGGGGATGATATGAAGCTACCTATATTTAAGGGAACAGGGGCAGATGACCCAGAGCAGCATTGGTTTCTCTGTGAAGCCATGTGGACCATTAAAACAATCAATGATGATAACCTTAAACTTGTACAGTTGGTCACCACACTTAGAGATTGAGCTTTAACATGGTACATAAAGTATACCACAGTACCCAGGACACTTGCCCAAGTCAAGACCGCCATGATTAAAGAGTTTAAGAAACCTAAGTTAGAGTCACAGTGTATTACAGAACTCAAAGACATCAAGCAACTACCTACAGAGTCGGTGTGGGATTTTGATCAGAAATTCAAAGCCCTTATTGACCAAGTCAGTTTTGAGTTCGCGCTAGAGCAGCATAAGGAATGGTTTATTGCAGCACTGCTCCCTCACATTAGACTGCCGTTAATGCAGCAGAAACTCCAGATGCAGGATGACGTGTTGGAGATGGAGATGAAACTAGAGGCTTCACCTCTAGCTGAGAGCAGTATAGGCATGGCAACTTTACAAAATCAATTGGCTAATCTCACATTACAGTTGCATGAACTTAAGAAATGGAAAGAGGTTGCGCAAGACATATGGTGCATAAAATGTAAATCACAAGGCCATAGTAAAGACACTTGTCCGGTCTTTGTAGAATATATAGCAACAGGGGCTCCTAACCCCTTACCACAGACCCATGGACCATGGTGTGAAATATGTAAAATGCGAGGACATCTACCTCACCAGTGCCCCTTACTTTAGAAGTACGTGCAGACACCTAAGAACCTATACTGCGTCTTCTGCAAGTCTGTGGGCCATGATGAACATGATTGCAGAGCCTATGATATGATGGTTGGAGCAAAGCAATACTTGTACAGAGTCCAGTCAAAGACACAGGGTCCAGCAACAGGACCACGGCCTGATCAAGCTTATGGTGGCCGTGGAGGAGAATTCAGAGGATGAGGCCGTGGAGGAGGCTTTGCACGAGGAGAAGGATTTGGTAGAGGAGAATTTTTTGGCCATGGTCATGGCCCAGTTACTTGTTATAACTGCGGAGTTGTAGGACACTATGCTAGGGACTGTCAGAGCCCCACTACCACTTGTAACTACTGCAAATCTTATGATCATACTATAGAGGAGTGTCCTACCTTGATAGCTAAGATCAGATAACCTAAGCCAGCAGTACACCAGAACATCCAGCTTATTGCTGCTGAGCAGGCAGAGCCAGAACCAAGAGTCAATATTGTGACTCGTAGCGGTGTTTCTACCAATGGGACATCATAGGAGACGAAAAAGAACACAGGACAGCAGTGGGTGTGCAGAGCTCCTAGTAAAGCAACACCACTCAACCTACAGAAGAATAAACAGACATTTCATGAAGCCAAGGCTTTCTTTGATGAACCTACGCAATCAGGATCGCAGGTACCACCGTCTAGGGGCATACCGCAACAAGCACCTTGTGGCGATAGCCTTATACAGACACCGCAAGCTACCACATCAGGAATATGCGGTGAGGACGAGATGACAGGAAGTGTACATTCCTTCCTGCGGATTTGTCTAAAACTTGTAAGAAATGAGCAAGCTATCACAAAACTTCAGTGCATTATAGATCAGTGTCAACCATCTTCTTCCGTGAGCAGTACACAGTGTTCTCTTCATAATATTATAGGACATACAAGAACGGGAAGAGAGATGCGACTTACAGCGCAGGTGGGAGAATTTGAAATGGATGAGGTAATCCTAGATCTAGGATCGGATGTAAATGTTCTGACTAAGCAGACATGAGAACAGATGGGTAGCCCTAAGCTAGTCAGTTCGCCTATCCACCTGAGATTAGCTAACCAGCAGCGAGTATCACCTCTGGGTCGGCTACCCCAGGTGCAAGTTGACATTGACGGAGTTCGCAGCTTTGTGGACTTTGAAGTTATAGAAATCATTGGCGACAGTAAACCGTATCCAGTACTACTAGGCATTGATTGGGCGATCGGTAACATGGCTGTTATTGACCTAAAGAGAAGACAAATGACCTTTGAGGACGTGTAGATCCGGGTCATCGCACCGTTGGATCCTTTCCAGGGTCCTAGATATATTGAACCTATCCGAGCAGAGGAGGAGGCACGTAACATGGAGAGTCTCTATCAGATGACCACAAACCAGAGCAACTATGTGAATCCAATGGAAGATGGGAACATTAGTTGGCGATGCGACAGCTCATGTGCATCGGATTCAGATGTTGGCCTAGAGAACTGGCAGAACAGACTTCACGAAGTCTCAGCGCTCAGGTGCACATATTTGACTAAGTCACTGCGATGGATTGGTGCAGAGATCAATGAGATTCCATCATATCATGGTCTGAAAGATATCCAGAACTTCCTTGAGCATTTTGAGCAACAGATTCCTTACGAGCAGAGGATCGCAGCTATGGACCTTGCAGTACGAGCCACACCTACAAGATAGTGGTACGAGCATAAAGAGAACATTACATCATGGGATGATATTAAAAGATTGATGGCGATCAGATTTTCTGTCGACAGAGAGTATGTCCCACATAAGTACACAGGAGAGAGTGACCCTAGGTCACACATTCAGACATGCGAACAGAATTGGTCGGACATTCCCGAGGATGAATGGGTTCACCGATTCATTCATACTTTGGACACAGTTCCAAGGAACTGGTATACAGAGACTGAATTGCGCAAGGGAACAACAACATGGCCACTTATGATAGATAGCTTTCTACTCACCTTTGCTTTTGAATCTGAGTATCCAGGTGTTGATCAGGCCCTACAAGTAATAAAGAGCAAGATATTTGAAGATTGTACCATATCAGTGCCAGCTCAACCTGAGTGGGCTATCCAGCTAGAAGAGGCGTTAGAGTGTTATAATTTTACATCAGAACCAGAGGAGGTGGATGAAGACCCTCGCAACACCAACATTTCGGAGTCAGAAGGGACTCACGATGTTGAGGGACCATAGTTAGAGATTCTAGCAATCACAGAGCCCATCAAGATTAAAAAGATCAATATTGGCACAGATGCAGAACCTAAGTTTTCCTCTATTGGAGACTATTGGAATGATGAAATAGTCGGACAGATCGCCGACTTGTTGCATGACTATCAGGACCTATTTCCCACTAATTTCACAGAGATGAAGGGAATAGTTGGAGACTTGAGAGTCATGAGGATACCATTGAAGGAGGATGCTAGACCAGTCAAGCAGCGCCCATATAGATTGAATCCGCACTACAAATAAAAAGTAAAGGACGAAATCAATAAGATGCTAGCAGCAGGCATCATTGAGTCGGTAGAAGAAAGCGAATGGGTTAGCCCCATGGTCATACAGGAAAAGAAAACCAAAGGAGACATCAGGATCTGTGTCGATCTGCGCAAGCTCAATGATGCATCGCTTCACGATCCATTTCCAACACCGTTCACTGATGAGGTATTAGACAACGTGGGAGGACAGGAGGTCTACTCCTTCAATGATGGCTTTTCAGGCTACCATCAGATCAGAATACATCCAGAAGATCAATCCAAGACCACCTTTACAATAAAATGGGGCTCGTTCCAGTATATGGTAATGCCCTTTGGCCTTAAGAATGCACCAGCTTTATTTTCTAGAGTAGTAGTTGTTGTATTTAAAGAATACATCCATAAATTCCTAGAAGTATATTTTGATGATTGGACTGCATTTGGACTAATCGACAAACACATAGGAGACTTAAGACTGATGTTAGAGAAATGTAGGCAGTACCAGATTTCTCTAAACTTGAAGAAATGTATATTTTGTGCACCATTTGGTATTTTTTTGGGTCATATTGTGTGCAGACAAGGCTTGATGGTAGATCCCGTGAATATCACCATCATTGTAAATCTTCCAGCACCCAACTCAGTCAAGCAACTAAGGACAGTACTTGGTCATACCGGGTACTACAGAAAGTTCATCAAGGGCTACGCAAAGATTACAGCACCAATGGAGAAATTGCTAAAGAAAGATGTAAAATTCCTATGGAATGAGGAATGTCAGTAGAGTCTAGACACACTTAAATAGAATATGGTTACAGCACCCATCCTAGTATTTCCAGACTGGACTAAGCCATTTCATGTACATGTGGATGCATCAGGCATCGCACTAGGGGTTGTCTTAACGCAACCAAGAGAAGGGGACATTGACCATCCTATCGCATACTCCAGTAGAAAGCTATCGACCACAGAAAAGAACTACACCACAACAGAAAGAGAAGTCCTAGCTATGGTGTATGCGCTGTAGAAGTTCAGGCACTACCTATTGGGTGCCCCATTCAAGATGTTTACTGACCATTTTGCCTTGAAGTATCTTGTCAATAAGCCAATTTTAGGGGGGAGAATCTGTAGATGGTTACTCCTCTTTCAGGAGTATGATTTTGAAATCATTGTGAAACCAGGAAGACTGAATGCCGGACCTAATCATCTGTCGCGGATAGACTCAGGAGAAGATCCAAGTAACCTAGATGACAATCTGCCAGATGTGCCGTTGTTTTCTATCCAGATCACAGACGATTACTATGACGATATTATTCAATTTCTCACTACAGGAGTAGCACCTGATGAGTTTACTAAGAAGCAAAAGAAGCAGTTGGTTGTTAAAGCAGCAGACTTCACCCTCATCGCAGGACACCTATACAAGTTAGGTCCGGATGAAGTTTTTCCCAGATGTGTGATGCCACATGAAAAAGATGCTATTATCAAAGAGGCACATTCAGGAACCGCGGAAGGTCATTTCACAGGAAATCCAACTGCGCAGAAAATCCTGAAGGCAGGATTATGGTGGCCTACATTGCACAAAGATAGCAAGGACTTTTGCAGATGCTGCGATATCTTCCAGAGGGTGGAAAAACCCTCGCGACGCGATGAAATGCCGCTGGGACCACAGGTCACGCTACACGCATTTGACAAATGGGCTATAGACTTTGTGGGTCCTATCAACCCACCAGGAAAGTGCACTGATGCGAGATATATTATCACTGGAACAGAGTACCTCACCAGATGGGCAGAGGCCAAAGCAGTAAGAAATTGTGATGCTGCTACAGCCGCACAGTTCATTTTTGAGAACATCATCAATAGATTTGGATGCCCAGTAATTTTGATGAGCGACCAAGGTACCCATATCTTGAACAGCACTATCGAGGCCTTGACAGAATAATTCCAGATTCAGCACCATAAGAGCACTCCCTACCACCCACAGGCTAATGGTACGGTGGAGGCCTTTAATAAGATTTTAGAAAATGCTCTTACTAAGATCTGCAATAGCCAAAGGAACGATTGGGACCTCAGAGTTAACGCTGTATTATGGGCATATAGGACCACATGCAAGAAACTTACGGGACACACACCTTTCAGCTTGGTGTATGGACAGGAGGCTGTTATGCCTATGGAGTATATTCTTCCCAGTTTAAGAATCACTCAGATTACCAGGATGAATGATATAGACACAGTGGAGGAAAGGTTAGCACAGCTGCTTGCCTTAGAAGAAGACAGATTCATCACCGGATTCCATCAGAAAGTGCAGAAGGCACAAGAAAAAGCTTGGCACGACAGACACATTAGGAGTAAGACTTTCCAGATCGAAGACCTAGTGCTCCTCAATGACAGCAAATTCATCAATTTTCCAGGAAATTTCAAGACACATTGGCTGGGGCCATATCAGATACAGCAAATCACAGAGGGAGGTGTCGTTCAGCTCAGCCAGCTGAATGGGGAGCTTCTTCCCACATGGATTAATGGCAGTAGGCTTAGGTTCTATAGTGATAGCCACCCCGCCTCTCAGCCCTAGCTTAGCTATTTTATGGTGGTGCAGATGTCCAGTGTAGTTGAAAGGAGGCATCGTACCGAGAACTAGTCTACATCGGCAGGTATTTTCTAAGTATGAGGAATCGCATAAGGTCGGTTCATTTTGTGCAAGTCATAAAAAAAAAGAGAAAAAAAAGTATTGTTTTACGCAGGTGATGCAGAGTCGCATCGCAGCAGTGCGATGTTCCCCCGTGCCACATACTCAGTTTTGCAACCGACAGAGGGCCATTCAAATCACCCTCTGCCAAGCTATTAATGAGGAAATGACCGGTATATCTTACCGTAGATTTGGTAGCAGTATAATCAATTTTTCTAGATTTGGAAAATCTTCGACGAGACCGGCACCTGTCCACACACGTTTCGAGGGAAATTCGATCGGATTTCTGCATTTATTAAGGATCCGATGATGGGTGTGGTCTTATCCAGGAATTTATTACAACCAACGGGTTCAGTCTAGATGACTGTTGCGTCCGGGATTATTGTATTGGGCATAAAATCAGAAAGTATTCAATTGGGACGGTTACGTTTGCAGAAAAACCGAGAGCTATAGAGTAAGTGTTAAGAAGTCCCTGTGAAGAGCTAAGTTTGTTACAGAGTGCTGTGATTTTCAGAAGTTGCAGCCATTGCACGTCTTCCATTTTGTACTGAGTGGGTTCTGTCTGAGGATGAACCTATAGAAAACGTTGTGAGAAGGTTTTAGTGTCACGGCCTTGCAAGTGCTATGATGACGCCATCTAATGGTGCTCCGCCAAGTTCGTCACAGCCTAGATAGCAACCACAAATGAGGAGCCAGTCTCAAGTAAATGAAGAATCCGGTTCAGAGCAGGAGGACGAATTTCATAGCACAACAGACTACATGATACCATGAGTTGAAGGCGCACCAGAGCTAAAAATTCCTAAGAATGCTAGGTATACTGTTCCCATACCACCCATTGACTCTCGAGTAAAGGAAAATGGAGATCTAGTAGGATATGCTGCTATTGTTAAATTTGTAGATTATAACCTGGGAGATGGTAAGACATATCCTCACTTCAAGCCAGACCAGTATCTAAAGATTGAGAAGAACCCAAGGACAGGGAGAAATGAATGTGTTCCCCTGCCACATGTCCAGATTCTTGAGCGGTCAGGTCTGCTCAATTTGCTGAGATTACCTCATTTTGGACGGGGTGCAGAGGTTAATGCCGTGGTGCACATCTTACTTTCTTGTGTACATGGAGGGTACCTCTGGCTAGGAAACAAGATCGACCTGAAGGTCAATTTGATACATCGTATCACTAGCCTCTCCAAGACTGGTAAACACCCCGAGATACAGACAACAGGAAAAACCAAGGACTCCAATTTACCGCAAGCCCTAGTAAATAAGTATCAGCTACAGAGAGGAGGATGGGCTTATGACATTTCAAGCATAACAAATGATACACTTAGATTCACAGCCAGTCTGCTCGTAGGTAGACTGTTAACCAAGGTTCGACCAAAGGAAGTTACAAGATCCGTAATTCACCTTGCCATACAAGTTACAAAGGGGCAACAGTTCAATTGGTCTCTATTTTTATTAAATATGATTCAAGCAGATTGCCTGGCAGCTCAAGATGAACAAAACCACCCTTTCCATTTCTTGTGGTTTCTTATACTTTGTGCATTTTTCGGATGGAAGGTGCCGCCCCATACCCAGTTTCCGCAGATAGCAGGTGGCGCGCCCAGAGGCGTGCGCTATGCCAGCTTATGGGAGACCAACAACCCAGCCAAGAAAGCGGTAAATACGATGGTATTCCATGACTACTACAAGATGTTGATGAAGGTCATTCAAGAGACACCATGGCTCAGCACGGAGACTGTGGACATATACGATAGTTGGCTTAATTTTATGGTAGACAGCCATTTAATTTGTCTGCGACCAAAAAGGACTAAGCGGGATTATTGGGCTCCTGGCTCGTTCAGGATGACGGCACAGGATGTCGAAGGAGTCACAAGAGACTTCGATGACCAATGGAAGCAGGAATATGAAGATACTGCATCGCTACCATCAGACACTGCACAGACAGACCCCCAAGAAAAGGGCAAAGACAAAGTGGAGACCTAGGCACAAGGAACAACAGAAGTGCCACCACTAGGCGAAAAGAGAAAAGATCCACCGGAAGGGCCAACAGAGGCACATATGACAGAGAATGGAGGACAAGAGACCATAGATACATAGAAGAAGAAAAAATACAAAACTTCAAAACCAGTTATGAAGACCGCATTAATAGATGATGATTATGAACTCATCGCAACAAGGACATGTGACACACTGAAGGACTCATTTGACGTGATGAATACATCGCAGGAAAAAATACAGAGCACAGTGGAAAAGCAGATTCTAAACTTAAAAACAATTATAGAGAAGACTGCCATGATGTACATTCCACCGGTAAAGGCGACCGCCGGAGAAACTTCGACATCGTCGATGTCCCGCGAGGAAAGCTTAGCAAAAGATCGCCTCAATACAGTGTTGATTCCACCAGGAAGCATCTGATTCCCTGCGATAATGAAGGACCCACCAGTTCAGTTTAGGCAACCCATAGAGGTTAACCTTACAGAGTTCCATATTGATCAGTTGCAAATGATCTAGCAGCAGCTAAGCGCGGAGCTCAGGAGTAGAGAGCTCACGACTTACAAACAGAATACGCAGCTGAAGAAACAGAATGCAGCACTCGCTACCAGCTATCAGAAAAAGGCAGACGAGTTAAAAACATATCAAGACAGGGATAAGGAACTCTCTCAAGTACTACAAAGAATCGCATTAGAGCTACCCAAATGTAACATCGAGTTCGCGTTGCCTACCCCACAGAAGCTAAGAAGAGTTGCAAATAGAGCAAAGGCTCTGGAGGAAACAGTAACCAGGATGACAGAAACAATAGCCAAGATGGAGGAAGACTACAAAGCACAGATTGCTGAGCTTGAGACTGAGCTTGAAGCTCGACCACCGGGCACCCCCCATGTAGACAAGGAAGCAAGAATAGAGGCCTTCCGACTCACTTCCACGCAGATGAAATCTCGCATCGATGAAGCACTATCGGTACTCACGGAGGCGACAAATACATGGGTGGAGTTAGATGCACCACCCGAAAAAGTAGAAGTTCAGCAAAGTATTCAGCAGATAGAGAATACTGCAGCAGCAATGAAAGAAGAAATTAAGGGCTTGGAAGCTCTTTAAAGGATGAGAAAGATGAAGGAGATGAATCACTTACAGCAAGAAGCACAGCGGTTGAGAGCATAGGAGATACACATTAATGACCTGCTTCAACCATATCAAGAGCAAATCGCAGAGATCGTCGATACGGCCGAACAGAAAGTTACAGAGTTCACGGCTACCAGAAATGAAATTGATGCAGCAGAGGACTCCAGTATTAGTCAAGCTATGCTTGACTCGGCACAGGAGCATGTTGAAGCGATGCAGAACGAAGTCACAGGACTTCGAGACAAGTTTAATAAGGCTTCGCAGGAAGCCAAGGCAAAGCTACAGTAAGAGAATCCCGCTGGTAGTGGCTCGGGGGCAAGCCACAAGTAAGTGTTAGGGGACTGTTGGAGCAGGCTCCCGTAGCTACAGAAGAATCTTCCAGTTTAGCGGACAGACAATTTTGGCGGAGAGAAGATAAGATAGAGCTACGATGCCGTAGCACATTTCCAGCTACATAGTAGAGCCAGAAACCATGAATTTTAAGATAGAGAAGTCAATGAATATGATGGTACCTGAGCGGCTGAGAAGAGAGAGCTCACCCACTACATTGAAGATAGTGGTGAAGACAGGAGGGCTTAGCAACCCTCATACAGGAAAAGGAGCAATGAGGCTAAAGCATTGAAGACGAAGGACAGAAAAGTGAAGCGGTGCACAGTACCCATGATCAGCGTTGGGAAGCATGGAAGAGTGCAGAGAGCTGTGGTGTGACAGAAAGCAGCTACCTCAAGTACAGATACATCGAATGTCACTAATTAGGGTTTGGGTTACTGTTGGGACAGGCCCATAGTGTTGTAATGGCAAGACTTTTGGGCTGCCTATAAAGGGATATATTTTGTATTGTAAAAGGGTTGGTGGGTTGGTTGGTTGGTCAGTTAGATAGTTCATTCAGTTGTTAGTTGTTTTGTAGATTACTAGACGGTTGTAAAAGCCAAGCTCTAGTTCTATTATTAGTGGTAGCAATCTTACTGTAACCAGTAGTCGTCTTAAAGAACATGCATGTAATGATCCACAGGGATCGACAGAGAGGGAAGAGTATATTGTAGGAGAGAAATATAGAGAAGAAAAGAGATCTAAGAGAGAAGATCTTGAGCTGCATATGCGGTGCAGCAAAACTGTGTTTTACCTTCCCATGAGCTATAATAAAAACACAGTTCTGTGGATGTAACTTCCATCCTGGAGGTGAACCACGTTAAAATCAAGTGTTATGTAATTGGATTATGTGTTATGTTTACTTATGCATTTATCAGTCATTTCATGGACTTTGTTTACAGTTTAATGAATGAATGTGTTAATCAGTTTACAACAATATAGAAGGATAAACATAAGTTGAAGACTTTGGCATGTTGTATGTGGGTTCATTTATGCTTTGCTTGAACAGTCACTAGTCGTAGTATTGAACAACCTGGTATGTTGAGCCTTGCAAGTCGACATGACAACGCTAAGTGCGCTGAGCCACAGGGGTAGGATTTCACAAGAAGGTGATATCGCATAGATAGAGGAGCTGCAGTGCGTGATACCGTAGGTTAAGGGCTTAGCGTTGGAGGAAGTTACGTATCGCCTGGTGAGCGGCGATGCGATAAGGATGGAGTTATCGTGAGTCAGTGAAAGTGCGTGACGTGGAAAGGGACCGCATGACAATAGGAGGGATATCTTGCGGCTAGAGAGCTGCGAGACGAGGAGATCATGCGACACGAGCAGAAGGTCGCGCGACGCGTAGAGAAAGAGACCTCGTAGCTAGAAGAGCTGCGAGCCGCAAGTAGGATCGCCACAGAACATGGTCCAAGACGCTTGAGTCCTTGGCCAACCCATTAGAATCACTTCGGGTGAGACTTCAGGCCGCTTCGCGGTCTATCGCCAAAAGGGCCAGTGAGCTAGGGGTGTTGTTGGTTGATTATAGTAAACCCGGGTCTGCCCATGATAACCAACAAAAGGAAAATCTAGTCTAGGGGAACTTGCCTTGTCTCTTTCCGACATCATCCTCCTTCCTTTTCTCCAAAAAAAAAAATCATGAATGATTTTTCTTTCCATCATTTATTATCTTTCCCACTTTCTTTAGCCAATTCGTGAGGATCTTCATAGATTTGGAAATTCCTCTTTGCACCTATGGGGGATTTTACTTGATTTAGTAATCCTACTTTTTTACCAATTCGAATAGAAAACTAGATCTTTCAAATATCTCATGTAATTATATATTTGATCATCCTATTACTTAATATGGTTGGATAATGTACACTTATTCAATACAAGAATTAAGTTATGCTCCAGTTTCAGTCTCCTTTTATGTGAATTTTGCATGTTTGATTAGAAATTTTGTGAGTGTAATTGATCTATCACTTGGGTTCAATTTCCACATCACTTTTCTCCCTAACTAACTAACTGTTCAAAACTAAATTACAAATTTTAACTAAACTAATCTTCAATAGTCTCCAAAATTTCTTCACCGGCACAACCTGTACTTTGTCTTTCAAAAATTTTGAACTATTTTCCATTGATCGATAGTTGGCAGCTCCAGGATGGCCATTTGTTTAGAAAGTACAGTCAATTCCACATGGTCCATGTAGGAAATCATTGGCAGCTGAGGACATGTAGCTTTGAAAGTATCAATTATTTCGAAATCAACAAATAATTTTTCAACTATTGTTTTTCTTGATAAAGATTGGTG
This sequence comes from Pseudotsuga menziesii, assembly GCA_001517045.1. Classification (NCBI taxonomy): domain Eukaryota; kingdom Viridiplantae; phylum Streptophyta; class Pinopsida; order Pinales; family Pinaceae; genus Pseudotsuga; species Pseudotsuga menziesii. The sequence goes on along the minus strand of LPNX010617635.1, from coordinate 60,336 downwards.
CATGTCTTCAAACTTTTTATGATCCAACCTGAACTTGACTCACTCAGCATGATATTCCACCTGAGATAGAATTTTACCATATTCTTCCCAAAAAGAAGGTAAACCCATTTTAAACATTGGTGTAAATAACCCAAGAAAAATCTTAACCTGATGATACATGATGTCTATTTTATCTTGCATAGTATCTAGATGTTGATTCTTTCACACTACTTTTCTTTCCCATGTAATTATTGCAATTCTATATTTTATTCCCATTGTTTTCAATTCATATTCTGACAAACAATTTAGAAAAATGGCTGTATTGTTTGTTGTATCTATAGGTTTTTTATTTAAAACCTCTTTCACTGTTGTGCAACTTTGCTTGGCAGCCTATATGACTATTTCCTTATCCAAAATGTAATTTAAATAAGGTCAATGCTTCCCAGCTTCAGTTATTACCATATCCCAAATGATATGTTTTTCTCCTTGTACTAGCAATTTTTCAGTCAATTGCTTCATCAATTTGTCATTTTTATCTAGAAGGTATTTATACTTATTTTCCATGTCTTTCCTTTCCTCCTGCTTATTTAAAGATGTATTCTCCAATATTTTGTTTTGATTCTTAATACCAACAATTTCTAAATATCTTAAAATCACTTGGGACATGGCTTGCACAATTGATTCCTCATTTTTCGGTGCAGCCAGTGGAATTATCTGTACCTCAAGCTCTTTCTTTCTTTATTCTATTTCCTTCTCCAAAACACCCTGTTTTGTTAAGAACCTTTACATTCTCTATCAAAAGTAAGTTGCCTTTTTACTGCTCCTTTTTCTCCTCAACAAACTTCAAAATCTTAGCTTTGCATACATTTAACTCATTATTCAATGTCTCTTTTTCTTTCTCTAGTTCGGTTAGATATGAATCCTGAATAAGTTGTGTAGCAAGGATTACTATATTTTTCTTCAACAATTAGATTGTGTTTTCCTTTTCTACAAGCATCTTTTGAGTAGCTTCTCCCTTATTTGTTTCACTATCAGCAACCAACAAATTTCCCTGTAGCTTCTTGATTTGCTATTGGAGGGACTTATTTTCCACCATTTCCTGCCTTAATTGATTTTCTATCTTTTTCTTGGTCGATTGCAACCTAGACACCTTTAGAGTAGATTTCAACAAATAACTGTAGATGGATTCTCCAGTCTGTTTGTGCAAGTGAATCATGTTTGGGACTAGAATATTTTCAAAATTCAACCTCATCTCTGTAACTTTGTTCTTAGTAGACACTACTAAGTTTAAAGTATTATGATAATGATCCTTAATAGTGACTACAAAAACATATTTTCTTGAAATCTTCCTAACATCAGCATACAACTTTAGAGACTCATCCAAGGATGTATCTCTGTTATTTCTGTATTTTTCATATAATTCAGCCCTAGTCTTAAATTTATCAGTAGATCCTTCAGGAGTATATGAGAATGAATACTCTTTTACTTCAAATGTTGGACCTTTTACTTTCATCTCTTTCTTCTTGCCTTCATCCTTTGTTACTTCTACCGGCTCTCCTTGAACTTCAATCTTTTGCTTCTTTGATGTTTAAGAACTATCTTCCTGCTCTATGTCCATTCCATCTGAGAAATTTATTTTATTGGTCATTTATGAATGACTGACAATAAGGGTAATCACCTCTATTGTTGGACCTATAGCTAATGGTTCTTTCCATGTGACACTAATATCTTGTACTGGTGATGTAGAATCTTGTTGCATATCACCTTCACTCTGCATTGGTGAAGGATAATCTAACCAGTTTTATTTCTCATCTAAACCCTCAACTTCTTGATGTTCAAAAGGCATGTTCTTCTCTACATGTTTTCTTATTGAGATGATATGATGGGGATCCTAATTTATTGCAATGGCTGCTTGAAATCCCATATATTTACTCAAGCTTTCTTTCATAAGAAGTGCAGCTTTTCTCTTTATGATGAGGGGTCCAATCACCCAACAGAATTTTATATCTAAATCCTTTCTGAAACTTATGAAATGTTCATTCTCAACTATTATCTTTTGTCTCACTAGCACTAAGGAAAAAATCCTAGAAGTGAGGAAAGCTGGAAGAATATATGGCTCGTGAGAGAAGCCATATACTCTGATAATTATGTGCTCCAAAAAAAAACAACCTCCTATCTTTTTGTCTGGTGAAAAAATGTAAGGATTCCTTCATAATTGGAAATACCTTGGGTAATCTATCCTAGAAAAATACCTTGTAGATCTATGCCACTGAAAAATTCATGTACTTGAAGAAATTTCTGTTGATTTCATCTGTTAAGACCATCTTTGGTAATTGCAAATTATCCTCATTAAAGAATAGAAACATTCTGACCAAATAACATTGAAGCCTGAATTGTTTTGTGTTGTGGAAATTCACTAGCTGAGAGTGAATACTCTCAGCCAAGAATTCATCAAATTTAAGGCATCCTGACTAGGAAGAATGTGAATCAGATGTAATTGTGCTAATTTTGAACAATAGAGTCATTAGCATCTCATAAACATACCTATTAGTATCCAAACCTAAAAGTCGACTCATTAATGAAATAACCAATTTAGTTTCCTCAGTGAATAGGTTGGTATTTATAGGGAAAGACTGATTCTGAAGAGAGACATCTGACCTGAAACAAGTACTGAAAAAAGGACTATTTATGCTCAAGGGTTGCTTCATGGAAAGACTGAATTAGTTTTTCTTCATTAAAATCTTCTCGGCATAGGGTAAATGAGGAAGGGACTGAAAGAGAATACCGAAAAACTAAGGCATTGAAAGGACACTAAAATTTAGGATTTTCTGATTCCATGTCCACTCTTTTAGAAGAAAAATAGCTAGACACACACTACTTAACAAAATCTAGAAAATTTACGGTTTGTTTTGGACAAAAAAAATAAAAACGAGACCTAAAAACACCATGTAAGTCTATACCCTGGTCCTCAAATGTTTTTATCTTGGTTTTTAACTAGTTAATAGAGCCAAAGGACATAAGAGTATCAAAAATACCACTATCTCTATCTTGAAATACCTCTTCAAGTTTCTGGAATTATAAGGCCTGAGCTTCTATGTATCCTCCACTGTCCATACTTAAATACTTTTTGGATGGTAAAACGTGGCCTACTTGGTAAACTGACAGGTGGATAAGAATATTTATGAGCTGGCTTCATCCACGCAGAACTGTGATTTTCTTCTCCAAGGCTCAAAAGACAAATAGCTTTGATCCTCATGCCTTACATTTTATAGTATTTTATACAGTGGAATCCTCTACTATGTTTCAAGCAACTTCCCCATTGTCTGTAGATCTGTTCCATCTTTATTTTGAGCGGTTGATCGTGATCGTTGGTTAACCTTTATTTTCTAATCCCACTACCCTACCTTTCTTTATATTTCTTGCAATTTTCAACAACATATCCCTTTATCACAATAGATCTATTGGTTCTATGTTTGGCAGAGTAGATCCTCTCCTTGATATTCCTCTATCCATCCAGAATGTAAAGCAACATACATATTTCATCAGTGGATCCTCAAATAGAGATTGATCTCATTCCTCATAGATCCTGGCTATTGATCAATTCCAACCTTTAATCATTCCACTCAACTTCGACTGTTCATCTAGTATGCTTATCCTCTCAGTGGGCTCAACCTCAACCATTGATCTTTATCAACCTCAATATCTATCGTCGATTGATTTCATCCTTTAACGCATTCTGTTGATCTCCCTTATGATTCTCTCCATCCATATTACAGCAGTGGAATCTCCTTCGACTGTATATCTCACCATCTGTAAATCCCAACCTTTGATTAAGTGGGACCTTTAACACATTCCCTGATTTTAAAATTTTAATCTTTAGTTCATCTTTCATCAACAGAATCATCTCCATCCATTGATATTACCAAGCATTAATCCTCACCGTCTATCGGTGTTTGGATTTATTAATTATGTTGATTCTCAACTTAACTTTCTTTGTGCATGTTCCCCCAGTAGAATTTTTATGCACTGTAGATCAATTTCCTCTTTAAGTATCCATCATTGATATATGCAAGGTGTAACCTTTTCCGCTGATGGGAAAAGTTAGTTTCTCTGCACAAGTTTCAACAACGGAATCATTCTCAGCCACATATATTTTTTTTTCATGATCACAGATCTATGCTCCCCTTTAAACCTTTCCGCTAGTTTTATGAATTCCTTTTCCCGTGCATCTCCTACTAGCGGAGTGAATATCAATAGTAGATCTTCCCATCCATAGATCTACACCCTTAAAATATTATACACGATATAACCAGTGCGCATTTTTAATTTTAAACCTATTTCCAAAGATTTAATCCATGCTTTTTCTAGGAAATTTTAGATTTAACTCCTAATAAAATCCTTTAAGAACCTTTAGAACACACCCTTGATCATATCATGAAAAATTTCCATACCATGCCGTATTTCCCTTCAGGACTTCCACATCCAAATGCTAACTAAAAATGGTGTTAACAGTTGGCTCCAACTGGGAATGATATCCTCCCTGCGAGGTAGCGAAGAACTCGTAGACCAGTGTCTGTTTTATTTATCTGTACAAATATTTTTCAAACATTTAAAATCTCTTTTTCTTTTTCTATATATATAAAATAAAATAAACATGGCAGCTTCTCAATATCTTAGGTCCTTCTCTCCAGGCTTCAAATCTTTCAGCTCACCATCTGTATTGATTCTTCAATCCAAATAAATATATACAACTAAATTACAAAAAATTACCTCCCATCTCAAGATAATTAGTTTTTTAGAAACCTTCCATTTGTAGGGACCCTTTTTAATTGAACCACATCTTGATGTTGCAAAATGAATGAATTATCTCCTCTGAAAGCATAAATGACATATGGCCATTTCCACATGTGATCAAATTTCCCATGTTTATCTTATTTTGGTGCATCCCATTTTAAGACCAGATCATCAACCTTAAAGTGATCCTCTTTCACCCTCCTGTCAAAGGTCTTCTTCACTTTCTCTTGATGTACATGTACTTTATCATAAGCTTTCTTTTTTACCCCATTCAGCTGAATGATTTGATTGATTCTTCTTTGCATGTGATTGGATCCTCTTCCCGTTCCTACAGTAAATTCCTGACAAGTAGACATAAAGAGACTGGAAATATCACTTCTTCTCCATAGACCAACTGAAAAGGTGACATCCCAATTTCCCTTTTAGTGCTTATTATTTCTTCCCACAAAGCATACTTCAACTTTGTATGCCAAGCTCTCTTGTTTTCTTCCAACAACTTCTTAATTATTCTCACTAAACTTTTGTTAAAATATTCTACAAGCCCATTCCCCTGAGGATAATAAGTAGTACAATGATTCAAACTAATATAATACTTGTGACAGAATATAATCATCTTCTTGGACTTGAAATTTGGTGCATTGTCAGTCATAATTCTTTTGGGACATCCAAACTTTGACAGAATATTATTCTCTAGAAAATCCATAATAACTGCATTAGTTTCCCTCTTGGTAGGTATATCTTCAATCCATTTAATAAAATAATGAGTTGCAGTGAGGATCCATATATGTCATCTAGAATAATTTGCATTAATTTATCAAATGAAATCTAACCCCCATTGTTGAAAAGGAGCTTCTACAGAAATAGGGTTAAGGGAAAAAGGCACTAGATTTATTTTTCCATCAAATATCTAACACTGATGGCAGGTTATGATCTCTTTTTATACATCTGAAAACATGGTGGGACAATGAAAAACCATCTCTTAAAATTTTGTTTGCCGTTACTTTCCAGGAATGATGCCCTCCACAAAATCCTTGATGAAATTCTTTCAAAGTTTGATGAGATTCATTTTCCAATAGATATTTGAGCAATATACCTCCCGAGTCCTTCCAATACAAATATTGATTCATGACACAAAACTTTGTTGCCTTTAGTTTTACTGATCTTGCTCTAGTATTGCTTAATGTTGAAGGCTCCTGTAAATTCTGTAGAACAAAGACAATGTCATTGTACCAAGGAGATAGAGTGAAATATGCAATCACTTGAAATCCTGAGTCCAAATCATTTGAATGATTAGATAATAAAAAAATTGTAAAGATTCACAATTTGAATTATTCATCATCTTTTCCAGTCCTTGTCCTTTCACTAGTTTTGTAATTATGGTCTCTAAATCATATTCTAATATAGCTATTATCCAATTTTCTCTTTTGAATTCTGGATCAGGTTGAGTCAAAATGTTCTTCATTGCATTGTTTGGTACATATTCTATAATGTGACAATGTAAAATGTACACTCTAAAATCTTTCAAAGAATTCACTAAGGAATAAGCCTATTTATCCATGATATAATATTTCAACTCCCCATCTCCCAGCACTTTGCTAAAGAAAGAAATGGATTGTTCAACATTTTGTTAGTTATTCTGTAGCAAGGCTCCAGCTATTGTATGTTCAGAAGCATAAGAGAAAATCAGAAAATCTTTAGAAAAATAAGGACTTACTAAAACAGGGGCCTCTGTGATTTCCCTTTTGATATCATTAAAAGATTGCATGGAATCTACAGTCCATTTACTCTGACTATCCCTTTTCAACATATTGGTTCCTCAATATCTCTGCAAAACTAGGAATAAATATTCTTAAGAAATTTACTTGACCAAAAAATGATTGCACTTCCTTTTTATTTCTTGTTTCCTCCACCTTCAGAATAGAATTCACTCTGTCTGGGTCAATCCTGATCCCATTCTTTGATATAATATGCACAATAATTTTCCCTCTTTCATAGAAAAATTTTACTTTGTGGGGTTAAGAGAGATACCATACCTTATGCACTTTAAAAATACATTTTCTATATGTTTTATATGATCCTTATCAGACTTGGAATAGACTCTGATGTCATCCATATAAATTACTACAAAATTATCCTTTTCTTTAGCAAAATATATGTCCATGGCTCTCTAAAAAGTAGCTCCTTCATTCATTAGTCCAAAAATTTTTTTAGCATACGTGAAAGTTCCCCATGGTGTAGTAAAGGATTTATTTTCTTGGTCTTCAATAATAAATTTTATCTAGTTGTATCCTGAAAATCCATCCATAGTAGAAATTCTTTCAGCTCCAACAACCTTATGCCATATGTGATCCATTTTGGGAAAAGGATAGTTATCTTTCAATGACAATCTATTCAAATTTCTGAAATTCACACATAATATGATCTCACCATTCTTTTTCCTGACAAGTACCAAGTTTTCTACCCATTTAAAAAATCTGAGAGTCACAATGATTTTCACATTGAATAAATTTCTTACTTCTATTTCAATCAAAGGTAAAAGCATTGGATTAATTCTTCTTAACTTTTTTCTAAATGGTTTGTCTCCAGGTTTGACAGGAATAGTATGTTGTATGATGGAGGTGTCATATTCTTTCAAATATTCATAACTCCATGCAAAAACATCACTATAATTTTTCATTAGGTTGATATATTTCTTCTTTTCTTCAGGAGGTAAGTTTTTTGACAATTTTACTATCTTGGGTGAATCTTCAGTCCCAATATTCTGGTCTTGAATATCATTTCAATTGGGTTGAACCTTTGGGTCTTTAGCAACAACATTTTGGTCAAATAATTTCTCTAAAGGAATAATACTATTTGGAATATAATTACTTTTCAAATGTATTATGTATTTTCCTCTAATCATGTTCTTCAAATTTTTCTTCTCAACTTCTTCATCTGTAAATTGTACACTTTCATGGGAATTTTCTGAATTTTGGTTCTCTGTGTCAATATATGTATTTACAAATTCATCTGACAGCTCCAAAAATATCTTAATCTGTACATCATCTTGAAATATTTGCCAATATTTGGATTTTTCGGGGATGGAAGGTCTATTTACAATCTCTATTTTGAATTTTTTCTTAGAATATATGGGAGCTTTAAAATTTCCCGCCGTAGTAGCCATAGAATTAGACACTTGGTTTTGTGTCCTAGGAATTACTTTGATTCTCTGTTCAATGAATAAATTGCCCAACATATTCCACACTTCATTTCTATATGCTCTCATTCAGGGATGTTTTTCCTGATAATTTCCATTTACCCGGTTTACCACTAGCTCAAAATCTTCAAAAACATCTATTCTTTTTGCTTTCAAATATTTCAAATCATTCAATCCTAAAAGTAAATCCTCATACTCTGCTACATTATTGGTACACTCAAATGTCAATTTATAAGAATATACTTTAAATTCCCTATTTGGAGAAATTATCCAAATACCAGCACCAACTCCTTCTTTACTAATGGACCCGTCAAAATACATTTTCTATAGTCCTTCCTCATTTTGTTTCTTCCCTAAAGCTTCCTTCCTTTTAGAAAATTATTTTTCCTCTTTTACCTTAATGGATATAGGTATTTATGTATCAACATGAGCATCATTGAAAAAAATATAAGAACCTAGGCCTATGTCCACATCATATATGGGGTGATTGTTAGGTTTTTCTTGGATACTGACCACATGTGCTAATATTTTCTCTCTATACAATCTTCTATGTTCTCCAAATATAGGAATGGTTGCATATGACATGTCCATTTGTAAATTTCCTTTAAGTTTTGAAGCCCATGACCTTGATAATAACATACCAAATTTAGGGGGAATATCAACCACCACCACATCCATAATAATACTCTTGGCAGGGATCTATGGAAGAGTTACTACCATGTCTTTAATCAACTCCAAACATTTCAACTTTCTAGAATCAAAATAAAACAAGTTATTTTAGAGCCTTGTAATCTCCAATCCTAGACTCTCCACCACTACTCTTGGAATTAAATTGTGAGATGCACCAGAATCTAGGATAGCATTGTGTAAAATCATGTCATGAATATTCAAGATAACATTGAAAGGTGGGGCATCCTCTTCATATGTATCTTCAATTATAGTCTCAAGAACAATGGTGGGAGCATCATCTGTTATCTCTAAGGTATCTGGTTGACAAGCTCGCTCATTGTTTACCATCTTGGTTATGTTCTCTCCATACTCATTATTCCTCAACAACTCATTGAATGGGATGGAAATATTTATTTTGGACAATTCATATGGTATATTGAAAGAATAAAGTTCTCTATCAACATCAATTGGTACTTGTTGTCTAATTTCTTTTGCCATTTCTAATTTATTATCTGAAAAATTATGTACAACATTTTCTTTTTGCTTATCTTTTTGTTTTTCTATTTGTTTTTCTGGATTTTTCTGACTACTAGAATGATGATTTGATTTGGGTATTCATTTTTTAATGAATAAATTGTTGGGCTTAGGGCAGACCCGGGTTCTATACTTTTGTCTTCGCACCAACAAAAGACCCATAGTGTTGGCCCTTTCGGCAACAACCTGCGAACAGGTTGCAGTCTCACCCGAAACAACTATGGGGTGCCGCAGAATCAGGTTTCTACAAGAAAAAGAGGGATATTACTGTACATTTAGCTTCTAACAAATGATAATCATAAAATACAGAGCTTTGACATTCACTTATTTAGCTTCACAGTTAGATAAACAAACAGTGCCTTGCTTAACCCTTTACTGGGAATTCACAGTGAAGTTAGTATTTAGCAATGATCTTACTTATCAGTTATATATTTATCAATGCATAAAAGAACATAACAACAACACAAAAGAACCACAACACAAGATATAATGTGGTTCACCCCTAGTTTAGGGGCTACGTCCACAGAACTATGTTTTATTCAACTCTTTACAAAAACCACAGTTCTGATCTGCGCACTCAGCTACAGATCCCTTCAATTCCTCAAAGCTGCAGATCTCTACACACACAGCTACAGATCTTCTTAATCACCCAAAACCCTCTGTGCACACAGCTGCAGAGGTCATCCACGCACACAGCTGGGACTTAACCTTTCTTACAAAAAAATCCTTAACTTTGCATCAATTCATCTTACATCAAAAGCCTAACCTAACTCTTTTACAAAAGTGCTTATTTATACAAGTGCACTTATTACAAAACCATGGGCTTAAACCATGGGCACCCCGAACCCTAAACCCTGGACTTAATCCATGGGTTAATTACAAAAAGGGGGCTTTGACTCAACCCCGACACCCCTAAGACTATTTTGAGTCGCAACTCCGCTTACAAGCTTCCACAAAAACCACAAAGTTACCAAAATTAAGGACTATTAAGGTGCGCGCCCCAATAGGCCCCTAAGACTCACTAGTGTCCCGTCCTGGGACACTCTGCTGCTTTTATGGTGGGAGAACTTTGTTGGCGAAGATAGTGAACTGCTTGTTGAGGCCACGCATGATATTGTCGGCTGCTTGCTCCTTCTCCACCAGCTCCTGCAATGCTGTCATTGATGCTTCGCTAGCCTTTTCTTGTGCAAATGCATCGTACTCCTTCAGAACTTTGAGCTGGCTGTCCACAGCAGTACTCAATTCCAAGGCCTCGTTGACAAGGGGCTGCATAGAATTTTTCAGCAGTGTTGCTTTTGTTCTATACGACTCAATCTCCTGTTGGAGTTCCTTCCTTTGTTTTACCTTGAGCATTTTCTGCATAGGGGGCAGGGTCTTAATTTCCAATTTTACTGTGTCCAACTCTGCTTGTCGCTGCTTGATGGTTTCCTACAGCTTTTGTACTTCGGGGTTTTCCTGCAATGTTGTCTAGGCGTCGACACTTTTCTCTAGCAACTTGGCTGCGCTGCCTACAAGATCAGAGATCTTCGTTGCTGAAGCCTGAATGTCTCTGCGACGCTACTCCTTGACCTCTGGTGGGATCTCTGGGATGATGCGTAGTTGAAGCTCCGCAATTTGAGCCTCATGTTCTACTTTGAGCTTCTCTATTTCACTGTGAGTCTGCTATGCGTAGTCTTTCATCTTGGCAATTCTTTTCTCCGACTCTTCCTCAGCCTGTATGTCGAAGCCAGGAAGACTTCAACATGCCTCATCCAATACCCATGCCAATGTGACCTGCTTACGTTCTGCGTTGCTCTTCCTCTGCTCTGCTTCCTTCAACTGTGCTTCGAGGCTCTCGCTCTGCTTCATGGTATTTTCCAATTGTATATGTGAGTAGTTGTCCCGTGCTTGGATCTCCTTCATGATCGCTACTTGGCAAAGATGCAACTCCGTCATGGACATCTTGGTGTAATCGATTCCAACTATCATGCTCATATCTGAGCGAGATGCTGCGTTAGTTATTATGAGTGATGTGCTTGACACTTGTCCCCTGTTTTCTCTAGCTGGCCATTGTCTTGTGTCTGGCCATGCACTTACTGGGGTGCTTCTTGCTGTAGCACCAGTTGCTGATTTTTCTGCTAAGTCCTTCAGCTCTGAAATTCCCCGAGCTACGCCGGTGAGTGCATCAAGGTGCGCAGCTGCAAACTCTGACCATTTCTTGGTGAGAACTTCTGTGGACTTCGTCAGAGCCTGATCAAGCTCCTCAGTGATCAAGGTGATTTCTTCGTCGATATTCTTGTCTTTTGACGCCTTCGTTTTCTTTCGAGACTGAGGTTTGGTCACTTCCTCTGCTTCTAGCGACTTGCGCTTATCCGGCCGATTAGGGTCTGAGACTGTTTTGACCGAATCCTCTGCTTCCTCTTCATCTCCGTCATCTCCATCCTGATCGCCTTCACTCTGCTATGATGCACTTTTTTCTTCACTTTCCTCGAGTGGGTCATTCTGCTACGTCTGACTAGGGCCAGTGCCCACATTGGTGACCGGAGGGATTGGAATGCTGGGCTTTGTTCCTGCATCCTTCAACCATTCAGCCGGCCAATGCTGAACTACTGCGAGGATGTCTTCTTTGGTCACCACATATGGTAACTTCCAGCATGCCTTCTTCTTATCTGTACGGGCCTGGATGAATACATTGTGCATGTCGGCCCTGAAGTTGGCCACTCCATCATATTGAGAGAATAGCTCATTACTAAGCCGCGGGGTTTTTACGATATCATATGAGATACTCATCATATAAAAGGAAAACACATAGTTCGTCATCTGCTGGGATGCTTTGTCCTGTGACACCCAGAGAGATGCATACCTCGCTGCGCTAGGCATGTTCGGAGGCACAGCAACAAATTGTGCCTCGGTAGGTTCTTTCCATCCTACTAGTGCGATAAGGACTAACAACCAAGAGTAGTGAAAAGGTCTACCTTTCTCCTGCATGTCACGGGAATATTCAAGGAATTCCTTCACAATATACGCTGCCCAGTTGCAACTATAGCCTTCGGCATAGTTCACAGCAATACTGACAATCGGGGCAGGCACTTCATATGATTTGCACTTTCTCATCAATTTGCAGGCTAAGAGTTCAGCTGCGAAACGAATGTTTTGGTGCTGAATTGTTGAGGTTTGATACCCTTGCTTCCCTTTCGTTAGGCCGAAGCGGTCCTTCATGCTTTGTGCCAGCTTCGTATCTTCATGTTTTGAGGGAAATTATATCCCCGGATCAGGCCCTTCCCTTGGTAAGCCTGTGATCCTATGAATAAGCTCGCCATTGATAGGAATTCTTTTGTCTCCTATCCATAGGTACCCATCATGTACTGATGCCAAGAGCTACTTGACCACTATGGTCACCTATGTGCTGCGACCAAAGTGGGGAACATCGAGCATCTTCAACAAACCAGCTTTATCTAAGCCAGCAGCCCACTGTTTCACTTCCAGTAATGTTGCTCCAGTCTCTAGATATTTGACGAAGTGCAAGTATGTTCCCGGGGCGAACTGTGGAAACTTCCCACAATCATTCGTATCATGATCTGCATACCGAAGTCAGTCTATTTTCCCTGTCATGGTTCCGACCAACTGCACACCCTGTGGCAGCGAAGGGGTGTGTAAAGTGAACTTAGCGTTCCACCATGGTGGTTGAACTCCTGGTTGAACAGGCTGAAGATCTGGTGGATGCTGTGGTGCAATGTTCTCATCCCCTTCAGATGGGATCTCTGCTGAACCAGACGGATTCATCTTGGGATCCTCCGGTGTTTTCCCTGATTGCTTGTGTCTGTCTTCGTTCCACTTAGAGCGTACTTCTAGTTTAAAATTCTTCCTAGTATATCGTGTCTGCATTGGTTGAGGTGGTGCTGGGGGAGTCTCTTCGCAGGGTGCAGGCAGAGGTGGATGGTTGAAAAGGTTCGGCAGACCCCCCTGTTCAAATTCTCTCACTAATTCCTAAAGCTCGCGATCAGCTGTCATGGGCTCAATTGTAAAACTCAAGAAACTGCGTAATGCGAAATTTACGGGTGTGGGTGTCTTCTTATAGAATCCATCAACAAAATCTGCCATAACTGTGCATTGAAGACACCAAATCTGACAGATATGTTGTCCAAATGGTGGTAGGCTTGTCAAGATCTCGTTAATACAGGCAGTTAATACAGGCAACGTACCGGCGCCGCCAAATTTGGTTTCCTCCAACGGTCATATTTTAATCTCAAACAGATCTTTCCTTCTTTGGTACAAGCAGTAACTCTGGCTGTGCCATAATGGGGACATTCGACACTTCCTGATACCATCTTTGACATGGCTTCGAAATTCAACCCACGATAGAATGTCTTCCATCGCCTCAATGATTCCTTTTATTTCTGAGAACTTCGCTAGAAATAGGTCCTGATACTCATGGAGAAGTTGGGTCACTTTGCTCACCATTTCTTCATCCCAATAATCTCCAATGATAGAATACTTAGGCTTTCCTTCTGATCCAATGTTGATTGTCCACGTCTTCAATGGCTGAGTCACTTCAGGTGCTTCAACTGCTAGTCCATGTACTTCGCAGTGTCCTTCTGACTCAAAGATGTTAATGTTGCGCGGATCATCATCCTCGTCAATTACGAGGTTATAACATTCTACTGCATTGGCTTCTTGTTTCTTCCAATCAGGTTGGTATGCTGCTATTTCTTGATCATCAAATACTTTAGTATGGATCAACCTAACAGCTGCATCCAAAGCAGGACAAACCCCATTAATAGAAAATGTCAGCACAAAACTATCAACAAGACTATCCCAACTTACAGTGCCATGGCGAAGCTCGACCTCCGCATACCAGTTCTTTGCTATAGGTTCCAAGGTGTGCACAAACCTATGTACCCATTATTCATGAGGTACATGCTTCCATGCTTCATAGTATTGCTCCAAATGTCCCTGAGGACTAGTCTTACCATTAAACCTACTTTGCACCTCCTGAGTTTGGTCCCTGAATCTTAGGAAAAGGGACTTTTGGCTCGCTTCCCAACTATGAATGTACTTTTTGTGACCATTCCACCATCTGGCTGTTGTGGCTCTGAATGCTGAATCTAGAGTCTCCATTTTCTGTGAGTCTGGTACCTGCTCTGAGAATTGCACAATAAACTCTTCTGGATCTATCAAACCATCAAAAATAGGTAAGGTTCTTGTCTATGAACTAAGCCATCTGAGAGACTTGGTAATTCTTGCACATCGATGTCCATGTAGCTCATACAGTCTATTCTGCCAATTCTCTAGGCTGTCATCTGAATCCGTCATGCAGGAGCTGTCACGCTGCCAATCCATGATACCTTCGGTAGTAGGATCAACATAATCTTCTTCCTTCGCTGTGATATTGTAGATATGGTCCAAAACATCCTGGTCTTCATCTCTTATTGGCTCGATGTATCTCTCTCCTTGAGAAGGATCCAATGGTACTATGACTCTCAGTCCTTTCCCTCGAAAATCATCTACCTCTTCTTCAGGTTGATTACTGCATCATTATCTATTGCCCATTCAATGCCTAGCAGTGCTAGATAGGGGTTGCTGTCATCAATTATTTCAATTACCTCAAAGTCTACTAAGGTACTGACTCCATCAATATCTACTGATATGCTAGGGAGTCTTCTTAGGGGCACAATATTCTGCTGATTGGCTAATCTCAACTGTATAGGGGACCATTCCAAAGTAGGTTTTCCCATTTGTTCCCATGTCTGCTTAGTTAAGACATTTACTTCTGATCCTAGGTCCAAGATGACATCAGTCATGTCATATTCTCCTATCTGAGCATTCAATCTCATCTCCCTGCCAGTTCTTCTGACTCTATGAACAGTTTTTTCCTTACCAGGACTTCGCTGAGGTTCGCAAGAAGCAATAACTTTCTGCAACTCATTTAGAGCATTCTGATTTTTTAAGAGCTTCATACAACTCTGTAAAAAGGAGGACAGTGTACTTACTTTATCCGTCGAAGCTTCTTGCGGCTGCGACTGCTGCTGAGGTTGTTGCGCAGGTGCTACTGATGCGTTGGGGTCAGCAAAGTCTCTGTTGGCTTCCATAAATGTCTCTTTTTCTCTTTTGACATCAAAAGCTGGGATTTTTTCTGGGGCCTTACAAACCCAAGCCTCGGCAGGCTGTTTCTCCTTGTTCTGCACTTTTGTCATAGCTCCACTCCTGGTAACAACATTAATGGCTGGGGCAGGTCGTTGCTCCACAACAATCAACTGAATATTCTGAGTAGGGGCACTATTTATTTCTTGAATCTTGGCTATCAGCTACGGGAATTACTCAATCACATGGTCGACAGCTTTGCAATATCGACATATCATAGGTGGGTTTCGACAGTCTCTAGCTAGATGTCCTGCCTGGGTACAGTTATAGCACACAACCTGGCCTTGTCCTTTGCCAGCCATACCACCACGACCACGACCTCTAAAAGTTCCGCGACCTGATGTACTACCACGATAACCATATCCATCATTGCCTTGGCCATTGTTTTGTACCCAATAAGCATTATAAGTTTGTTCTCTCATGAGGTCAAAGCTGCGACACTCATCTTCGTTGTGTCCCATTGACTTACAGAACTTGCAATAAGGGTTCTTAGGGACTTGCACATACCTCTGCAGAAGATACTAGTCTTCAGGTCGATGCTGGCCAGTTGTCCTACAGATCTCACAATATAGAACACTAGGGTTGAACGAGTTTGGTGCACCAGAATTCAGGAAATTTCTTACCGCGGGACACTGTTCCTTGTCGTGACCCTCTGTCCGACATCATGTACACCAAACCTCTTCGCGACTAGCTTTCCCTTTTTTCATATCGCGAAGCTCCAGATCCATCACTGCCAACTATGCTTGTATTTGAGTGATACCAGAATTATCTTCAACAGGGGCTGTTTGAAGCTTCATAGCGATTTCCAAAGCCTCCTGCTGATACGCAACCTTCTATTGCATGAGTGGAGTCCTAATGTGTGGTAACAAAGCTGTGATGAACCATTCCTTATGCTGCGCTGGTCCAATAGTGAAACTGACTTGATCTAGCAGAACTTTGAACCTCTGATCAAAGTCCCACACTGATTCTCCTCGTCGCTGCTGAATTTCCTTTAGTTCAGTGATACACTGCGACTCTAATTTAGGCTTCTTAAATTCCTTTATCATTGCTGCTTTTATATCAACCAAGACATGGTTCTGAGTACTAGAAAAATTCATGAAGCAGGTCAAAGTGTGGTCTCTAAAAGAAGTAACCATCTGCGCTCTTCTTGTATCTTGATCCGTAATGTTCTTAGCAGTCCACACTGCTTCGCATAAGAACTAGAACTGTTCTGGATCCTCTGATCCAGTTCCTTTGAAAACAATGAGCTTAATGTCATCATTCATATGGGCCATTGCGGATCTAGGGGGGTGGGGAGGGGGACTAGTAGTAGGCGGGGGGAACTTACTAGGGTAGACTGAATTGCGATAGGAATACTTAGGCTAGGGCTACTTTCAGACTGCGATGGGTTCTCAGGGATAATAGGTCTTCGCTGTGGGGCTACCAGAGGATTTCCAATAGAAGGGGTTTCTTCGGGCTCTGAGGCTGCTGGACTTACAGGGTTAGACTCGTTATTCTGACCTAGGGTATAGGACTCAAAATTTCTCTTGTACCTTTTTCCACTTCGCAGCAAACCACTTTGCTCGTCGAAGGTACTTTCACTTGCAAACATAGGTTAGTAATACTAAATCTAACAGTTTGATTCAATGAGCAATATACCTTTTTCATCCAATAGAATTTTAATTCTCAAACTAAATGAATTCAAGTACTTACCCCTTGGCCCTTTGAAAAACTGTCGTTCGGCTTCGCTGAAGGACGTACTTGTGTCAATGGCGAACTCCATCACAAATGCTTCAAGGGTTCGCGTTGTCCAGAAATCAACAGCTCGGGATATCTCGTTGTTCACCCTTTTCAATATATTAATTCTTGCGGGGGTCCAATCAGGAAACTAAGGCTTCTTGGAAGTTCGTCCTTCTCTCTTTTAACCTAGATAACCACTGGTGCAACTCTATGTGGATACTACCAAAGAAAATTTCATAAACATCAGAAAAAACATACCTTTGTAAAAAGTCGTTTGAACTACGATGTGGATCTTTGTTCTCTTGTACAGCAAAGTTCAGATAAGTCCCTTCAATCCAATCACCGATTTCCTTCACTGAGGGTCTCCAAAACATAGCCCTCGAGGTACGACGTAAACCCCTCTTGAGTAGATACTAAGTTCAATCGGCAATGGAACCAATTTTTTGGGCATAGGGCAGACCCAGGTTCTATACTTTTGTCTTCACACCAACAAAAGACCCAGAGTGTTGGCCCTTTCGGCAACAACCTGCGAATAGGTTGCAGTCTCACCCCAAACAGCTATGGGGTGCTACAGAATCAGGTTTCTGCAAGCAAAAGAGGGATATTACTGTACCTTTAGCTTCTAACAAATGATAATCATAAAATAAAGAGCTTTGACATTCACTTATTTAGCTTCGCGGTTAGAAAAACAAACAGTGCCTTGTTTAACCCTTTACTGGGAATTCACAGCGAAGTTAGTATTTAGCAGCGATCTTACTTATCAGTTATATATTTATCAATGCATAAAAGAACATAACAACAACACAAAAGAACCACAACACAAGATATAACGTGGTTCACCCCCAATTTAGGGGCTACGTCCATAGAACTGTGTTTTATTCAACTCTTTACAAAAACCACAGTTCTGATCTGCGCAATCAGCTGCAGATCCCTTCAATTCCTCAAAGTTGCGCACTAAGCTGCAGATCTCTGCGCACACAGCTGCAGAACTTCTTAATCACCCAAAACCCTCTGTGCACACAGCTGTAGAGGTCGTCCATGCACACAGCTGGGACTTAACCTTTCTTACAAAACAAGCCTTAGCTTTTCATCAATTCATCTTACATCAAAAGCCTAACCTGACTCTTTTACAAAAGTGCTTATTTATACAAGTGCACTTGTTACAAAACCATGGGCACCTCGAACCCTAAACCCTGGACTTAATCCATGGGTTAATTACAAAAAGGGGGCTTTGACTCAACCCCGACACCCCTAAGACTATTTTGAGTCACAACTCTGCTTACAAGCTTCCACAAAAACCACGGAGTTACCAAAATTAAGGACCGTTAAGGTGCGCACCCCAACATACATCTCTACTTCTCAATTTTTATTTTTTCCTGAAAATCATCAATTGCATTTTGATATCCCCTCTGATACTATTCTGATTCCACCTCAAATTCACTATAATAATCCGCTTGAGTGAACATATTATGCTCTTCTTTTGTGTGATAGATCTCAAAGTCCAAATTTTCAAAATGATGTATCTAATTAGCCATTGGGTCATTTTCTTCCTTCTCATCAACATAGTTTTTTGGGAATGGAGGCTTTATTTGTTGGTCTTCAGGATTTATGGGATTCCTTTGGTCTCTCTACCAAATATGAGGGGGAGGAAGGGGTCTCCTGAATTTTGGATTATTTATTTGAGGCTCATGATGCTCTCTATTTGGTGGTATGTTATCCAGTTCTGACCTTTCCATCAATCTCTCCATTTTTTCACCATTATGTCAAATTTGGCATCATTTGAAGAAGAGGAAGTGGAAGGTTGATTTTATTCTCTCATTTTCCTCCTATATAACTCCACTCTCTATTTCATTTTACCTGAATCCATTAAATCATCTTCCACCTCTAGAGCATCTTTAAACATGGAAGGAAGATTAGCAGATTTCCTCTCTCTTAGTAACAAGGAAAAATCACTGTCAAATGCATCTGCATAATGTAATTTAGTATCTCCTCCAAGGGGTTTAATGTATATTGGGATTGAATTATAAAACCTCTTAAATATTATAGATAACTCATGTACTGACACAAAATTTCCCTTCTTTAGATTAGTATACTGAGACAGAATTTGTAAGGGTATCTTCTTGTATTCCCACCTATCCAAAAATGAAGTTCGAAAGGATTCAAATGTAGGAATAGACCTTGCAGGAAGGTATTTAAATCACCTCTTAGCCTCTCTAGATATAATCTATGCAAATAACCTCATTTTGGCATCATCATAATCAACTTCTTCTAGATCGGTGAAATCCTCAAACCTATCCATGTGTTTCCCGGCTGTGAAGTTTCCCTCGCCATCAAAAAGTGAAATTCTTTGTGCATAATTTTGTGGTAAGTCATGTAACATAGTAGGTAAGGAAAATGGAGCAAATATGGAAGCCATAGGTCTAGGGGGGTTAGAAACAATAGGGGGATTTTGGGAAATACTAGGAGTATGAGGCTGGGGAGTTTGAGTTAGAGGATTGGCTGCTTTGTTTTTATAGTATTTTGGAGGTTTTTCCAAACTAAATATAGTAATTAAGACTGAATTATGCTAGGATTAATTTCAATCTGTTTCAAATGTGACTCATACTAAGACCTTAAAAGATATCTTTCAGAAATTTTGAAAACTATGAAATTCTTCCTGATTTTGAAAAAATGGCCTTTCAGCTTGAGAAGTACTTATTTTCTCTTAACCCCATCTTCTACTAATTAAAATTTCTTTCTTTTCCACACTATATAATATTTCAGAATCAGAATTACCTCTTGTATGCACTCTCCTGAAATCTAGGACAACATCTTCTGAATATCCTCTTCAAATTCAATGTGGAGTCGCTATGGAAAATGCACAACCAACCTCAAATGCAAGAACTTCTTCTTTCCCAAATAAATTATGTCTTATTGAATATCTTTGTCATTTTTCCCATGGTATATTTAAACTCTCGCTCCCTGGAAATAATGCCAAGATGTTAGCACTCAGAATTTACCCCCCGTTGTGAAAGGATAATCCCAAGGTAACCACAAAACCAATCTTTAAAAAGAAATTTGGCTTCTTTATTTCCAGAGCAGGATCTCTCAATAGTTTAACTCATAGACCAAAGATATTTGCAAAAGAAAAAAAAATTAATAATGTATGTGGTTGAAACATGTGTTCATTGGGCATGGAGTCATATATGATAACAAATGATAGCAGTGTTGTTGGAAAGGGATTTTAACAGATGCGGGGTAGCTACTTCTTCACAGTAAAAAAGATGGTTGTTTGGTGATAAAAGAAGAATTTAGGAATAGTCCATTAATATGGGCATCTAACAAGGATGAATCCAATATTAACTTTAGAGGAACAGTTTTGTGAATACTTGAAATCAAAGGATCAAAGAATATGAGTATGAATTCTAACCCAATATAGACTCATTAAAGTATGAAATATATAACAAAATGGAAATATTTAACTGGAAACACATTAAGATAAAGAAGGGGAAAGTACATACCACAAAGGAAATAACACAAGAATCTCTGTAAAATGCATGCTCGGCTCTAAAATTTTATTAATATGTAGAACTCTATTACAATACACAGTTTTTTCTCATGGGTTCCAACCCTTGTTACATTGCAAAATGATTCTTAAATACAAAAACACGCTCCTTGAGCTGATAACTACCTCTATACTAAAAATAGGAAAAAAAATGCCTTGTTACATCTGTCACTTTTCTCCCTTATTAACTAACTACTCATAAATAAATTACAAAATTTAACTAAACTAATCTTTAACGGTCTTCAAAATTTCTTCACTAACGCAACTTGTACTTGGTATTTCCAAACTTCTCAAATATTTTCCACTAATCGACAGCTAGGAGCTCTAGGCTGGCCATTTGTTTAGCAAGTACCCTCAATTCCACATGGTCCATGTAGGAAGTCCCTGGTAGCTTAGCACAAGTAGCTCTGAAAGTATCAATTATTTCAAAATTCACATCTAACTTTTCATATATTGTTTTTCCTCATAAATATTGTTGCATGTCTTCAAACTTTTTGTGATCTAGCCTGCACCTGACGAACTGAGCATGATATTCCACCTGGGATAGAAGTTTACCATTTTCTTCCCATAAAGAAGGTAAACCCATTTTAAACAATGGTGTAAATAACCCAATAAACATCTTAATATGATGTTGCATAATGTCTATTTTAGCCTGCACAGTATCTAGATGTGGATTCTTTCCAACTACTTTTCTTACCCAAATAATTACTGCAATTCTATCTTTCATTCCCATTGTTTTCAAGTCATTTTCTGACAAAACATTTAGAAAACTGACTGTATTGTTTGCTGTATCTATAGGTTTCTTATTTAAAACCTCTGTCACTGTTGTACAACTTTGTTTGGCAGCCTGTATGACTGTTTCCTTATCCACAATGTAATTTAAATAAGGTATAGGATTCCTAGCTTCTGTTATAACCATATCCCAAATGATATATTTTTCTCCTTGTACTGGCAATTTCCTAGTCAATTGCTTTTTTAATTTTAAATTTTTATCTAGGAGGTCTCTATACTTATTTTCCATGGATTTCCTTTCCTCCTCCTTCTTTAAAGCTGCATTCTCCAGGATTTTGTTTTGATTCTTAATACCAACAATGTATAAATCTCTTAAACTCACCTGGGACATGGCTTGCACAATTGATTCATCATTTGTCTGTGTAGCGGGTGGAATTATCTATACCTCAGGATATTTATTTCTTTCTTCTTGTTACGGAGAGAAACTTCCTATGTCTTGGGGTGTACCACAAAAGACAGCTAGACACCACAAATCAATATTTCCCAATATCTAAGAGAAACCAAACATCGAACACTAAGGGATATCAAATTGTACCTTGTTCCGGATGGTTGAAGTAGATCCTCATTGAGATTTTCCAATTCACGCTTCCATTAGAAATTTACTCTCAACAACAGTAAACAAGACAAGCATGCTATATAATAATGTGTTATACCTACTCTAGAATATATATTCAATAAGGCATAAGCAATTAAATACATCCATGGATACAATATTTATATTCAAATGCACATAATTGAACAGGAAAATATATTTCTATTAATAAAATCAGAGATTACAACAGTGACAACCTCCGTTGGCATGTCTATGAACCGGAGAAACTGAGTCCTCCACCTGGGCCTCTTCCAGCTCAATCCTCCATATCTCCATAGAAAGATCACAAAGAAAAGGCAAGCTTGGGAAGAACACAAAGTGCTCCAAAGGGACAAAGGGATGTAGACTCAAGTATAAGCAAACTGAGGCAACAATGGACTATAGTTTCTTTACTCTTCAATTCCTCCTCTTCAATGTATCCAAGGGGTTCCTTATATAGCACTCCAAAAGGGTAATGCAGGGTCGAATCTAAGCTATCTCAAGGCATACGGAAGGCCAAGAGTTAGGATCTTCAGAGTGCACACATCCCGATGTATTCGGGCTTGAGGTAAAAACTCACGTGTACACACGAGTATGGGTTTAAAATTCATGTACAACAATAAACAGGGGCTGCTTAAGGGATGATCTTGGAACATCAAAGTATTTTACTAGTCCATGGGGTCTAAAGAGTCTATAAAGGGATAGGGAAGGACATAAATACGTGATCAACCATGTATGGTAAAATCAGCTATAAAAGATGCCCCCTTATGTGTGAGGTCAGAGGGGTAACATGATGCCCAAAATCCATTATAAAATCCATCCCAGAAGTGGAGTAATGAAGACCTAGGTGGAAGAAGCAGCCACTCATCAGTGCAATACAATAATCAATCTCTGCACATGACTGCAAATAGATACAAAAACCCCAGATACATAAGAGTACAATGGCCATGAATAGGCATGATATACAAAATGTGACATGTGTGGTCATCTCTACATACAATATACAATAGATCAGAATCTCCAAAGTGGATGAAGATATACAATGGATCAAAATGTCCATAATGGCTGAAGATATACAACAAATCAAGATCTGCATAGTGAATGAAGATATATGATATACACTGGAATCACATCATGAGAGCTGAAATCTCATGAACACTAGCAGGATCAAGGAGGTAGCATACATGGTATGCCACCAAGATGGAAAGTATTCTACGTAAACCGCTACGAGTACATGTCCTACTATGTGAATAGATGTTTCAAGGTCGAACATAGTAGTCCATCATCTGATTACCAGTCATTGATGTATACCATTAATAGACATGAGATCACCCACTGATAATGAAAATGGGAATCAAGGTATAGAGTGCAATCTAACAAGTGTGAAGAAATGTGTTGAGGTTGAACACTTGGAAGAATCCATTGATCAGGGGACATTTATGTATTCCCAAAATTTTCAATGGCGAGAGAACCTACCACTGATGACTGTAAGTCTCAAGGCACTCAAATGACTCTAGAATCCTATTCCAGAATAAATGATTTTATGTCGATGGAATGAAATCCACTGGAAGGAGGGAATTAAGGAATCCCCCATCATCCAAAACGAGGTACTCAGCAACGCTGTATAATGTGGATGATATCAATGAGCAATATGTGCATGAACTAGTAATAGTACTGGGAATGGCCAACATGCAAAGTCAATATAACTAAGGAATGCCTGGCTCAGGATTCAACTTCCTTCAAATAAGAGCATAATATGAATGGTGACTAAAGGTAGGAATAATGGACTCGATATGAAAACTGGGACATCTCTGTGACATAGGAGGCATCAACAGAGGCTCCATAGGGACTGGAAGCTTAAGCAGTCAATGGAGATAAACTCAGAGTAACAAGTACAACTCCTAAAGTCAAACTAATAACCCAACCAATGGATGTGATATACAGTGCTCTGTTCAAAGTAGACACAACTCGACTGTTGCCAAAGATAACATCTTTTCCTGTCTGGATTTTTTGTTTTTTTGTTTTTTTGGACTTTTTTAGATATGATGAAAATATTAAAAAAGAATAAAAGTTCTTTATAGTACAAATCTAGGAAGTGACGAGTGTCAGGGGACAAGCAAACTAGTTCGAAGCAGTGGAACATGCCTATGCTGAATGCAAGGATATATGTGCAAGATAATGACACTCAGGGGAAGGTCTCCTCCTGGTAAAACGGGTGATCAAGCTGCAAAAGATATGTAAAAGGATCTGCTTGGCTAGACATGAGACAAGCTCAGGTTATATGGTTGATAACTCAAAGTCAGGGAGCCGGCATAAAGCTCAAGAAGGCAAGCAAAACTCATGAAAATGAAATTAAAACTTGATATATATAAGGGAGTCCTGGGGGAAAGGCCATCATAAATATCAAGAGGAGTATGAAGCTCTTGCTCAAGGACATGGCAGAACTAAAAAGAGACTCCCACAACCTAAAGGAGAAATGTTAGTATGGGTACCAAATGAAAAAGAGGATCTAATTAGGGAACCCATCTGTAGGAAATCTCTACCATTTACATAACGCCACTTCTAACAGTAGCATGAAGGTTCCATGAAATCATGGAATGAGTTCGTACCTAAGGTTAAGATCAAATGGTCATAAGGTCATGCAAAATGCAAGCGGGTGTGAAATCATAACCTATATGCCAGTTTAGACATGATACCTGTAATAATCACAAACGGATCAAAGACTTGGACAAACCACGCTCAAAACGGGCTCCTACAACATCATATTAGTCCAAATGGTCCAAAATGGTAAGAAATGGTCAAAAACTATAGGAAGTGGGTAAAAATTTCAAAACATTTTCTATAAAATAGTGAAAAAATAAATATTTTCATACCATTTTGAAAATTCACCCACCATAGTGATTTTGTATCCATAACCTCAAGAGTTGATTTTGGGAGCATCGTCTGGCAAAAACACTCCACGTTTGGTCCAGCTAATTAATCATGCTCTACTCTTTTAGTTTGATGCGCAATTTTTGGTTTTAGTGGTCAATGTTTTTTATTTAATCCATCCCAAATAGTGTGTTTTGGCCCATGCGGAAATAGAGTCTTTTTCCGCGTATAGGGTTGGGTATAAGTGGAAAATACCACGATACCCGCATACATACATGGTTGTTTTGCAAATAGTTGCATATAGGGCCGCAAACAAGATTTTTAGGGCAAAATATGATGAAACTTGGCAATGTTTATGCAGGATGGTGCTAGAATGGAGAGAGAGATAACATGGTGATGTTGAAGAGGCTGTGTAGGCAGATCTGATGGCTCAACAAGTGCTGAGGGATTATGGGTTAGACAAATTTTGGCGCCTTGGAAGCTTGAGAGCTAAGCCAAGGCTACTCTAGATACTAGTGGATTAATAGGACCCAGACTCTGAGACCTTTCAATTAGATGGCATGCCACTCATCATTGAGGTTGAGGACATATACTTTATCATAGGTTTGTCCCGTTGAGGGGAGATGGTGAATATTCGATCCCATGGGCCATGATTCGGGTTGACTATAGAGGAGTACATAGTTGTTTATTTCCTTCCCAATACAAAGAAGGTTGGGATTCAAATCTCGAAAAATGCAGTCCAAAATCTGGGGCTGAAGGCCATATTATTGGGATTGGGCAGGATCACAAGTTTAGCATCACTCCACCAGGCCTTAAGGCCAATGATGTTCTATGTTGTAGAGTGCACGCAACCTATGATATATGACTGGAGTACCTCACTGCTGAGCAACTGAAGCAGCAACTCAGTGACTACAAGATGGGCAAGGTATGGAACTTTGGGTTTGACAACATACTAAGTGCATTCTTTTTTGAGCAGGTGTCGGGGCTAAGCCCTAGAGTTGAAATTGCTCCATAGGGAGTTAGGGATCTAGCTTAGCTACACTGGGCCAATGTCATGTGGATACTGAGAAGGAGAAGGGTGGCTAAATCCTATCTAGCAGACTTCTTTCTATGTTGGTGGAGACATATTGTCGCCATAGATGACTATCCCTATGTAGGGATCGAATTCCGTGGAGATCTATACATGCCCCTACCACCAGGAACAGCACATGGTGACATAGGTAACGAATCCCAACTCACTTTTGTTTTTGAATTATTAATTTTTTTTGTGTGTTTTTTGATATATGAAACCAAAAGACATGTTTTTGGTGTGATGACATATAATGATACTCTGTCATGTACATGCAGATGTGGGACCATGACGACCAGATATCTTTCCTCGTCAATGACAGAGGGGAAGAGTCGATGAGATCATGGGTTTGGATGTGGAGCAGACACTCCAAATCATTCACACAAACTTTGTTAGTTGTACATAGAGGGTTCCCATGGTGCAAGTCAAGGACTTTCCTAAGGCCATGCAGTTCCAGGTGGTTGGAGTACCACGAGAATGGGTTCGATTATTTTTTCGGCTAGCTAGAGCTGTGGTGTGCTACCATGATCAGCACCCTCCTCTACCTCAGTCTTAGAGACCTAGGTGTATATTTTTGTATGACCATGTAGTATATTTTGGTGGCTCGGAAGCCCCAATTTTGTATATGACACTTATGTATTATGACGTCACAGTTTTTTTGACTTAATGAAACATATTTATGATGATCGATTATTATTCTATTTACATGTGTAAAATGTGTTTGTGAAATGATTTTATCATGTTTCAAACAAATGCCAATCTAGTACATAGTTAGCATATGAATATGCAACTTCATTAAAATTTCTTGTAATGTAAATGTATGTTATGCTCTCAAATTGTTGTTTTAGCAATCTTACACACAAGAATCTTCGTAACAAAGTTGAATTCCTAACATGATATAAGCCATTAAGTTGTGAGACCACTAACTGTGAATCAAGATGTACCTCAACAGAAAGAATGCCATGTGAAATGGAATCACACAATAATCCAATCACGACACTATATTCATCAAAATTATTTGATGAAGTTCATAAACATACGCCTCCTGAAGACAACACTTGACCCGTAGGAGTGTAAATCACCCAACCAGCCGAAGGTAAGTTTTGAGTGTGGTGGCTAGAAACATTAGTGAATCCTATGTAAACCAAAGACTCCATCGAGATCTGTTGTAACAAACAAAAGCTAATAAACAAACCCTATCCTCATAAGAAGACCAAACTATGCTATGCAATAATGTACAACAATATACAAAAAACCAGCCTTGGGTGAAGATCATGCATATTATTTCTTAAGATAGAGCCCATTTCTAGGCTCCGCTAAAGATATCCCTTCATAATCCACCATTTCATAGGCACCTTTCTCTAAGACATGCTTGACTACATAAGGACCATGCCCCATAAGGTTAAACTTTCCTTCCCCCAAGGGTTCCTTAGCTTGATCCCACAAAAGGACCAAGTCATCTTCACTAAACTTTCTAGGACAGACATATTTATCATATTGGACCTTAATGCTACACTTTTTAACCTTAAGAGACACTAAAGCATCTCGACACTGCTCATCAAGTTGCTCCAAGTGGAACAGACATTCTTCCAATGTGGAAGTCTCTGGTAAAAGCTCCACAGCTAGCTTCAAACAAGGGATTTCACATTCAACTAGTAATACTGACTCCACCCCATGCACAAGCTGATAGGGAGAAAAACTGGTGGTAGTCTTAACTATGGTTCTATAGGCCTATAAAGCAAGATACAGCATGATATGCCAATTAGTCTTGCTTTGTGTGATGGTTCTTTGGAGAGTGGACTTAAGTGATGTGTTCACTGCTTCAACCTATCCATTCGGTTGAGGGTAATAAGAAGAGGAGTGCTCTTTCTTATATCCTAACTTCAAATACAACTCTTCCATTATTTTTTTTTGAAAGTTCCTGCCATGGTCAGTGACAAGATCCCTCAGAATGTCGAACCGGGTGATAATATGGTTAAATATGAAATGTGTGGTTGTTTCACCATCATATTTGATAGTGGTCATATCCTCTTCCCATTTCGTGAACTAATCAATAGCCACAATAATATGATGGTTCCCCCTAGCCGAAGCTGGGTTACAATCCATAAAATCAACCCCCCACTTGGTGAATGGACTAGCAGTGATAATGGGATGCAAAGGGGCAGGATGCGAGCTCATATTCTATGCAAACACCTAGAAAGGGTGGCACCTCTTAACCGCATTAATGCAATATTTGAATATGGACAGCCAAAAATAACCCGCTTTTAAAACATTTGGGAAGTAGAAATCCCAGATAAATGAACACCACATGCCCCTCCGTAGAAATCATTAAGCACAACCTCATCCTCCTCATGATTTAAGAAACTACATAAAATGGAATCAACCCCATGGCGGTACAAAGTATCATCCACTACGAGGTAGTTCTTCGCTACGTGACGTAGTTGTAGATGCTCATCTCACGAGAGGTGAGTAGGAACCTTCAATGTTTGCAAATAAAAAATAATATCCCTATACCAAGGGTCCGCGGTTGATATGAGAAATTTATGCTCATCAACAATAGAATCCTCATAAACCTCTTCTTCATCCAAATTCGGGAAATCCGATATGAGCTCAACAAATAGTAATGATTTCTTCAACTTTGTTGAAACAAAATTGAGATCAAACTCTTGGCATATCACAATCCATTTATTATACTTTCCCCCAATCATCCTTCTAGTGAGGATGAATTGAAATGAATTAATGTGAGCTATGACCAAAGTTTAGAAAAGGAGGATGTAATGCCTCAAACGCTGAACTGCATGGACGGTGGCTAAGGCTAGCTTCTCAACATGGGTATAATGAAGTTCTGCATTAATAAGGTTGTGTCTAAGATATTAGATGATGCTCATGGAGCTCCTCATCCTCTTGAACCAACACCATACCAATCGTCTCTTGAGATGCGACCACATAAATAAAAAAGTCGCAGTTATAGTCTAGTGGACTAAGCACGGGGGTTAATGCCAAGTCTTTATTCATAGCATCGAAAGACTCCTGGGCTCTCTCATCCCAATAAAAATGGGTATGTTTCTTCAATAAATGCATGAATCCTTTAGTCAAATTGGAAAAATTGACTACGAACCTTTGCAAGAAGTTCTCCGTTCCTTTTAAACATTGAATATGTTGAATGTTATGTGAGAGAGACAATTGATGTATTGCCTCAACCTTCAATGGAACAACTCTAATAACCTCCTTGGACACAATCAATCCTAGTAAAAAACAAACCTTCACACAAAATATGCACTTATTAGGATTTAACCAAATCTGATAATGACGGCATCTTTCAAAAACCAATCTCAAATGATAAGGATGACGCCCTCTCAAGCAAGAGTGAGCATCTAGATCATCCAAATACACTTCAATAATATTTTTAAGATCATGAAAGGAAAAGGTCATGGCCTGTTGAAATGTATATCCAGTGTTTTTAAGGTCGAAGGTCATCTTCCGATATGAAAAAGTTCCACAAGAACAAATAAATGCAGTGTTATGTTGGTCCTCAGGTTTAATATGTATCTGATTATATCCAGAAAATCCATCCATAAAGGAGAAAACGTCACTTCCCACAAACTCATCCAAAATTTGATCAATAAATGGTGTAGGGAACTTATCTTTAGAACATGCTCGATTTAAATCATGGAAATCAGTGCATATTCGGATTGTTCCCTTCTTCTTATCCACCAGAATGGGATTTGAAACCCACTCTATCAAGGGAACAAGATAGATAAAACCAACTTTGAGCAGTTTCTCTATCTCTGCTTTAATAGCGGGCGCTTTCCTAGGAATCATGGCACGCAAACGTTGTCGAACCAGTTTAGCATCCGAATAGGTTTTGATTTCGTGTTCGACAATGCAAGGGCCTATTCCCGGTATCTCTTCATATGATCAAGAGAAAACATCATGAAATTCCTTAAAAATCTCGATGTACTCTTTAATCTTGTTAGGGTAACAATCCACCCCAATGTAAACATTCTCAATCTTAGCAGGAACACGATAAATATTGATAGCTATCGTTGGTGACAAGTTATCCATGTTCCCTTCAGCAATCTGACTAGGAGAGCTTAATGGTACCATGGGGATACCATATTTCTCGCTTAGAATCACCCTAAATTCATCAAACTCTAAACAATCAAGCTTAGGAAGGAAATACAATCTATGGTGCAACTCTCACCAAGGTTGTTCTATCCCAGACATGTTGATGTATTTGTAACTTCGAAATGTATTCACTTGTATATTTTATATATTGTATTTCATTGGTACCCAATGTTCCTATTGGGAGAATAATTAATGTAATCAAGTCATGTAAATTCATATGGATTAACACTCCTTCGTAAGTCGGGGGTAAAGTCCCAACAGTTGTAGGGCACTAGGGTTATTAAATTCTCCTAGAGAATTCGACCTAGTCAGTAATTGTCAAGTAGAAAACTAGTATAAATAGAGAGTGAGCCTCTCTATTTGAGACACACTCACCTAGATATAGCACATAGGTGAGAGAAGAGTAGCTCAAACAAGTGAGAGAGAGAACAGTTGTTGGATGTCATCATTTTGCTTTGGGTTTTACTATTTCCATTGGTGCTCATTCTATCTCTGAGGAAGTTGCGGGGTTTTCTCCTTTATGGTTTCCTAGAGGAAAATATTTGTGTCTATTGTCTCTTGTGATTGATTGTTCTACATGTTATTCTCTCAGATAAGATCCTAATATCATACTGTCTAATTGATAAAAATCTAACATGGTATCAGAGCTAACCTAAGAAGAAGACATTGTGCAAATGCAGAAGCTAGGGATTCTTACTTTTTGGGTCTCTCTCCATAGTCCATTATCAAAAGGAGGCTAGGCTAACTCTCCATTGAAGGGCACATCTTTCTATCAAAGCATAATCTGATTCTGAGCATTTTCAGTTTTTGACCTGTCGTTGCTGCAGGAAATTAGGGCTTTTCACATAAGTGGAATTTTTGAGTGAGCCCAGCATAGGATTTCTCTCTTCATCAAAATCGAAGTTTAGAGACCAAGATTGAAGTTTTTGGTTGGGTAGAACTTCACAAAAGTAAAACCCTATTTTGCCCATGAACAAAAAAACCTGCACCACAGAAGATCAACTCCAGATCTAGTTTCAGCTTCTCAAATTGGTAAGATCTAAATATTTTGTATTTCCATTTGAGGTTCTTAGTTAAGATGTCTCATCACACCCAACTTGAAGAAAAGCTTGAAGAAGATGATAAGTTCCGAGCATGGAAGTATAGGATCTCACTAATTCTTGAAGAAAATGAATTGGACTCCTACATCAATGGAGAGGTTCCAGTTCGATACGGAGATGAGGCTATGGCCTTACACAAGAATAAATTGGTCAAGGCCAAGAGGATTATTTCTGATTCAATCAAGGATCACCTCATACCACATGTTTCCTCCCTAAAGACACCTAAAGAGATGTTTGATGCCTTGACCAAGCTATTTGAAGGGAAGAACATAAATCAAAAGATGACCTTGAGATATCAATTGAAGAATGTTAAGATCTATAATGAAGAGACCATACAGTCATACTTTACAAGGGTCTCCTAGATCAAAGAACAACTTGAAGCGGTATATGAAGAAGTAGAGAATGCATAAATTGTGATGACCACCTTGAATGGTCTCCCTAGGTCATGGGATTCATTCATTCAAGGGATTTGTGCTAGAAGAAAGCTAATCAGCTTCAGTAGGTTGTGGGAGGAATTCTCATAAGAAGAATCTCGAATAGTAGCATGAGAAGAAAATATGGGAAATGAAGATCAAGCTCTCATAGTACATACCAAGAAAAATAGAAGGGACTATCATCATCATAGAGGTAAGCATTCACACTAGAATAACCCTAGAAGAGATCTATCTAGTATCTGATGCTATACATGTGATGAGAAAGGACACATATCTGGATACTGTCCCAGAAACAAAGGTGGTTCTCAAAAGAAGAAGAACTACAAAATAATACATCATCCTCATACTGCAGAGCATGATGAACCTCCAAGAAAGAGAGTCAAAGAAGAATATTCTTCTAGTCATGAAGAATATGTTTTGAATTATGCCCTCACGAGAACTGTCACACATGGAAGAAATGATTGGATCATATATAGTGGGGCTTCAAAACATATGATGGGATTCAAAGAATCCTTTGTGAAACTATCCGAACATGAGTCACCCATAAAGTGAAACTTGGGGATGACTACCAATATCCCATAAAAGGTAGCGGTGAATCCTCTTATAAGCTAGACTCTGGAAATTCTATGAATATTAAGGATGTATTATTTGTACCAGGACTAAAGAAGAACCTTCTCTCCATCTCTGCATTAGATGCGAAAGGCACAAGGATTGGATTTGTGGATGGCCAAGTTGTTATGTGGCCAAAGGGAAAGACTATAGATGATGCAGTTGTGATTGCAGATCAAGAGAGAGGATTATACAAATTAAAAGGCCAACTAGAACAAGATTTGGTCCATGACTCAGTAGAGCCAAATGAACTTTGGCATAGAAGGCTTGCACATGTGCACTATAGGGAACTACCACTTGCAAGAAAATCTGTTCAAGGTCTTCCAAAAATATAGGAAAAACATGAAGGTATTTGCAAAGGATGTGCAAAAGGAAAGAACACAAAGAAGACATTTCCAAGTAGTGAGAGCAAGGAAAAAGGAATCTTGGAAATCATCCACTCCAATGTATGCAGTCTGATGTCATCCAGTTCATTGAATGGGTATGTATACTATGTTTCTTTCATTGATGATTTTTCTAGGAAGACATGGATATACTTCTTGAAAAACAAAGATGAAGTATTCAGCAAGTTCAAAGAATTAAAATCCTTGATCGAGAACCACACAGAAAATAAAATCAAGACCTTTTGATCAGACAATGGTAGAGAATTCACATCAAATGAATTCAAAGAATTGTGTAGAGATTTAGGGATTAAGAAGGAATTGAATACTCCATATAATCCACAACAGAATGGGGTTGCAGAAAGGAAGAATAGAATGATTATGGAAGCTGTAAGGGAAATGATTCATGATCAAGATATTCCCATGTATCTATGGGCACAAGCTGCTAGGACAACTATGTATGTATGAAACCGTACTCCACATAAACTACTTGAGAACAAGACACCTGAAGAAGTCTTCTTCAGGAAGAAACTAGAAGTCAGTCATCTAGGAATATTTGGATGTCCAGTGTACATACACATTCCGAAAGAAAAGAGAACAAAATTAGATCCTTCAGGAAAGAAGGGTATATTTTTGGGATATAGTGAAATCTCAAAGTCTTACAAAGTATACTTCCCAGGATTCAAGAAGATCGACATTAGTAGAGACGTAACATTTGACAAATACTCATCTTACAACAAATCTAGAAAGAGACCTATTGAAGACCCTGAAGAAGTAGAAGCACCCAAGATTCAAGATACAACTATGAACGATGCAACTCAAGAAGAAGATCGAGAAATAGAAGAACCCTAGGAACCTGTAGATCCACCCCATGAGAAGAATCCTCACAAGAGGAAACCTAGATGGGTACGATAGGCTATCCAAGGTGCAGAAAGATATTGGGCTCCAGGAGAAATGCACAGAGAGAGGAAAAGAACCAGGTCCTACTTCGGATATGTATACCTATTATGTGACATCATTGATAAAGAACCTTCCAACTATGAAAAAGGACTGGCTATGTAGCGGAAGACCTTGCATAGGGAAAGGCCTACATCAAGTATGAAAAAGGAATGGCTCTATAGAACTACATTTAGTATGAAAAAGGACTGGCTCTATAGTAGAATACCTTGCAAAGGGCAAGGCATACATCCAGTATGACAAAAGGACTGGATCTATAGAACTACATCCAGCATGAAAAAGGGTTGGCTCTGTAGAGGCCTACATCCAGTATGAAAAAGGATTGGCTCTATAGAGGTACATATAGCATGAAAAATGGTTGTATATGTAGAGTCCTACATCTAATATGAAAAGGAACTGGCTCTATAGAGGTAAATCTAGCATGAAAAAGGGTTGGCTCTGTAGAGGCCTACATCCAGTATGAAAAAGGACTGGCTCTGTAGAGGTACATCCAACATGAAAAAGGGCTATCTCTGTAGAGATACATCCAACATGAAAAAGGGATGGCTTTGTAGAGATACATCCATCATGAAAAAGGGCTAGCTCTATTGATGAAGTCCTACATGGAGGCTAGGCCTATGACTAGCATGAAAAAGGGCTGGCTCTATAGAAATTCCTACGATGAGAAGAATTGAGAGATAAAACCATTTGATCGAGATAGCAGAAGTAGTTATGATGATGATGATCCAGTGATGATCTAGCTTTGATGATGATCCAGTAATGATGATCCAGTGAGATCTAGCTTTGATCCAACGATGAAGACTTGTGTTGATGAATTATGTCAAGAGAATACCTTCCTAGTTAAGAGGAGTGTTGATGTATTTGTAACTTTGGAATGTATTCACTTGTATATTTTATATATTGTATTTCATTGGTCCCCGATGTTCCTATCAGGAGAATCATTAATGTAATCAAGTCATGTAAAGTCATATAGATTAACCCTCCTTTGTAAGTCGGGGGTGAAGTCCCCACAGTTGTAGGGCACTAGGGTTATTAGACTCTCCTAAAGAATTCGGCCCTATTAAGTAATTGTCAAGTCATAAACTAGTATAAATAGAGAGTGAGCCTCTCTATTTGATACACACTCACCCAACTATAGCACATAGGTGAGATATGAGGAGCTCACACAAGTGAGAGAGAGAATAGTTGTTGGAAATCATCTTTCTATCTTTGGGTTTTATTGTTTCCATTGGTGCTCATTCTATCTCTGAGGAAGCTGCGAGGTTTTCTCCTTTATGGTTTCCCAAGGAAAATCTTTGTTTCTATTGTCTCTTGTGATTTATTGTTGTGCATGTTATTCTCTCATATATGATCCTCAGATAATATTGTCAAATTGATAAAAATCTAACAAGACATAGCCTCAAGAATAGATTCATCTGATGGAAAAACATCATTAAGGTAGTCTTGAGAGTGAGATGACTCAACTGCCCAAGCAAGAAGCAAGCACATAAGGGTCCTTCTCCTCTGTCCATGAAGAGGAAAGAATAGGCTCCACAACATGAACAATATTAGCTTGATACACCACCAATGTTGCAGGAAACAGCACGTATGTCTCAGTAGGTGCAGAATTATCACTCGAAGTACTCGATGAAGGAAGAATCCAAGGATCCTCCATATGAGAGTTGTGAAAAGAGACCAAATTCAACAAGTTCAAAGACTTACCAAGACTATACCAATCATAATGATGGGCACAGGACAACTAAATTTTTCCATGAGAGAAGGATACATGTCCACCCCCACATTCTCAATTGCCGGCTAAGAATGATCGATAATCGGGATACAAGCTCTTGATGATGCTTTAGCACTCAAATTTTGGAAAAATTTTTTATCAATAGTAATGATATTCCTATCCAAAGGAAAACAAACCACTCAAAATAGGGAAGAGGCTACTACTTGCATATTGTACATCTAGTTCCTACCGAGTAAAGTATTGTAGTCAAGGGGTGCATCAGCCACCTCAACCTCAATCGCAACAATCTTCCCCCCCAATTAGACCTCTAGGGAAGAAAGTATACCATCCAGCCAAAATGATCTTCCATTAGAAGCAGTCAACATGTTCCCAGATTTAGACAATGTGGGAGAACCTAATCCCTTCCAATAGGCCAAAGACATCATTGAAGCGGCAGCGCCTTCATTAATCACAGTGCATTTGATGGTGTTGTTTAGATACTCTACGTGAATCAAAAGAGAAACATAGTAAGGCGAGCAAGTCTGTATTCCATGAGTTTCAAATTTGATCACGGAAGGAGAGCTATCATCACCGACCCAAAGAGAAGAAAACAAGGCATTCCTTTGAGGAGGACAAGTCTAAAGCACTTCTAATGCAGACATCGCACAAGGAGTTTGGCCCAAATCATCGATAATTGATTATTTTTGGGCGGCTCGAGCATTAGAATTGTGCCCCAAGCACTTCAAGACTCCCTTAGGAATGCAAGGAAGAAATTAAATTTTATCCATAGGATTTTCAATTCACAAAGGGCTCTCAGGTGGAGAAGGTTCTTTCCCAAGGTCTGGTTGTGACGTACCATAGTCTTTCGCACGCATCACAACACTCATATCTTTCACCATGTTGATGAAACCATGACCAATAGCAGCATTGGGAGGGTTTTGAGTTCCACTAGAAGCACTACCAGGATCCATGGTCCTCGAGTTCATATTTTGATTATTTGGTAAAGGATTTGTGAACACAGCTGGGACCTATGCTATGAACTTTGAGGCATATTCCATATGAGGGAACAAGTGACTGAGGTGATCATCCCTACACAAATTGCAAGGAAATTTTACCTTCCGCTTAGGATTCTTGTCCCTCCCAGCATTATTATTGTTATTGGTATTGTAATTAGTCTCATTATCATTTGCATTCCCACCCTTTCAATTATTTTTTCCTTTCTTTTTATTCCTTCCAGGTTTTTGGTTACCTTTTAGGTTCAACGATTGCACTAAAAGTACATCCACTATTTGGGTAGGATGAGATGAAGTCATAGCTTGTCCCAACTTAGGCTGGGTAAGCGATAACTGGCTCACTTGTTTCGTAAGCGAGTCTACAGGTTTTGTACTTGTGGATCCAACAATACCATTGGCATGTGGCCCAGGTTTAAAATTGGGGTCAAAATTGGAACACAGAGCATTCGGTATGATCTCATAAAGGATCCCAGACTGAGCATAAATCAAGTCTAGCCAATGGGCCCTAAAAATAGCTTGGTCCTCATTTTGCACTCCGAATGTGGAAACATCCTTCGCGATATAGGGTAACAACGACTTGAGGAACCACTCTAGAAGAAAATCTAGTGGTATAAATGCTTTAATCATCCTATTCCATCTATGCCACTCTTGAATGTGATCCAAAATGTGGGTGGCTTTGTCTTGTCGAAATGTCGACAAGAGTTCAATATTGGCGTTGTAACACATAGGTAGCTGGAAGTGATTAAGAAAATTCATAGATAGGTCATTAAACCAAGTATAAATCCCCCCAGGTAACTCTATATACCATTTAGCGGTAGGACCCGTGAAGGTGCATTGAAATAGTCTCAAACAAACAGAATCATCGTTCAAGGAGTTCGAATAGAACCAAAGATGGAAGGTCGTGATGTGCTCACCAAGATATTCACCATACTTAACTTCAAACTTTGGAATGTCCGAAGGAATTTTGGTAGGAACCGTCAGCCATGTCGAGTCATGAGATACCATATTGTTTTTCAATCTTGACAAATGAGATAGATTCAAAGTCACAAGGAAAGGGATCCTAGGTTGATTTGATTGGTTCCATGCTCCCTGATAGCACTGGTTCACATAAGGTTGATTTCCATATACACCATGGCCTTGGCCAGTGGGATAGTAACCTCCTCCCATTTGACCCATGTAGGGTTGCATGTAAGGATTGTAATTTAGGGTACCTTGAGGCTGGGGTGCTACAAGTCCATAATTAGGATACTGATATGCGGGTTGATACATGGATCCATAAGATGCATAGGTTTCTCCGTAAGATGGTCCGTAAGAAGGTCCATAAGAGGTTGCATAATATTAACCATGACATGGTCCACTGGAAGGTCCATAAGATGCTCCATAGGAAGGTATATGTCCTGCTGACATAGAAGGAGCCACATAGACTTGTGACACTACAGTGTGAGCAAAAGTAGAATGGACATGGCTAGTAGTAGAAATCCGACTAGAAGGACCAGTAGATTTAGGAAGAAGATGCCTTGTTAAAAAAACATTTGAAGGGACTGGTGTTGAAGATGATGGAATATGTGAAGGAATATAACTTATGTCCCCAATATTCACATGTCATGGTTATGGTCCCCAAATAGGAACACTAGTGCTAGGCCTAGGGTGCTTGTGTGAAGGCACTTCCACCACAGGAATGAAGGTGTAATGTGACTAGTGCTACCAAACCTCTCCACCTAGAAAGGAATGGAAATTCCCCCCAGATTTGCACTAGGGTCTACATCCGATTCGGCATGGGGTGTTGGACCAGTCTTGGGAATATCAGGAATTCCATACCTAATAGTCCTAGTGCTAGTGGGTGCATGGTGAGTCTCATCACCTGTAATCCAATACCAGTGATTAGGGTGTGTGTGGTCTATGAATCATGAAAGATGTTCATGTGATGGTCTAGTTGAATGATTACTAGACCCTACCAGAGTCCCATATGTGGTTGAAGGTTCAACCTCCCATACATGTGGTGGAAAATTAGGGATCTCCAGGATCTCAAGCTCATGGTCACTGATGGTGTGTGAATCAAAGTGAGAATAAGTCTGCTCGGAATGTCTGGTTCTCTCCCCCAAAGGAGAGGAGATGTAGAAGGAGAAAGCCCTGCTAAACGAAAAAAATGGCGAGGTTCTGCATGTTAGATTTTTATCATTTAAGCTAGCATTATATTAGGATCTTTAACTGAGAGAATAACAAGCACAACAATCAAACACAATAGATAATGAACACAATGTTTTTCCTCAGGGAAACCATAAATGGAGAAAACCTCGCAACTTCCTCAGAGATAGAATCAACACCAAAAGTAAAACCCCAAAACAGTAAGATGATCTCTTGACAACAATAGCCTCTTTCTTTCTAGCCCCAGCAACTTCTTCTCTCTCAGCTATGCACTACAACTGAGTGTGAGTGAGTGTGTGATAAATAGAGAGGCTCACTCTCTATTTATACTAATTCCTGACTTGAAAATAACTCACTAGGGCTGACTTCTCTAGGAGAGTCTAATAACCCTAGGGCCCCAGAACTACAGGGACTTTAACCATTGAACAATAGGAGGGTTACCCACAATGACTTGACATGACTTGTTTACATTATTGAATCTCCTGATAGGAACATCGGGGCATGACATGACACAAATACATTACAAATACTTCCCGGAATAAACATCGGGGTACAAGACATAAGATATACAAGTGAATACATTCTGAAGTTACAAATACATCAACACTCCCTCTTAACTAGGAAGGTATTCTCTTGACACAATTTATCAGCACAAGTATTCTTCTCTATATCATCTGGATCATCAATGGGTTCTCATCATCTTCATCTTCAAGCAATCTTCATATTCAAGTCATCCTCATATTCAAGTTATCTCCATCTTCAAGTCATCTTCATCTTGATCTAGATCAACACTCGATCTGGATCATCAGTGTTGGATAATCTCTACTGGATCATCATCACTGGGTATGGATCATCATCACTTGATTTGGATCATCATGGGTGCTATCTCTTGATTCTTCTCATCATAGGAAGTTCTACAGAGCCATCCCTTTTTCATGTTGGATGTACATCTACAGAGGCAATCCTTTTTCATATTGGATGTATCGTCACAAAGCTAGTCCTTTTTCATACTAGATGTGGAATCTACATAGATCCAGTCCTTTTTCATATTGGATGAGTCTTCACAGGGCTAGTCCTTTTTCATACTAGATGTGGGATCTACACAGAGCCAGTCCTTTTTCATACTGGATGAGTCTTCACAGAGCTAGTCCTTTTTCATACTGGATGAGTCTTCACAGAGCTAGTCCTTTTTCATACTAGATGTGGGATCTACACAGAGCCAATCCTTTTTTCATACTGGATGAGTCTTCATAGAGCTAGTCCTTTTTCATTCTAGATGTGGAATCTACACAAAGCTAGTCCTTTTTCATACTGGATGTGTCTTCACAGAGCCAGCCCTTTTTCATGCTGGATGTGGGATCTACACAAAGCTAGTCCTTTTTCATACTATATGTGTCTTCACGGAGCTATCCAATTTTAATGTTGGATGTGGGATCTACATAGATCTAGTCCTTTTTCATACTAGATGTGTCTTCATAGAGCCAACCCTTTTTCATGCTGGATGTGGTATCTACACAGAGCTAGTCCTTTTTCATACTAGATGTGTCTTCACAGAGCCAACCCTTTTTCATGCTGGATGTGGGATCATCACATACATCTGACAATGGAAGGAACCAATCCTCTCACCATGTCACAGCTCTTATATCCGACCATGGAAGGAACCAATCCTCTCACCATGTTGGAAGGGCACAACACTTACATATGACCATGGAAGGAACCAATCCTCTCACCATGTCAGAAGGGCACAACACTTACATCTAACCATGGAAGG
Organism: Pseudotsuga menziesii; assembly: GCA_001517045.1. Taxonomy (NCBI): domain Eukaryota; kingdom Viridiplantae; phylum Streptophyta; class Pinopsida; order Pinales; family Pinaceae; genus Pseudotsuga; species Pseudotsuga menziesii. The sequence continues at coordinate 20,233 of LPNX010617635.1, read as the reverse complement.
AACCAATCCTCACACCATGTCAGAAGGGCACAACACTTACATCTGACCATGGAAGGAACCATTCCTCTCACCATGTCAGAAGGGTTCAGCACATAAACATCACTTCCTCTTGGAAGGAATCTCGATCTGGAGAACAGCAATCTTCTCCCTGAAGTACTCAAACTTCACCCTTGCCAATGGCTTAGTCAACAAATCAAATATCTGTTCATCCATAGCAACATACTGGAGCTTCACCGCTCCTCTTTACACCATATCCTTGATATAGTGATACTTAATCTTGATATGCTTCAACTTGTCATGGAACACATGGTTCTCTGACAAATTCACACAACTCTGGTTGTCACAATATCTACAAGTAGCATCTAACTGGAGATAAAATAAATCAGACAATAGCTTCCTCATCCATGCATCCTCACAACTAGATGAACAAGCTGTGACATACTCTACTTCAGCTGTACTTAGTGCCACATATGATTGCTTCCTGCTAAACCAAGAGATCACACCTGATCCCATACTGAAGCAGCACCCTGAAGTGCTCTTCCTGTTGATGGCACTTCCTGCCCAATCTAAATCAACATAACCCTCCACGTTAATCTTCTAATCAGTCTTATACTTGAGCCCATAATCAACTGTACCCTCTAGGTACCTTAGAATATGCTTTGCAGCAATCAAGTTAACATGTCTCGGATCTGTCAAGAACTCGCTCAAGGTGTTCACAACAAAGAAAATATATGGTCTCGTATTCGTTAGGTACATCAAGGTCCCAATCATCTGATGATACATTGTGGCATCAACCGAATCAGATGAAGCATCACTCAATAGCTTCAGGTTAGATGCCATAGGTGTTGTTAATTCCTTGCAGTCCATCATCCCAAATCTCTTTAGGATATCTACTACATGCTTCCCTTGTCCAAGGAAGATTCCATCCACATTCTGCCACACCTCCATGCCTATAAAATAATGCATCATACCCAAGTCCTTCATTTCAAACTTGGCAGCAAGCTTTCTCTTCGTATCAGCAACCAACCCATGCATACCTATTACAAACAGATCATCTACATATAGTAGGAGAATCACTGGGTTGCCATCTTCAACCTTGTAGTAAAGGTTGGAATCTGCTTTACTCTTAGTAAAGCCCAAACTAGATAGAAAGTTGTCAATTCTATCGTACCATGTCCTGGGTGCATATTTCAAGCCGTACAGGGATTTCTTCAATCTACACACATGAGATTCCCTATCATGTGTCTCAAAACCAAGTGGCTTCTCCACATACACTTCCTCTTCTACTACACCATTTAAGAAAGCAGTCTTGACATCCATCTGGTGTATCTTCCATTTCATCACTACAGCCAAAGCAAGTACTGATCTAATGAAAGTGTATATGGCTACAGGTGCAAAATTTTCTTCATAATATATTCCTTCTTTCTGGGAGAAGCCACGAGCCATGAATCTTGCTTTATATTTTTCTATGCGGCCATCTACAGCATGCTTGATCTTGTAGATCCATTTGGAAGTCACCACAGACTTCCCCTCATGTCTTGGGACAACATCCCAAACATCATTCTTCATGATCAATTGGTATTCTTCAATCATAGCATCCTTCCATTCTTTCTTTTCTGTTGCTTCTTCATAGTTGGAAGGTTCTTTATTAATGAAATCACATAGTAAGGCTACATAACTAGAACAAGACCTAGTTCTTTTCCTTTCTCTGTGTGATTCTTCTAGAGCCCCATATCTTTCTGCACCTTGGATAACTGCTCGTAACCAAACAGGTTTCCTCTTGTGAGGATTCTTCTCCTGAGGTGGATCTACAGGTTCTTAAGGTTCTTCTATTTCTCTATATTCTTCTTGATATTCTTCGTTCATGGTTCTGTCATGAATTCTGGGTGCTTTTGCTTCTTTAGGTTCTTCAGTAGGTCTCTTTCTAGATTTGTTGTAAGCTGAGTCTTCGTCAAATGTCACATCCATGTTGATGTCAATATTCTTGAATCCTGGGAAGTATATTCTGTAAGCTTTCGAGTTTTCAGAGTATCCCACAAATATACCCTTCCTTCTTGAAGGATATAACTTTGTCCTCTTTTGTTTCGGAATGTGTATGTACATTGGACAACCAAATATTCTGAGATGGCTAACTTTTGGTTTCTTCCCGAAAAAGACTTCTTCAGGTGTCTTATTCTCGAGTACTCTGTGTGGAGTACGATTCTGTACATACACTGTTGTTCTTGCATCTTCTTCCCATAGATGCATGGGAAGATGTTGATCATGAAGCATGGCCCTTGTATCTTCCATGATTGTTCTATTATTCCTTTCTACAACTCCATTCTGTTGTGGATTATATGGAGTGGTTAACTCCCTCTTAATCCCTGAATTTTTGCATAGGTATTTGAATTCATTCGAAGTGAATTTTCCGCCATTATCTGATCGAAAAATATTGATCTTCTTTTATGTGTGGTTCTCGATCAAGGCTTTGAATTCCTTGAACTTGTTGAATACTTCAACTTTGTTCTTCATAAATTTTATCCATGTCTTCCTAGAAAAATCATCAATGAAAGAAACATAGTATACATACCCACTTAATGAACTAGATGACATCGAACCGCATACATTGGAGTGGATGATTTCCAAGATTCCTTTTTCCTTTCTCTCACTACTTGGAAATGTATTCTTTGTGTTATTTCCCTTTGCATATCCTTTGCAAACACCATCATGTTTTTTCTACATTTCTGCAAGGCCTTCAATAGCTTTGCTTGCAAGTGGTAGTGCTCTGTAATGCACATGTGTAAGCCTTCTATGCAAAATTTCATTTGGTTCTACTGAGTCATGAACCAAAGCTTGTTTTGGTTTTCCCTTCAATTTGTATAGACCTCCTTCTTGTTCCCCAATCACTATTGCATCGTCAAAAGTCTTTCCCTTTGGCCACATAATAACTTGGCCATCTACAAAAGCCACCCTCATTCCTTTTGCATCCAATGCAGATATGGAGAGGAGGTTCTTCTTTAGTCCTGGAACAAACAATACTTTTTTCATCTTCATAGAATTTCCAGAGTCTATCTTATAGGAGGATTCACCACTACCTTCTATTGTATACTGGTAGTCATCCCCAAGTTTCACCTTGTGAGGTGACTCATGTTCAGATAGTTTCACAAATAATTCTTTGAATCTCATCATATGCTTGGAAGCACCACTGTCTATAAGCCAATCATTGTTTCCATGTGAGATAGTTCCCGTGAGAGTAGAGATCAGCACATATTCTTCATCACTTTCTTGTCTGATTCTCATTGTGGAAGGTTCATCATCCTTTGTAGCATGAGCATGATGTCTTCTCTTGTTTCCCTTTTTCTTCTTTCAGTTCCATTTGTTAGGGTAGTATTTGGATATGTGACCTTTCTCATCACATCTGTAACATCTAATAGTAGACAGATCTCTTCTAGAGTGTGAGATCTTACCTTTGGAGTGATGATGGTCCCTTCTAGTTTTCTTGGTATGGACTGTGAGAGATTGATCTTCACTTCCCATCTTTTCTTCTCGAGCTGATATCCGAGCTTCTTCTTGAGAGCATTCTTCCCATAGTCTGTTGAACTTGACTAACTTCTTTTTGGCACAGATCCCTTGAATGAAAGAGTTCCATGCCCTAGGAAGACCATTCAGGGTGGTCATCACAATCTCTACATTCTCCACTTCTTCATCTACTGCTTCTAGTTGTTCCTTAATTTGAGATACCCTTGTAAAGTAAGACTGGATGGTCTCTACATTCTGGATCTTTACATTCTTCAGTTGGTTTCTCAGATTCATCTTCCTGTTTATGTTCTTCCCTTCAAAAATTTTGGTTAGGGTATCAAACATAGATTTAGGTGTCTTTAGGGAGGACACATGTGGTATGAGGTGATCCTTGATTGAATCAGTAATAATCCTCTTATCCATAACCAATTTATTCTTGTGTAAGGCCTTAGCCTCATCTCCCTCTGGAACTGGAACCTCCTCATTGATATAGGATTCTAACTCATTTTCTTCGAGGACCAAGGAGATCCTATACTTATAGGCTTGGAAATGATCAGCTCCCTCAAGATTTTCATCAAGATTGGTATGATGAGACATCTTAACTGAGAACCTCAAATGGAAATACAAAAGATTTAGATCTTACCAGGTCAAGATGTCGGATCTAGATTTGGAGCTGAATTTCTGTAGTGCTGGTTCAGGAGCAAATTAGGGTTTGGATTTTCTAGACTTCTATCCAACCCAATGCTTTGATCTTGATCTCTAAACTTCAATTTTGAGGAGGAGATCAATCCAGGCCTGGGCTCATTGAAAAATTCCACTTTTGTGGAAAGCCCTAATTTCTGGCAGTAGTGTCGAGTCCAAAACTGAAAAGGCTCATGATTGGATTCTGCTTCGATAGAAAGATGCACCCTAGGGAGGAGAGTTATTCCAACTTTATTTTGTTGAAAATCTATGGAGAGAGATCTACAAAGTAGGAATCCCTAGTTCCCGCAGCTGCACAGTGTCTTCTTCTCAGGTGATCTCTGATCCCATGTTAGATTTTTATCATTTAAGCTAGCATTATATTAGGATCTTTAACTGAGAGAATAACAAGCACAACAATCAAACCCAAGAGACAATGAACACAATATTTTTCCTCGGGGAAACCATAAATGGAGAAAACCCCGCAACTTCCTCAGAGATAGAATCAACACCAAAAGTAAAACCCCAAAACAGTAAGATGATCTCCTGACAGCAGTAGCCTCTTTCATTGTAGCCCCAGTAACTTCTTCTCTCTCAGCTATGCGCTACAACTGAGTGTGAGTGAGTGTGTGATAAATAGAGAGGATCACTCTCTATTTATACTAATTCTTTACTTGACAATAACTCATTAGGGCCAACTTCTCTAGGAGAGTCTAATAACCCTAGGGCACCAGAACGACGGGGACTTTATCCCTTGAACAATAGGAGGGTTACCCACAATGACTTGACATGACTTGTTTATATTATTGAATCTCCCAATAGGAACATCGGGGCATGACATGACTCAAATACATTACAGATACTTCCCAGAATAAACATCGGGGTACAAGACATAAGATAGATAAGTGAATACATTCCAAAGTTACAAATACATCAACACCGCAGCCGGATCCTTAATGACTCAACAAAAAAGAAAAGAAGTTGTTCGCAGGGGTTTTGGGTAAGTGAGTTGCACAGCGTCGCGGCAGTTGCGCAAGCTCACGCGACACTGCGTAAGGCCAGATCAATGCGATGGGCAGAAGAATAACCACTTTTGAATATTTAATGTATTAAGTGACCATGTTTTGTGGACATAGGTCATTAGTGGTTAGAATTTAGTTAGAAGTGGACCTTTGATGTAAAGGCACAAGCCTATATATAGAGCTAGATTTGCAATTGTCAGAGAATCATGATCAACGGATACAAGTCCAAGTCAATATCTGAGAGTGATCAATATGTTACGATCTATCTATGGTCTTGATGAGTCTTCTGTTTGGAACAATCTATGATCTGTCTGTGTCAGATACTGAATTTTGGGATGTAATCAATCCCCTGCCATGGAGAAGAATTATCTGTTTTGGATCTATTACATAGAATTAATATGACATGACAGTTGTTGCCTAAATGTTATCTTCTGTTTTCTTGTTTTCTCTGCTACGATATCAATGAGAAGTGTATTCAATCTATCTATGACTTACTGATGTTGCTGCAATGAACTGATGATGCGATCTATCCCAATTCTGTTGTAATTCTGATGAATGATGATGAAGCTTATTAAAGTTGTTTTATGAAAGATACTACTGTGATAACACTGCTGCGATAATTGAATGATGTGATTTGTTAGATCCGTAGTTGTGAGGATGAATTGTGATAACTGTCTTAGTTTTGTCGAGTGACTTGGAGTAAGCTGACAGTTATGTTGTTAAAGCCACGGATTCCATATCTTCCCTTCTTACTTCCAGAAACTTGGTTTCGACGGCTCTCCCTTGAACATCTCGGGTGAGACTTTGTCCACTCTGCGGATGTTGCTGGGAAGGGTAAAAATTGTCTGGGATGGTGCTTAGGGATATCGTGCTAGTTGGGCATCGACAAAGTGAGAACCCCTGTCAGCGAGGCTTTGTTGGTGGGTTTTTTCCAATAAATGGTTCTGTTACTGGGACCGATTTGCGATTTAAAGGAGGATATGTTTTGGAATCTGACTCGACCAAAGATCGAGGAGTGGTTTGGTCTAAAACTGCGAGAATTTTCTAAAACAAAAAATTAGAATCCAAAGCTGTCGACGGGAAATTTGTTGGGCAGATATATTCAAGAAGGTCCTCACGAATGGTTCTTCTATGAGTTTCCTATCATATTGTATGAGTGGCTGGCAAAGTTCACTTCTAAGAAGACACAATTCCAAGGAGAAGAGTTGACATCTTGGACTCTGGAGCTGATCTAGAAATTACAAGAAACAAAAAATAAGGCATTGTGGCCTGTTGAGGTGTGGTTGGACAATATCATGGAGGGCTACATTACCGAGTTTGAAGGTTATACCAATAATTCATTTAGTGAAGCAGAAAGGGAGTTATTCAACGGACGACGAGGTAGATTTTTGTTGCCTCTATAGCTATCTATTAAACAACTTGTCTGCGAATAAGGTATTCTGAAGATGGACCAAAAGTAGTGGAACTCTAGTGTGCAGAGGCTGTAGACACCACGACGAAAGGGGGGAGATGCATGGAAAGGTAAGGGGTAGATGGGAACGATTTATGGTGATATTATGAAGGTCATCGAGGAAATAAGTGGTTGTACAAGAGGAGGAGCAAGGTTTTGAGAAAAGATGTAGAGGATAAGAGAAGGTCCTACTGCGATCAAAGTGCGATACCATGAAGAACAACCACATAAGACAAAATGAACTTTCAGTGACGACGAGGATGACCAGGCCCAGGCTATGCCCAGAATAACATCAAGCTCGAACCCCAGCATTAACATGTTGACACCTCTGCGCACCACTCCACCACCAGGAAGAAACGTGCATTCTACGTCGACTTACCCAACATGTCAGCAATAGTCTAGTATTAGAGTACCAGGCAAAGGAAGAAGGCCCAGAATTGCGGGTGACAAAATGAAGCTACCAATATTTCATGCAAACGGAACCAATGACCCAGAGAATTACTGGTTCTTGTGTGAAGCGATCAGGACTACCTGACAGACTGTGGATGACGATGTCAAGAAAAGCCAGTTGGCAACCACCCTCGGGGGTCATGTGCTGGATTGATACATGAGATTCATGCTGGTTCCTCACAGAGGTATAACAAAAACATTGGATGAGATCCATAAGGGGTTATTTGAAGAATTCAAGAACTTGAATTCTGAGTCTTAGTACATTACCGAGTTGAAAGAAATCAAGCAGTTCCCCAATGAAACGATTTGGGACTTTGATCAATGGTTTAAGACGTTGATGGCTTGAGTCAGCTTCCAGATAAGCGATGTTCAGCATAAGGAGTGGTTCATCACCATGCTTGTCCCACATATTAGACAACTGCTAATGCAACAAAATATTGCAATGTACAGCGAGGCTCTAGAAATCACGATGAAATTAGAAGCATCACCGGTAGGAGAAACCGCGGTTGGGATGAACTAGATTCAAGCACAATTGGCCAATATGATGATCCAATTGCAAGATATCAAGAAGGATAAGGAAGATCATGATGACCTTTGGTGCACCTGGTGTCATGTGGATGGACACACCAAGGATCCATGTCCGACATTTTGAAATTATTTGCTTTCAGGAGCCCCAAACCCATTGAGCTGCACTGGTGTACCATGGTGCCACATTTGTTAGGTCTATGGGAATCGACATGAGAACTGTGACTACATCCAAAATATGCAAGGCAGAGAGTCTGTACTGTACCTTTTGTCGGTCAGTAGGACATGACGATAAAAATTATCAAGCTTATGACTTGCTCCAGGAAAGGACATATGATTTATACTTTGTAAAAGGTGAGGACCCCTGGGCAATGCAAGTGTAGCCACATATGGCACATCCAATAGTACAGGTGTAGTATACACCGCTTCCCTAGATGCAGTTTATCCCATCGCAACTGCAGCAGCAGCTTATGCAGCCATGGTTTGCACCGGAGCCGCAGCCATAGTTTGCGCCATGAACACAGTATAATTAGGTACTCCTCATTCATCCTTAGGCACAATATCTTCAAGATGTGCACTATGTCTAGTAGCAATCAAACCCCCCGCAGCAGTAATTGGCCCAGCCTCAGTTTCAGCAAGGAGGTGTACGAGGAGGATTCCGTGGAGGATTTAGTGGACGAGAAGGAGGCTTCGGTCGAGGAGGAGGAGGAGGTCGAGAATCAATCTAGTGTTATACCTGTGGAGTGTTCAGGCACTACTAGAAGGAGTGTCCTCACGTGCAGTGTACATACTATGTGGCCAGCGAGCATAATGTTGAAAATTTCCCTCAAATGATTGCAAAATGGAAGCCTAGAAACATTCCTCAGTTGCATAATGCGCAGATTTAGAACCAGCCAACGTTCCAAGTGTAGAACTAGCCAATGATACAGAACCAGCTGATGATGTAGAATCAGATCCTGCCAGAGACTCAGAGTCAGCCGACGAACCCACCCTTGAATCAGAACCCACCATTGAATCAAGCCCAGAACTTGAATCAAGGATCGACAATTGCAATAATTCAAGCCAAACCACAAACGAAGGATGTCAATGTTGGGGTTGTCACTCACGTCGGTGCGACAACTGGAGAAGATGGACCACGTCAGAAAGTTCAGTTCGCTAGAAAAAAAAAGGTAGCATTTGATATTGTGAAGGAGAAAGACACCTTGTTTAAGGCCAATCATGCAATCGGGAGAAATCCAGGTAAGTTACCTATTAACAAAATGTCGTCTGCTTTTGATCCATCTATAGAGGTAGGACCATCGTGGAAACATGGTACCTTGCAACAGTTCTTTGAGAGTTGTTTGTCACTGGAAAGGGATCCTGAATCCCTTGTTGAGATTGAGAAGTTGTTGTGCCACCGGGATAATACATTGAAGGATTCCATGGTGAACTCCTTGCAAAAGAGGAAGACAGGAAAGGAGATGAGGATGAACATCCAGATCGGAGATTACGAGGTTGACTTGGTTATTCTGGATCTCGGATCATATGTAAACATTCGGACCAAGAAAACTTGGTAGCTGATGGGGAATCCGACATTGGGATGGTCATCGGTGTAGCTGCGACTAGCAAATAAGGAAAAGGTTCAGCCCATTGGTCGCGTCTCAAACTTGGTTGTTGATGTTGAAGGTATGAAAACGTATGTTGATTTTGATGTGATAGAAGTGGTTGAATATGGAGGTTCCTATCTCGCACTACTAGGGATTGGGTGGGATAATTATAGCATGGTGGTTATCAATTTCAAAAAATGGGTTATGACATTTAAGAACCAAGATGTCAGGGTCATTTCTCCCATGGACCCTTAGGAAGGACGCCAATATAATAAACATGTGAGGGATGAATCTGATAGAAGTTGGGATCACACCTATAATATCTCTGAAGACTATATCCACCCTACCATCGATGGTGAACTTGGATGGCGCAACGATAGTTCTGCATCCTCTGATTCTGATGATGCTTTGGAAAATTGGCAAAATAGGCTGCATGAGGTGTCATTTAGGAAATGCGGGTTGATCACATAGTCTCTCCGTCACGTAGCAACTGAGACTATCGAGTTGCCAATTTATGAAGGGATGCCAAAGTTATCAGAATTCTTTCAAGAATTTGAGGAGAAAATGTTTGAACCATAAATGGTATTGGCCCTATATGTATCACTGAAGGCTACCCCAATCTAATGGTGGGTGACGCACAAGCAGACGATCCATGACTGGGGATAGTGTCAGAGATTGATGATGGTGTGCTTAGGTCATTTGGAGGTCTATCATACTGGGAGATACGATGGATGGAATGACCCTACCAGACACTTGATGGAATGTCAGGCATTATGGGCATCATGACCTAAAGATGAGTGGGTCCATGCTTTTGCTCATACTCTGGATGAGATGCTGAGATCTTGGTAAGTAGCGGTAGAACTGTGCAGAACTATAACCACCTGGGAAGAGTTGTCATTTTTCTTCATGCAGATGTTTAGTTTCGAGGATGGAAACCCAGAGGTATATAATGCATTGCAAATCATCTGCGACGTAGTGATGAAGGTCATCCATGTCGCATACCTAGTTGATCCACATGCACACTGATTGATGAAATACATGATGACATGTTACAATCTATCTGGGGAATCTGAAGATGATGATGAGTTACAGAATGTTAATATTCCGGAATCAAAAGGAAGCCGCAATGTTGCAGCACTAGACATACCAACGAATTCGATGAGTCAACTGCTAAAGCTTAGGAAATTCAACATTGAGTCAGAAGAGCACCCAAAATTTGCCAATATTAGGAACTATTGGGACGAAAAAACAATGGAAAAAATCACGGACCTACTACATGAATTCCAGGATCTTTTTCCAATGCGATTCTCAGAAATGAAGGGGATATTAGGGGACCTGGGGGACATGAAAATATCGTTGAAACCAGATGCAAAAAATGTGCAACAAAGGCCATATTGACTGAAACCATGATACAAGGACCGTATGAAGGCTAAGATTGACCAGATGCCAGATGATGGGATCGTCGATCCTATCCAAGAATCGGAGTAGATAAGCTCTATGGTGGTTCAAGATAAAAATATTGGTGAAGTTCGCATTTGCATCGACCTAGGAAAGTTGAATGATTCCTGCATGCATGATCCATTCCTCACTCTATTTACAGATGAGGTCCTTGAAGAGGTGGGAAGTTAGGATATGTATTTCTTCACAGATGTCTTTTCGAGGTACCACCAGATCCGGATTGCAAAGGAGGATCACCATAAGACCATGCTTATCACTGAATGGGGTTGTTTTCAATATACAGTCATGCCCTTTGGGTTGAAGAATGCACCAGCAATATTTTCTCTGGTAGTTGTCATTGTGTTTAAAGACTTTATTCAAAAGTTCGTGCAAGTATATATGGATGATTGGAGAGTCTATGGGCTAATTAGGAACCATATCAACAACTTGCGATTGATGCTAGAAAGGTGTCGACAACATCAGATTGCATTAAATTCTAGGAAGTGAATTTTCTGTGTGTCCTTTGGAATGCTACTCAGACACATAGTATGAAAGGAAGGTCTGTTGGTTGATCCAGCAAAGATCATGCTAATTCTTATTTTTCCACCGTCGACGAATGTGAATATGCTTCAAGTGATGCTGGGGCACATGGGGTACTATCACAAGTTCATCAAAGGATATGCTTCAATTACTGCCTGTGTGGAGAAGCTATTAAAGAAGGATGCTGCATTTGAGTGGAGTTAGGAATCTCAAGGAAGTTTTGACACATTGAAGGCCAAGATGGCCTCCGCACCCATACTGGTATTCCATGATTAGAAAAAGGAGTTCCATGTGCATGTCGATGCCTCTTTTGTTGCACTGGGGTTGTGCTTTCCCAACCAGGTGAGGACGACCTTGATCACCCAATCACATATGTGAGTAGGAATTTTTCATTTGCTGAACGAAATTACACGATGACTGAAAGAGAAGGATTGGTGATGGTTTATGCCCTGCAAAAGTTTAGGAACTATTTGTTAGGCAGTCACTTCAAGATGTTCACTGATCATTCTGCTTTGCAATATTTGGTCAATAATCCTATGTTGGGGGGGAATATCTGTCGGTGGCTGCTACTTTTTCAGGAATTTGACTTTGAAATAATTGTGAAGCTAGGACGGTTGAATACCAGTCCTGATCACCTGTCTCACATTAAGACCGGAGAAGAACCTACCAATATTGATGACATATTACCAGATGCACAACTATTCCGTGTTGACATCGTCGATGATCATTATGCCCCAATCATTCAGTTCTTGGCCACTGGTGTTTCCCCTGAGAACCTTTCAACCAATCAGAAGAAGCAGTTGGTATTAAAGGGTTTAGATTTCTAGCTGATTGCTGGGAAGTTATACAATATTGGACCAGATGAAATCTTGCGACGTTGTATCCTACTGCATGAGTAGGGACCTATTCTAGAAGAATCACATGCAAGAATCGTGAGAGGTCACTATGGAGGAAGGGATACTATGCGAAAGGTGTTGTGTGATGGGCTATGGTGTTCTAAATTGCATAATGATGTTGCAGACTATGCACGGATTTGCGACGTCTTCCAGCACGTCGGTAAATCGTTGCGGCAGGAGGAGATGCCGCTTGTGCTGCAGGTGACTCTATAACATTTTGATAAATGGGTCATGGATTTTGTGGGCCCAATTAATCCACCGATGAAGAGGACTGGTGTGTGATACATCATTACCACAGCTAACTATATGACCAGGTGGGTAGAGGCCGAACCAGTTGTGGATTGTACCACTGTGACAGCAGTGAAATTCATATTTGAGAATATTGTGACATGGCTTGGGTGTCCTAGGATATTGATGAGTGACCAGGGTAGTCATTTTATCAACCGCACTATTAGAGCGCTAACTGACGAGTTGTAGGTGCAACATAAGAAAATCACACCATACCATCCGCAGATGAATGGGACTGTTGAAGCATTCAACAAAATTTTGGAAACAACGTTGACAAAGGTATGTAATGCTAATCGCGATGACTAGGACTTGAAAATTCCAGCAGTGCTATGGGCCTATTGCACCACTTGTAAACTTCTGACAGAACAAATACCATTTAAGCTAGTATATGGGCAAGAGGCAGTCATGCCCATGGAAGACATTGTTCCTAGTTTGTGCATCGCTGCAACAATCGACATGGATGATGCAGAAGCATTAGAAGAGTGCATTGCGTAGTTGATCCATCTTGAAGAGGACCTCTTTACCGCAGGATTCCACCAACGCGTTGCCAAGGATCGATAGAAGGCATGGCATGATTGTCACATTAAGAATAAATAGTTTGCGGAAGGATATTTCATGCTACTATATGACAACAAGTTCATGAAACATCCAGGTAAGTTACAGATGCACTGGTTAGGCTCCTATATTGTTCATTCCATTACTTCTGGAGGTGTGGTTTAGTTACAACAATTAGATGGTGCGGTACTGTCAACACTCATCAATGGGAGTCTCTTAAAGCACTATAGGACAGGGTCAGAGCTACGCATCGCTTGAGGCGCTGTAAAAAAAAATTTTAAAAAATAGAATATTTTGTTAGATAATGTTGCCGCCTTTCACACACCTTGGGGGACATGGTAGAAATATTCAAGCCACTCGATGTGTCCTTGGTGGAAAGTCTCAAGTCAAGGCTGTTACCTTGTTATTGACTCCTCTGTTTATGTAAACTCCTAATGAAGCCAAGGGGGGTAGACCCTATTAACTTACTAATACTTCAGTATGATGGTATCAAATTGAATAAGTTGCTTAGGAGTTTGAAATTAACAATTGAGAACCACAGATAACAAGATGAAAAATAAACACAAGCAAGCACAATGCTGACACACAATATATATATCGAAAGAAGTAAACAAATAACCAGTACCTTATAATGGAGTCGCAAAATGATTAAATGTGCTTGCATGTGCTTGGAGTGAATGTTTTGCAATTGTCTCTTGGTACGTTTTAAGTTAATAGGAAAAATGAGTGGATTAAATTAGGTGAGGGGGGACTCTAGATATACCCAAGGGGTACTTGGAATATGTCCAAAAAATAAAACCTTCATGACTACCTGCAAGGTGTTTGTGGGCTGGATAGAGTCTTGGAGACTGTGTTCATAATACACCCATTAGGGTGTAACAGAGAATGGTGCCTCAAGGTCACTTTCCAGTTGTTCCCACTCCTTTGGGTATTTTTCCACCACTTACGGTTTGTTCGAGGCGTTGGATTTTTGCTTGATGGTGGTTAATTGGGGAAAGTGAAACCTAATTAATCTAGTCACTCACGTTTATTTTGATGCAGCTTGATTGATTGGATGAACCACAACCAAAACACAGAGCATATACACCAGAGTCTTTGTAATTTTTAGTAAATTTTAATCGATGTGTTTTTATTAGAAAGAAAACCCTCCAGGAACCTCTTTCGGTCCAAGTGGACCTCAATCGAGGGATCAATGAGGGGGTTGATTTTAATTGATTGCTTGCAAAAAATAATAGTGAACAATGAATTAGCAAAAATAAAACAAACCACAGGTTCTCTAATTAAATCTACCACGATCCTCTTTCACCTTTCAGTTCAATCAGGATTCATGGGGTAAGTATTAAAGTTACTTTGACTTTATAATATGGAATATATGATGAAATTAATAAAAGTACACTATTTTTCATAAATAAAACTAATCTAGATCAAAAAATAGGAAAAATGCAAAAAAGGAAAAAAGGACACGAATCCCCCTAGGGGGGATGGGGAATGGGCTCGAAAGAGCCTATTCGAAATTATTTTTTATTACCAGAGGTTACAATATCAGAAAAATGATATAATTCCTCTTGGTTCTTATGCAGAATGAACCTAAGAGCTTACAAAGTGCAAAAATTAAAGATTTTGGAAAATGGGGAGACCCCTGGGGGGTTCCAGATGGCCCAAAAGTCACTTTTCGGACAGAAAATCCTCCTATTTTATGTTATACCTGATAAAAACCATCAATATTATTAAACTTAAATTTTCCCAAAATCACTTTTAAATTACCTTTGGGTCAACACAATTTTAACCGAAAACAACTAAGTTAAAACTAGTTAAAAAAAGGTGAAAAAGGGAACCAAGGAAAGCAAGCTTTCCTTGGGATATTGGATTTCCTTTTGGGAAGAAAATATGATGTGCACTGATTTCTGGGTTTATATTTTAAATTATGAAAGATAAATCTAATGCATGCAAGCTGCAAATTTTCTTTAAAATGCCACGCAAAAAAGACAATTTCCCTAAAGCTAGATCTAGAATGCTTATGGAAAACTTTTGAAAAACAGAGATCTAGATTTTTGAATTCTTATGTATGAGATCTAATGAGATATTTTGCATATGATAAATTAGAATCTCATGCATAAACAAAGTAACCAAGAAGATTTAATTTTTTAGAAGGAGAAGAAGAGGAGAGAAGGTTGGTTCATTGCCTGAATGGAACAAGCTGAAAGGAGGCCCTTTTGTGGAGCATTGAAGGACAGAGTCTTGAGATTATTGGATAAGGAATGGCGTCAATATTGATCCACATATTCATCTGATCAGGAACCTGAAACTAAATAACACAATCCCGCACAACACCTCGTGAGATCTGGATATAGATGTATGAAACAATAAAAATGAAAGATCATGCAAAAATAATCTTATTTAAGCATATAACTTAAATTCTTGAGCATACATAATATGAATAAACAAGAGAAAGTAATCTTACTTGCCTATTTTACACCCTTACTTGATTCAACCAAATCCTTGAAGCCAGAATACAAAGCAACACAAAAATTGGAAAAAAATTGCAGTTACCACATTAGCAGCATGACGTTGGGAATCCACACAAACACATGCACTACACGGTATAGCCTCCAAATCTTCTTTATTCACAATGAAAATATAGAAGTATTAAAATGGCACCAGCTCTTTCTCCAACTCTAGCTAGCTTGGAAAGGAGGAAACTGTGCTTTATTTATAGCAAAAACTAAAACCCTAGCCCAGAGGGGGCACAATTCCCAAGGAGAGAGGGAATACAGCTGTATGAGGAGTCAAGATAATATTGATCTGAGTCTAACTGAGTGTGATCTAAGTCTGACTGAAAATCAGAGTGCTGATCGAACTGACACATCAACCGGTTAACTGAATCATCAACCAAACCACATCCAGATGAGCCCACACATGTGGAGGAGAGAGAGAGGGCACAAATCCCAATGATGCATGCTGTGGTGCACTCCCTCTTCATCCCAGATCAACTCCTTCAATCAAGGCATGGTCAGCTCTAGTCAATACAAAGTCGATGAGACTGATTTCAGTCAAATCGGAGCAAATCCCACTGATTTAGGAATTTGGATTTTCTCCATTATTTAATTAATTTATCAATTAAAATAATCAATATTTGACTTTTAGGGTTTTATGACCTGAGTGATGGGAAAATCACTCAAAACTTAGGAAAATTGGGTTTATGAGTTTATCGGGTGCTCTAAGTTACAAAATGAGCACCCCCATCACTGAAACTAACTCTTAACCCCACTTTTCTTACAAGACCAATTTTTCCATTTAGACTATCAAAAAATAGCCTAAGTTTTGGAAAAATTAAAACTTTAAAAAAACTTTAAAAATTAAAACCTAGGGGGACTTAGACATGTTCATGTGACTCGACCATAATGCCTAGAATGTTTATACATTGACACATAGACTCTAATAACCTCAATAGGCCTAAATGCCAAGTCGACCACCCCAACTTTGGAGGTATTGAGTGAAAAACTCAAAAATTATCAGTCGTTTATTCAACAACCAATAATAACTAAGGGAAAAAACACTATGGGCTGATCGGATTGACAAATAAAGTCTAAGAGATCGAGTCTTTTACAGACACTAACATGCTAGAACATTTTATTACAACTCCCCCAAGGGGGTATGAACATGTGGTAGATAAAAAAACACTTCCTAGAAGCAAGTCTGAAGGTCTTCTTAAGTTTGAACAAATCATCTTTGTCAAGTTCACCAGGCTCACTTGATAACACCGACTAAGTACAACTTAGGTGGTAACAGATAGTGGCAAGGCAAGCCTAGGGGAAGAGGCCATGCAAGGATAGGAGTTAGTAGCGACGACATGGAGACCACCTGCGACAGCCGCAGGGCTATGGGTTGGTCAAATCAACAATAAATGTAGGTAGTTAACACAGTTAGCTGGTGGCGCTTGTTGAAGTGAAGCGCATTAATGGTCAATCTGACCCTTAGTAGGGTGAGATTATTGGAGGATTTGGTGTCATTACTACTAGATTTGGTCATGATGGACACTGTGGATTTGGCAATAATGATTTCGAATTGGGAAGTGGCTATAAAAAGCACGCGAGACGCGGGAGGAACGCATTGTTCAGATCAGTTCAGTCGAGTAAGCAGAGTGTTGAGCCGAGTACAATTGAAGAGTCTTGAGTGCGAGTTGCAGAGTAGAGGTGCAGAGTCGTTGGGTGCATAGTAAGGATTGGGGAGTGAGGCATTATGAGCGACCCTGATACAATTGATATTTCCAATGAGCAGTAATCCCCCATTCAGCCCATGGCCATTAAGGAAGAAGTCATGAGCATTCTAGTAGGCTCTTCATCGATCCCCAAAGGAAAGTGGAACGCTCAAAAGCCCAGTTCCACGCCACCATAGAAGAGGTACACCCACACTTCATCT
>LPNX010617618.1:87263-143503 GCA_001517045.1 Pseudotsuga menziesii | reverse complement strand
GTCTTTTACAGACACTATCATGCTAGAACATTTATTACAATTCCCCCATGGGGTATGAACATGTGATATGATACAACAAAGCTTCCCGGAAGCAAGACTAAAGGCACTCTGAAGTCCGAACAAGTTATCCCTGTCCAGTTCACTAGGCTCACTTGATAACAGACCACTAAGTACAACTTAGGTGGTAATAGGTCCCAATGCCTGAGAAAGCATAAAAGGATGCAGAGGGAAATGCTCTTGGCTTGAGTGTGCCGAGGTTGTCCTTTGTGTATGGTAGACCAAACAGTCTGCCAAATGAGATAAATGAGGCTATGTGGACACCCTTTCATTCATTTAAGAGTAAAAAAAACCTTAACAGAAACTCCATTATGGTCAACCAATTCTGGAGGCATGAATGGTGCCTCATGGCATGATAGTGGGAGGTGGTAAAAGGTGACCAACCAAATAGTATGGATGGAGCAGGTGGCTCTTGAACATTCCAATACATATCAAGGGAGACGTGCACAATGATGCATAAATCAGGGTGACTTCCAGGAAATGGCCAAAAAAATCATAGTGAGAGCATGAGACAAGGGTCTTGTTGAAATATAGAGGACGGAAAACCAAACTCGATGGTACAGATGGCATCTCAAACAGACTTTGGATGACTCTAAATAGCATCCACCAATGCTGACCCTGGTGTGGTGGTGCATGGGGAAAAACTAGACCGAATGGAGGCCTATGGGTACGGAGCTAGCTAAATATACAATGTGTTATTCGCATGGTGACACACAAATTGATGTGACTACGGGCAATGGCATGAGGAATCAGTAGGGAGGGAGGCAGTCTAAAGTTCATTTCTCGACCCGGGAGCGTTGTGCATCTAGGGAGATGCGAAATGGCCTAGACCTTCAAAATAGTTCTGGGGACCTAATGGTATTCTAGCTTGGTGGTATATAGATCATATGCACAACATACTGTGTGCATGTTGTTATACACCTGAGTGGCACCTCTCCGTCTGAGTGCTGACACACAAAAGGACACTTATGGATAGAGGTTTGCCCTTAACACTATAGCTTGGCTTGTCATGAAATACATTCTACCTCCATCCAGCTAGTTACTTTTCCATTCAGCCATGTTGGGATGTATTCGTGACTCTCATTCTTGACAACTCGTGAGTCATTCGCGAGTCTCCTTCACAGCAAGTCGCGAATCCCTGTATTCGCGGGTTGCGCTTATACAGAGTCACGAGTCATTCACGGGTTGCTCTACTACATACCCGTGAATGTGCTTCTTAACATGAAAACACAAAATCACGCGCTAATGGGAGTTTAGTTAAGTCATTTTACTTAATCTCCCTAACTACTACAACTTCCCCAACCTTCGAGAACTGCCTTATTTCACCCATATAAATACAGGCGTTGGGGAAGGTTGTAGGGACTTACACTTTGGAGCAAAGTTATGCTGGTGGATTGTTTACAGAAGTCTTTGGAGCAGTGAAACTTAGAATCCTTTGGTGACAGAGGAGTCCTTGTCTCAGACATTTGGTTGTACTCTAAACTTTCTCATTATTGATAATAAAGAGATTACTTCTTCCACATGTGTCTTATATATCTTGGTTTGATAATTGTTTATGCTTCAGTATTTCATATTTGAATTATATAACCTGCTAACATATATATATGAATCATACTATATCTGGAATATTGTCTCTGAACAGGTGAAAGAGGAGTGAGCCTTGAAGACTTTGGAAGTGGAGCAGATCGGAAGAGGACTAGCAAGGATCGAACGCCGTTTAACAAGTAAGTTCTTCTAACCCTCCTATTTCCTATTTTTCACTTTAGAAGTCAATTGTCTGCAAGTGTTTGAGTATGTTGGTAACCCCCGACTTACGATTATTAGGTGCATAATCTCTTACAACAAAACTGGCGACTCCGCTGGGGAAGCCTAGACTGTTGTAGGTCATTTCTGTTATCCTAACCAGTTTTGCTTGTGAGTCTGACTGTGGTTTTTTATCCTGGCTCTTGATTACTTCAGTGTTTGAAAGTATTAGGGTTTTTTCTTTGCTTTTAAGAAAATTTTTATACCCATTCGCAGGTTGTTGCACTGAATAGTCGTGAATATAAAGTTGCATTCGTGGGTTGTTATACTGCACAGTCGCTAGTCATTCGCGAGTTGCACTGCTAGACAGTCGCGAGTACTCCTGAAGATTTGGATTTTTAAAGAAGATTTTGCTTGTGTCTTTTCTTGTTATATTCCTTGTTTTCTAGGAAGACTTTCTTTAAGAATGCTGTAGATTTTGCTTGATTGCTTCAGGTGATCACATCTTAGTGCTTTTTGAAAGCCATTGAGTCTTTTTACTTGATTTATTTACTGTTTGCATCCTGAAGCTTTTGGCCTGTTTGGGTTCTTGGTTAAAGTGTCTTAGTCCATATCAGTGATCACGGTCTTGGGCTCTATCTTTCCCAGTCTGCTTTCTGTCAGTTACTGGTTTGCACTTACCTTTTTAAGTCTGCATTGGTTTTGTATCATTGTTTGCACCCAAGCTAAGTTCCTAGCCTGCTTCTCTTGCTGGTCTGTAGGTTATGTTAGCCTGTTTGTTTTAGTTTGTAGTTTATTTACAGTTCATAAGTTTCAAGTTGACTCAAACATAGTGCATTGTAGATGCATAGTAGTTTCTTTGAGCAATTTTTAAAGTGAAAACAAAACATAGTTAGTCTTTTGCATTGTAATTTTTGCATAAGTAGTGTTTGCTTCATTTTAAAAATATATAATCTCAGAAAATTACAGAAACATAGGCTTAGTTTCTCTTATCACTACTTTAGTTCATCAATACATATTTGAAAAAATGAAAAGAAGTTTGTTTTATAGTAGTAGTTTGCTTTGAATACACTTTACTTTAATTTATTTCTTGCTGAGTCAAAACACCATACAGTATATCACTTCCATTTCCTCTTGAGTAAGAAACAGCCCTTAAAATAAACGCATAAATTAAAATTTATTAGTAAGTTTTATTTTTAGGGGCCTTTCACCTACTAGCTTAGTCTAGACTTGTGGGCTAGGGAGTGTAAACTTCCCACAAGTTATAAACTCAGACGTAGTTGACCGTTCTTTAGGTAAATCCTTGATTCTATCACTGTATCTGGGAAGCTCCTCTCAAACGGGAGTTAAGCACTAGACCGCGTGGAGGCTTGGACAGAGGGGATAACCCCCCGAATCCTTGTCAAAACGTAACCTAGGACTTTTACGCATCTGGGGATTCTGTCCTAGACAGAGTTTTGGGCTCAGCTACCCTACCCATGTGTACGAGTTCGGCTTGCGACTGTCCCCCCAGATAGCTGGTATTGTCAAGGTAGCCTTAGTCTCTTGTCTCTTTAGGGTTCATACCTAGGTAAACTGGAAGGTTATTTCTGGTTCACCTCGAACAGGCTTGGAAGGTAACCCTTGTGGAAAGTGCAGGAGGGTGGTGGGTGATTCCTCCGCTTGTGCCTGAGAACCCCTCAAGGACGCCAAGTAACTGTTCATTAGCTTTCTTCGGGAAAGCATATCTTTATACCCTGGTTTGATTGCTTGAGACTCTAGGATCTTTTTAGTGTATGCTCTATGGATTTGCTTGTGCTTAGTTGACCTTAGGGTGTGATTAAGTCAAATTTTTAATTCTAGAGGACCAACTAGTTAGAAGGTCAATAAGGTTGAGAAACCTTCCTCCTCTTCCTACATTGGAGCCTCCACCTTTACCCCAAAGGCGGAGATTAGGCATAGACGGTTCTTTTGAACCAGTAGGAGTAAGTGAGGTTCTTGGTGAACCGGAATTGATAGCTAACCATTTTGATTTAGACACAATTGAGATAGAAGAATTGCAGAGTGACGAGTTTGCAAGAAATTTTAACTCTCCCTTGACTGATCTTAACGATCTTGTGATCGTCCAAGTTAGACCTTTTAGTTCACCAGTAGTAGGTGTCCCTTTGAGTAGAGTCATGTCTTCTGTGGAAGAGAGTGTTTTTGTGTTTACCTCAACCCTTCCGGTTGAAGGGGTACTACCTCCCCCGGTTAGTGCCCCTAGATCTAGTTTGCCTTCTACCCCTTTGACTCCTGTGAGCCAAGTGGTTCAACCACCGGTTCACTCCAACATAGGAGGTATTTCTAGTAACACGGTTGTTGGGATCCCCGGTATACCTACCATTCCCTCTTCCTTCCCTTACACTACTCATAGTGGTCCAGTAGGATCCTCGGCTTATGTCCAAGGATTTCCTTGGAATGGGGGGCATATCCCCCCATCCAGTCCATACGTAGGTCCCACTCATTCATATGTAGGAGTGCATTTTGGAGGCAACACCTCTTATGGGAAAAGCTTCCATACCCCTATTTCGGTCCCATACTCAAGCTCTCCTTTCTCTTTGTTTAGCGGAGGGATACCTGGTCCAGTCTTTCAAACCCCAGCTTCTATGGGGATGGCTCGAACCACTTACACTGCACCTCCCACCCAAAATCCTATGGCCTACGGATGGAATCCGTTTCAAAGAACCCTTCCCACTTCACAATCGGTGTCAGGGGGCAACCCCACCTTTACCTATGGGAATTTGGGGGCTGGACCCTCTAATCCCCAAGCTGGCACACCTAGTGCACTCGTTAGGCCCAAACTTCCTTTTCTGGCAACTTTGAACTTGCCAGACTTATCCAAATTGATGAATGACCTAGTGAGGCATGACCCCTTATGGCCACCTGTTCCCACCAAACTGCCCTCGGACATCCCTAAGTTCGAAGGTAAGGCTGGTGAAGATCCTGGGGCTCATGCCACCACCTTCCATTTATGGTGTTCTTCCAACTCATTGAATGAAGATTCAGTGAGATTGAGGCTGTTCCAGAGGACCTTGACTGGCACTGCAGCAAAATGGTACATTGAGTTGCCTTCTGCTACTTTTAGTAGTTTCTGGGACCTAGCTAGTGCTTTCCTTAGTCACTTTCAGCTTCGGGTTCATTATGATTTCAGAACGGATTTGTTGTCCACTTTCAGACAAAACAAGGCAACCCACATTTCGGATCATATCCAAGAGTGGAGGAGGCGAAAGAGTCTTATCAAAGCTACCATCCCTCCTAAGTTTCTATTAGAGTGGTTCCTTAAGTCATTGTTGCCATACATTTCTAAGGATGTTTCCACATCAGGAGTGACTAGCGAAGAAGAAGCCATACTCAGGGCCCAGCAGTTGGACTTGATTTATTCACAGTCTGGGATTCTATATGAAATTATCCCTGAGGCACAAAGGCCTTCACATGAGGCCGAGAAACCCAAGCCTGGACCCCATGCCGATGGTGTGGTTGGGTCCGTAAACTCTCCCACTATAGAGTCTTTGACAAAACAACTTCACCAATTGTCTGTCAAACAGTCTACGGTAGAGGCAACAAAGGCTGCCCCCTCCTCCCAAAGTGCAAATGTTTTTGCATAAACCTCTTCGAAGGGCAATCAACAGCCTGGCGAGAAGAAGAAGAAAGGTAAAAAGGGAGAGGGAAACCAAAATCAAAACAAGCCAAAGCCCGCAAATAATGCTGATGGGGGCAAAAAGGAAAAGAATAAAGTCAATTTCCCTTGTAAGTTGTGCCAAGGGGACCACCTTACTCATCTTTGTCCCCTCATGGAACAAGCTCAGAAGCTGTTACAAGCTCAACCGCCGGCTGTCCTGAAGGATCCGTTTCTTTAAGGTCAGAATTCAGCTTCAGCTTCTACCGTAGTAGGGGGCACTCAAGCTGCCCCCAACCCCAATTATATCAACATGGTTAGATCCTCAACTTTGTTACAAACCAGGAACAAAAAATATGAGAAATATACCGATGAGAAGGGTAAAGCTGTAGTTGAATCTTCCAACCCTCTCACTATAGAGAAACCTGCGGAAATAATGCCAAAGATACCCAAAGGTGTCTTTAAGAAGACTTTGCATAACCCAAATGCCCGAGCCACTTCTAACTACTCTGTGGTTGAAGATTTGGCTCAAACTCCTTGTGCAATGTCAGCTTTGGAGGTGCTACAGAGCTGTCCCGCCCAGCGGGATGCCCTCTTAGTAGCTTTAGGTAGCATGGAATCTTCAAGTCTCTTAGCGAAATTTAATCTCTTTGATGTTAAAATTTGCCTCCCTTACCATGTAGCTCTATCGATAGATGTTGTCCATGGTGGTAAGACCATTGGACGAGCAGTTGTTGATGAGGGTGCCTCTACTTGTGTTATGTCCCTGGCTTGTTGGAAAGCTCTTGGATCCCCATAGCCGGTCCCATCAACCACTTTACTTACTACTTTTGATGGAAGGTCTTTCCATCCACATGGTATCCTACTAGCTTTCGAGATTAAGTTGGCTGGCAAAGCAGTGTCTATTGAAGTCGAAGTGATTGATGCTCCATTGGACTACAATTTGCTTATGGGTAGGAATTGGACTTATGCAATGTCTGATGTTGCATCTGCTATCTTTTGTGTCGTGGTTTTTCCACATGAGGGCAAGGTGGTCACTGTTGACCAACTTGATTTTACTCGAAAAGGCCGCTTAGAGTCTAAAGATTCCACTGTGCCATTGGTTGATCAGGCCAAACCTGCTGCACAGAGCTTGGGGGATGGAATGTATGCATCATTGATGGGCACATTCGATATTCCAACTCCAGTCCTTTATATTGGTTCTACTACTGTAGGGAAGTCCATTGATTCGGTGGTCGATAGGACTGATCCTTGGGTCCTCCCAACCCCTCAGGAACTGGAAGTGCCCTTATCTGTAGTGGAAGTGGCATATCAAGCTATTACCCAAACCACTGTAGATCCCATTCCAGATCCTCTTACAGTCTCGAATGATCTGGAAGAAGTCTATATGCCCGCATGGGCGGAAAACTCTTTACATTCCATAGATTTCTTAGACACTGTTTTACCTTCCAATGAAGCTATTCTAGAAGCTATGTGTTCACATGATAAGATATGTGAGGATTTTCATCACCAATCTTATTTCCTTCCAGAGCTAAGCAAGATAGAAAACCAAGAGTTTCATGTGAGACTGTCGGATGATGTTGATACACCTGTCAACCCTTAACCTAGGGAAGGAGTGTTTGCCGAGGGGAATAATGCAAACATTTTCACCACTATACCGATCAACATCTCTGTAAAGCTATATGTCGTGGAAAATATCTATATAGGTGCAAACAGCTCTCCGGAGGAGATTGTCATTTATACTTCCCTTTTCAAGGAATTCCGTGATATCTTTGCCTGGTCATATGAGGAGATGCCAGGCATTGATCCATCTATTGTTCAACATGAGATCCCAACCTATCCTGATGCCAAACCAGTTCGGCAAAAATTACGCCCCGTGAACCTGCGTAAAGCAGCAGCTGTGAAGGAAAATGTTGAAAAGCTGTTGAAAGCAGGTTTTATATATCCCGTAGCTTTGATTGAATGGGTGTCCAACCTAGTTCCTATTGATAAAAATCAAGAGACTATTCGCGTTTGTACGGACTTTTGAGACCTTAACAAAGCTTATCCCAAGGACAACTACCCTAGACCGTTTATTGATCAGATCATAGATGCATGTGCAGGTAGTGAGGTATTCTCGTTTATGGATGGTTTCTCCGGCTACAATCAAATCCAAATCAAACCGAAAGACCAGCATAAAACTGTTTTTATTTTCCCTTGGGGTACATTCGCGTATAGAAAAATTCCCTTTGGATTGAAAAATGCAGGGGAAACCTTTCAACGAGCCATGAACTTTGCTTTTCACGACATAAAATCCATTGTCGAGCCTTACCTAGATGATCTGCCCGCTCATTCTCGCAAGAGGATCCAGCATCCAGATCATTTACGGTTGATTTTTGAGAGATGCAGATATTATAAAATTCGCTTGAATCCCCACAAGTGTGTTTTCTGCGTCGAATCAGGTAGATTGCTTGGATTCATTGTCTCTAGTAGGGGCATTCAGGTAGATCCTTTAAAAGTTGAGGCCATTGTAAATCTGCCTCCTCCTCGTTCACTTAGGCAACTTCAGAGTTTACAAGGAAAGTCTAACTTCCTTCGACGTTTTATCGTTAATTATGCCAAGATCAAAAAAGGTTTCATGCGCCTGCTTAAATAGGACACCCCATTTGTATGGGATGAAACTACACAACTCGTGTTCGAGGCATTGAAAAAAGCCTTGTTGTCGGCTCCTTTATTACACCCGCCAGATTACTCTAGGGATTTTTTATTATATATGGCCACGTCGGAGTCTACCATTGGGGTAGTGCTAGTTCAAGGAGGATGACAAGCTCGTTGAGCATGTTGTCTATTATCTTAGCCGTGCTCTGGTTGGACCTGAGCTTAAGTACTCCCACGTCGAGAAGTTAGCCTTAGCAGTTGTTTATGCTGTACAGAGGTTACGGCACTACATCTTACTGAGGACCACTACTGCAGTGGCGGATGTAAACCCTTTCCAATATGTTTTATCCCAACGGATTGTTGGGGGAAAATTCAATAAGTGGATAGTCATTCTCTAAGAGTTTGACTTGGTTTTCCAATCCGCTAAATCCAAAAAGTCCTTAGTTTTTGCCGAGGTTATAGCAGAATTCCCTACGGAAGAAGATGTAGTGGTTCAGGATGACTCATTCCCAGATGAGCACATCTTCCTCATATCCACCTCTGATCCTTGGTACAGAGATATTCTTATATATCTCTAGACTTTGAAGTATCCTACCGCTTGCTCTAGGGAAGACCGACGCAAGTTATGCCTTCATGCTAAAAACTACCTCATTATAGGAGATACATTATATCGATGAGGGGTAGATTCCGTCTTGCGTCGCTGCCTTACTCATGAGGATGTGGAGATTGTCCTAAATGATTCCCATAGCAGAGCGTGTGGGGGTCATTTATCTGGGTTAGCAACGGCCCAAAAGATATTACATGCCAGGTATTTCTGGCCCACCATCTTTAAAGATTGTGTGGAAGCTGTGAAACGTTGTCATCCATGTCAGCTTTACACCAGAAAAATGCGGTCACATCCTACTCCCTTGTTTCCCGTTGTCTTGGTAGGCCCCTTCATGAAATGGGGGATAGATTATATGACATGCAACCCAGCCTCGGCTGGGGGGGCATAAATACATCATTGTCGCTGTCGACTATTTCACAAAATGGGCAGAGGAAATGCCTACTTTCAAAGACAATGGGGAAACGACAGCTTTCTTCGTGTTTAATCAGATTATTGCTAGGTTCGGTATTCCCAAAGTGATTTTCACTTACCATGGCAGTCATTTCCAAAATCACATGATGACAGAGCTGACCACCATGCTCAGATTCTGACAAGAACATTATTCTCCATATTATCCGCAAGCAAATGGTCAGGTTGAGGCTGTAAACAAAACTTTAAAAACAATCCTTAAACGTACTATTGATGCAGCCCATTCAAATTGGCACATCATGTTATATCCTACTCTTTGGGCTTATTGAACCAATTTCAAAACTACTACGGGTTTTTCCCCCTTCCAACTCGTTCACGGGGTGGAAGCTATTACACCGAATGAATGCGAAATCCCATCCTTGCAGATAGCTATTCATGTGCTACCTGACACAACTGAGCTTGAGGAATGGTTGCTCCATTTAGAACACCTTGATGAACAACGTAGAGATGTGTTGACTGCAAATCAAGCTCATAAGAATAGGGTTAAATATCAATATGATAAAATGGTCAAACCTCGGGTTTTCTCTGAGGGGGAACTTGTCTTGCTCTGGGACCAAGATAAAGAACCCCTAGGGGCAGGAAAATTCAAGGCTATGTGGTTGGGACCCTATGTTGTGTCTAAAGTTTTGAGTAAAGGCGCATATGAATTAGTGGATTATGATGGGAATAAGCTTCCTGAGCCTAGAAATGGGCTCTACCTAAAGAAGTACTATGCCTAGGCTTAGCACTTTTTCTTGTATATTAATGTATGTATTTTTATGTACATTAGGTTGTCAGTTTCGTTTTTTATAATATCTGCTGGTTGTTGCAGATGTCTTCCGAGATGTATGTAGGTTTTACTGATGGCGCTAGCCATCATACTTGTAACCTGGCTTCGGCATCATGGGTTATCTATTCCCCTTTAGGACAGCTTGTTGCCGCGGGTGGCACTTGTCTATGTCCTGCTTCCAATAATGTTGCTTAGTATAGGGCTGTAATTGAGCTCCTATGGGATGCTTTGTCATGAGGCATCACCCAGCTTGAATTCCATTTGGATTCTCAGTTGGTTGTTTCCCAGCTCAATCGAGCTTATCAGGTGCGTAATCCTACATTGTTACGTCAGTTCATGCAAATTCGTTTACTGGAAAGAAATTTTGAAGTTATTACTTTTAATCACATTCCATGAAACCAAAATTCATTAACTTATGCATATGCTAATTATATTTTGGACTGGCATCTCACACACATTCCATAAAATATACAGCAAATACATAAGAAACATTTGTAAATAAGCTGACAACCAAACACAAATATATATATATATATATATATGTAAATATCTGTCATAGATAGGTTGAGTCTGATCCGTAGATCCCATCATGTACAAAATATACAAAAGTGGATCATCATCCATCAAAATGCCTAAAAATAAGCCTGCCCGCCATGGCCACTGAGACCTCCTTGGTCCCCGTGATCTCTGTGCCACCTGGATTCCTCAGCCTCCTCGGCTTCGGCAGCCTTCACCGCATCCCTGTATACACATACTGCTCTAGCTACTCGCCTGAAAAGACGTAGCCATACCGGTGGAACCCCAACTACTGACTCTTGCATAGCTACAGGGAGATGCTCTATCCATATTGTAGGTACTCGCTCGGTTAGCCAACCTAGCTTTGCCTCGAGTACTCTAATCAACCCTAGGTCCCCCCCTGCAACTGGACGTACGAAGGTACGTGGGTTCCCTTCAGGGTGGACTGGTCCAATATCTGCATTTTGACACATAAATAGGGTTTAGACTTGTGCATATGTATATATCATATCATTTGAAAATCCATAAAAATTTGATAATGATAAAAATTAAAAAATGACTTACCCATCTCTCCCCATGCTCCTCCTGGAGGGAGGACTAGGTCGGGATCACCTCGGAAATCTAACCCGGCGTATGGAAACTGCTCCAACGCCGGCACCTGCCGTTCCCACCATGTATAGAAATCATCATCATACATGCTATGTACTACATCTCCTCCTCCTTGACGGAGGAAGATATCTCCCCACCGGCTCAGCCTCGGCTTCCGTGGATGACGGACCTGTAATGGTATAGCAGGGCTCATAGCTGGCACCCTCTCAAAGAAGAACGCTACCAGTATACTAGCATAGCCAAAGTTCTTCCCTCTTCCCCTCCTATAGTCGGACAATTGCCTCTTCATGATGGGGGCAATTCTCGTACACCAATCAAAGACAGTACCTCAAAAGCTGTCCACCGCCACTCTCATTTGAGTCCTGGTGGCCATGTGTAATCCTGCTGACCTTGAAAGTCTCACTATAGTACTGGCCAATACCTGTAATGTAAGATCCTAAATATCTGCAATGAGAACGTTGTTGCCTTTCTTTTGAGTACCAGGCTTGCAGAATACATCGACATAGTTCTGGACACTCAAGGGGTCTCCACCCCTGCCAGTGCCTTCCAGGTTCACCGGTGCTCCCCGATGTGACAACTCAGTTATGAAGTAGATGTCTTGTGTCGTAAGCTCCAAAGTCTCACCTTGGATATTGAACATCCCCAGGTCATGGTCCCAATAATGGACTAAGAAATCTAATATGCGGACATTAGCCTGCATGGGCGATGTGCAAAATAACTTGAGAAGCCCACTAGTCCTCAATGCTTGGATAGTAGGTGGGATTTGGAGATCCGCTTGATCCGTCGCTTCATGTTCCCTCTCTCTCCACTCTAGCACCATGTTTTTCCTGACAAAAACATACAATTTGATTCAGTATTCCATAATAAAATTTAAAAAAATTTGACTTTTTTAAAAACATTTGACCTATCACGCAGCATTCGCTACTGTCCATTGGGACAAGTCGCAACCCATTCGCGACTTTCCTGTTCAGCAACTCGCGAATGGAACTCGTATTCGCGACTATTAATCTTAGCAACCCGCGAATACATTTTGCCACATTTTAGGTTGATGCAAAATACTAAATTAACCCCTAAATTCAAAATTTGTTTGGATCAAATTGAAGAGCTAAAGGTGTAGATTTACCTGAAGCTGACGGTTTCTAAATCCGATGGTCCAATTGTCCACATCGATCAATCAAATATAGAGGGTAAACTTTCCTTTTTGGTTCAAAAAGTGCAAATGGTATGAAATGTTTTGATTTTCAAACTATTTATAGAAATAAAATTTCGAAAAGTGGGTCTTTTTATATAGTTTGAAATGACAATTGATTAATATCACCTTCTTTGTACCCTGGAATAGGTTTACCAACTTTTACAAAGTGTTGATGCTTCTATAGGGTGGTTTTTTCTCTTTCCAACACATGTTGGCATCTTATCACCACATTAACCTTAGTAATCAACATTTTTGCCATGGACTATGGTATTTTAAGCCATTATTCCCTTGTCTCTAACATTGTTCTTCCGTGGCTAGGATCCCTTTTCATGAGTATCATTCTTATATGCCATTGCCATCCTTTGGTACTCATTTCATCACTGTTTCAGGCCCAGGGGTTTCCTCATAGCTATTTTTCATGCCAAATAGAGCTTCTTATGAACCTCTTTTTACAAGCTATCCCTTTATAGGACTCCCCAACCTTATGGATTTTCTTTAGGCCCAGGTCTGACTCCTTCAAAACAGACTTGACTGCCGAGTTATCTCATCTGTTCAAGCTCGTTAAGAATATGTGAACGGGCATCCGCATTGGTGGTAGGTTATCTCTTTCTCGGACCATGTGGAATAATACGAGAAAGGATCACTCTCTTTTCTTTGGAATTGAGAAGAGTATTTTCAGGTATAGGTTTATCACTTTTCTGGACCTGAGGGACTAAATTTACGGAAAAGGAACACCCGGTTTGAGCTTAGTTTTCTCTTTTTCGTGCTCTGGACCCAAACATGAAAAAGATTCCAAGTGTACTTTGTGTCTTTGTCATGCTCGTTAAACACTCAAGAACAAAGCAACGAGTTTATTGTTGTAAGCCCCATTTCTCATAACCAAATGAATCTTTCTAAGTGATCTTGCTTTCCTTCACACTCATAAAACTCAAGCTATTTTATGTTGTTTTGGAAGGAGCGTTGGGTAGGTGGTAATTTAACCTTTTTCAGACCTTCCCGACTAAGTACGAAAAAGGTTCACCTTTTCTTCTTCAGAAGTTAAGAGAGTTCTTCTGTGGTTTGTTTTATACTTCTTCGGCCTCAGGAGACTAAATTGGACGAAAAAGGACCCCCATGGAGTCTTCTTTGGCATTTTCAGACTCTCTAAATGTGAAAATACCGCATGAGCATGTACTAGTTCGGGCTCATTAAATCCACGGATCAGTGTATCAAGCATTATTTTCCCATCTCTTCAAGCTTGTTAAAAAATGAAGAGGGAACCGAGTTTACTTTCCTGGACTCGTTAAAACTTAACAGGGAAGGTAAGGAAGAAGTTTTCTCTTGTTTTCAGTAATGGCAGCATGTCATCCTTGAACATAGCACTCTTTGCTTTCCGATATCCATGTTTCAGTATACACTTGTGTTTAGCTATCACTTTGAGTTTTGACTCCTCCTCTTGTCCATTATACCTGGGGAATCTGCTCATGTCTCCTACATGGCAGATAAGTCTAGTTGTTCTATCTATCTGTTGTATGCTGCCTTGGGTCATCTCTGTGTCGTGCTCACTATTCAAGGATTATACCTAATGTCTGATCTATCACCTGATCCTATTAATGTTATATCTTTTATCCATTTACTTGTGTCTCCCTTCTTTTGCCCAGTTCCTAGTCACTCTTGTGATCCGTTGGAGGATCCATTTCCTTCCTTATCACAGTATGGTTCCGTTTCAGCACCTCTTGACAACAAAGACCTAGAGTTTTGACGATAGTACCTCTGGATTCACTTTCATCATTGGTGAACCCCTTTGCTTCAGTTGTCAATTATCACTTATTGGTTGACAAACTATTGAATCCTCTCCATGTTTGACTTCATCTTACCCTTATTCACATGGCTGGGATTGTACTAGTTCTTTGGGATCATTTATGAAGACCTTAGTCCCTCATTTTGGGCTAAGTTGCGCAAGACCATGTTCTATTCTGATATCTAGCTCCCAGATCTTTGAAGACTCATCATTATTGTATTGTGGCTTTGATCCACCTTTGTAATATACATGGTTTCTACCCGTATCATATGATGTAATCAAATATTGTAAAGGATCTAGTGTTGCAGTAAATTGAACATAATATCCTCAGATGTAACTTTGTATATCACATTATTATGTATTTTTTTTAGGTACTCTCTCTGCTCCATTGGATTTCTGAGTTTCTCCAGAGTTAAATATTATAATGTATTTCGGCCATCATTCCCCTCTGACCTCACACATTAGGGGGCATCTATTATACACCTGAGTGGCACCTCTCCGTCCGAGTGCTGATATCCCTCATGTCGGCACACAAAAGGACACTTATGGATAGAGGTTTTCCCTTAACACTATAGCTTGGCTTGTCATGAAATACATTCTACCTCCATCCAGCTAGTTACTTTTCCATTTAGCCATGTTGAGATGTATTCGCGACTCTCATTCTTGACAACTCGTGAGTCATTCGCGAGTCTCCTTCACAGCAAGTCGCGAATCCCTGTATTCGCGAGTTGCGCTTATACAGAGTCGGGAGGCATTCGTGGGTTGCTCTAATACATACCTGCAAATGTGCTTCTTAACATGAAAACACAAAATCATGCACTAATGGGAGTTTAGTTAAGTCATTTTACTTAATCTCCCTAACTGCTACAACTTCCCCAACCTTCGAGAACTGCCTTATTTCACCCATATAAATACAGGCCTTGGGGAAGGTTGTAGGGACTTACACTTTGGAGCAAATTTATGCTGGTGGATTGTTTACAGAAGTCTTTGGAGCAGTGAAACTCAGAATCCTTTGGTGACAGAGGAGTCCTTGTCTCAGACGCTTGGTTGTACTCTGAAATTTCTCATTATTGATAATAAAGAGATTACTTCCTCCACATGTGTCTTATATATCTTGGTTTGATAATTGTTTATGCTTTAGTATTTCATATTTTAATTATATAACCTGTTAACATATATATATGAATCATACTATATCTGGAATATTGTCTCTAAACAGGTGAAAGAGGAGTGAGCCTTGAAGACTTTGGAAGTGGAGAAGATCGGAAGAGGACTAGCAAGGATCGAACGTCATTTAACAAGTAAGTTCTTCTAACCCTCCTATTTCCTATTCTACACTTTAGAAGTCAATTGTCTGGAAGTGTTTGAGTATGTTGGTAACCCTTGACCTACAATTATTAGGTGCATAATACCTTACAACACATGTGCATATGGGGAACTACACCCTTCAATGGGCTGCCAGTGGCACAGGGTCATGTATAATATCTACCTACTCTCGTGCAAATGATGCAACAGAGTATTATAATGGACTCATTACGACTAGACGTGGAACAACTATTGGAGGGGGTCACCAACTCGTGGCAAAAGATGATGTAAAAAAAAAAAAACTATGCCCCAAGTGACTCGTTGTGGAAGACATTAGGGATAGAAACTTGTTGGAGTAGGGTCCCGCAGCTACAGAAGAAGCTGCTATTTTGACAGATAGAAAATTTTGGCGGAGATATAAGAGGTAGAGCTATGACACTATAGTAGGTTTCTAGCTACAGAGCAGAGCCGGAACCCATGACGTAGAAGGTAGAGAAGTCAAGGAAGAAGAGGGTACCTGAGTGGCCAAGAAGAGAGAGCTCAACCACTACATTGAAGGCATCGGCAGAAGACAAGAGGGCTCAAATACCCTCATAAAGGAAAAGGAGCAATGAGGCCGAGGCATTGAAGACCAAGGATAGAAGGGAAGTAGCGCCGGTACCCATGGTCAGCGCTGGGAAGCATGGAAGACTGCAGGAAGCTGTGGTGAAGGGAAGCGGTGCATAGTACCCATGATCAGCGTCAGGAAGCATGGAAGACCGCAGAGAGCTGTGGTGTGATGGATAGCGGCTACCTCAAAGTACAGATACACCAACTGTCACTAGTTAGGGTTTGGGTTACTGTTGGGACAGGCCCATAGTGTTGTAATCGTGAGACCTTCAGGCTGCCTATAAAGGGATACATTTTGTACTGTAAAAGGGTTGGTTAGTGGGTCGGTTGGTTGGTTCGTCTGTTGTTAGTTTTTTTGTATATTATGAGACAGTTGTAGAAGCCAAGCTCTGGTTCTGTTATTAGCTATAGTATCTTACTGTAACCAGTAGCTGGCTCATTGAGCATTCATGTAACGATCCGCAGGGATCGACAAAGAGGGAAGAGTATATTGTAAGAGGTGCAATATAGAGATAGAAAAGAGATCTAAGAGAGAATATCTTAAGCTGCATATGCGGTGCAGCAGAACTATGTTTACCTTACCCTGAGCTATAATAGAAACATAGTTCTATGGACGTAACTTCCATCCTGGAGGTGAACCATGTTAAAATCATGCATTATGTGATTGCTTTCTGTGCTGTGTTTATTTGATGCAGCTGTCAGTTATTTTATGAGCCTTGCTTATAGTTTAATGTATGTATGCATTGTTCAGTTCACAGTAATATAAAAGGATAGACATAAGTTGAAATCATTGACATGTTGTATGCGGGTTCAGTTATGCTTTGCTTGAAATAGTCACTAGTCACGGAGTTGAACAGCCTGTTATGTTGAGTCTTGCAAGTCGACACGAACAACACTAAGTGCGCTAAGCCGTGGGGTTAGGGTATCACAGGGAGGTGATACCGCACCGGCAGAGGAGCTACGGTGTGCGATACCATAGGTTAAGTACTTAGCGTTGGGAGGAATTTACATGTCGCCGGGTGCGCGGCGGCGCGGTAAGGCTGGGGTCTCCGCGAGTCAGTGGAAGTTGTGCGATGTAGAAAGGGACCGCATGCCGGATAGAAAGAGGTCTTGCGGTGAGAAGGGTTGCGAGACACTGAGATCGTGTGACGCAAGCAGAGGGTTGTGCGATGTGCAGAGAAAGAGGCCCTGCCACTAGTAGAGTTGTTAGTCGCAAGTAGGATGCCACAGAACCTGGTCCAAGATGCTTGAGTCCTTGGCCAACCCATTAGAATCACTTTGGGTGAGACTTCAGGCCGATTCACGATCTATCGCCGAAAGGGCCAATGAGCTAGGGGTGTTGTTGGTTAAATACAGTAAACCCGGGTCTGCCCATGATAGACAACAAATGGTTCCGTTACCGGTTTTGAACGAACTGAGTTGATGTTCTGGTGGCGTCCTACGAGAGACAAACTCAATGAGTGGGTTTGGTCTAACCAGAAAGAGTTTGCTGAACGAGAGAACAGGAGTCCTAAACTGAGTACAGAGGCCTGGTTACAGAAACATATCATTACAGACCTGCATGCGATTTTTTTTACGACCTTTGGAACGAGCTTTACAACTGGTTATCAAAGTTAACTGATACAAGCATATTCAAAAAGAAAAGAGACATTGTCTAGACACCAGAGCTGATTTAGACCATAAGGAACCTGGATAATCCTATCACGAGGGTAGTAGACTTCTAGCTTGCGAGCGTGCTAGAAGGCTTCATCACAGAGTTTGTAGTCGACCAGACAAAAAGCTTCAGCGAGGCTGAGCGCTATTTCTTCAAAGGATATTGTGGTAAGTACCTAAGATATTTAAACTTGTCCATTAAGATGCTATTACATGAAAAAGGAACAATGGATCTAGTTTCAGATGAATAAGTAGAAATAGTAATGTCACAAGAGTTTGAAAGTGATTTTGATGACATTGGATGAATACGTAGTGGAAAGAAGTATAAAGTAGATTTCAGATATTCAATATTTGACGACAGTTCAGCTAGTACTAGATAGCAGAGTCATAGTACCATAGAAGGAACAGAAGGGGGTATCCCTTACCACCCTTACACCCCACAGAAACTGACCGGGACTCAGAACAATCCCGTAGGAACTTTATCCAGTAGCTCACAGACAGTACCTACCACCGCTACATCACCTCCACCTACACCACTGAGTGGTAGTAACATAGTAAATCAACATCCACCACATAGAAATAGAATGGGGGATGACATGAAGCTACCTATATTTAAGGGAACAGGGGCAGAAGACCCAGAGCAACATTGGTTTCTCTGTGAAGCCATGTGGACCATTAAAACAATCAACGACGATAACCTTAAACTTGTATAGTTGGTCACCACACTAAGAGATCGAGCCTTAACATGGTATATCAAGTATACCATAGTACCCAGGACACTTGTCCAGGTCAAGACCGCCATGATTAAAGAGTTTAAGAAACCTAAGTCTGAGTCACAGTGCATTACAAAACTCAAAGAAATCAAGCAGTTACCTACAGAGTCGGTGTGGGACTTTGATCAGAAATTCAAAGCCCTTATTGACCAAGTCAGTTTTGAGTTCGCGCTGGAGCAGCATAAGGAATGGTTTATTGCAGTGCTGCTCCCTCACATTAGACTGTCGTTAATGCAGCAGAAACTCCAGATGTAGGATGATGCGTTGGAGATGGCGATGAAACTAGAGGCTTCACCGCTAGCTGAGAGCAGTACAGGCATGGCAACTTTACAAAACTAGTTGGCTAATCTCACATTACAGTTGCATGAACTTAAGAAAGGGAAAGAGGTTGCACAAGACATATGGTGCATAAAATGTAAAGCACAAGGCCATAGTAAAGATAATTATCCGGTATTTGTAGAATATATAGCAACAGGGGCTCCAAAACCCTTACCACAGACCCACAGGCCGTGGTGTGAGATATGCAAAACGTGAGGACATCTACCCCACCAGTGCCCCCTACTTCAGAAATACATGCAGACACCTAAGAGCGTATACTGCGTCTTCTACAAGTCTATAGGCCACGATGTACACGATTGCAGAGCCTATGATCTCATGGTTGGAGCAAAGCAAGACTTGTATAGAGTCCAGTCAGAGACACAGGGTCCAGCAGTAGGAGCACAGCATGATCTAGCTTATGGAGGCCGTGGAGGAGGATTCAGAGGATGAGGCCATGGAGGAGGCTTTGCGTGAGGAGAGGGCTCTGGTAGAGGAGAGGGTTTTGGCTATGGTCGTGGACCAGTTACTTGTTACAACTGCAAAGTTGTAGGACACTATGCTAGGGACTGTCAGAGCCCCACTACCACTTGTAACTACTGCAAATCTTACGATCATACTATAGAGAAGTGCCCTACCTTGATAGCTAATATCAAAGAACCTAAGCCAGCAGTACACCAGAACATCCAGTTTATTGCTGATGAGCAGGAAGAGCCAGAACCAAGAGTCAATATTGTGACTCGCAGCGGTGTTTCCACCAGTGGGACATCGTAGGAAACGGAAAAGACCATAGGTCAGGAGTGGGTGCACAGAGCTCCTAATAAAGTAACACCACTCGACCTGCAAAAGAACAAACATACATTTTAGGAAGCTAAGGCTTTCTTTGATAACCCTAAGGTGTACCGCAGTAAGCACCTTGTGGCGATAGCCTTGTACAAACATCGCAGGCTACCACATCAGGAAGATGCGATGAGGACGAGATGACAGGAAGTGTACATTCCTTCCTGCAGAGTTGTCTAAAACTTGTAAGAAATGAGCAAGCTATCATAGAACTTCAGCGTATCATAGATCAGTGTCAACCATCTTCTTCCGTGAGCAGTACACAGCGTGCTATTCATAATATTACGGGACATACAAGAACAAGAAGAGAGATACGACTCACAGCGCAGGTTGGAGAATTTGAAATGGATGAGGTAATCCTAGATCTAGGATCAGACGTGAATGTTCTGACTAAGCAGACATGGGAACAGATGGGTATCCCTAAGTTAGTCAGATTGCCTATCCACCTGAGATTAGCTAATTAGCAGCATGTGTCACCTCTGGTTCGGTTACCGCAGGTGTCAGTTGACATTGACGGAGTTCGCAGCTTCATGGACTTTGAAGTTATAAAAATCATTGGCGATAGTAGACCCTATCCAGCACTGCTAGGCTTTGATTGGGCGATCGGTAACAAGGCCGTTATCTACCTAAAGAGAAGACAAATGACCTTTGAGGACGCACAGATCTAGGTCATCGTACCGTTGGATCCTTTTCAGGGTCCTAGATATATTGAACCTATCCGGGCAAAGGAGGAGGCACATAACATGGAGAGCCTCTATAAGATGACCGCGAACCAGAGTAACTAAATCAATCCAACCGTAGAAGGGAATATTACTTGGCAATCCGACAGCTCATGCGCATCAGATTCAAATGTTGGTTTGGAAAACTGGCAAAACGGACTTCACGAAGTCTCAGCGCGCAGGTGCGCATACTTGACTAAGTCACTGCGATGGATTGGCATAGAGATCAATGAGATTCCATCCTTTCATGGCCTAACAGATATCCAGGACTTTCTCGAGTAGTTTGAACAACAGATCCCTCACGAGCAATGGATCACAACAATGGACCTTGCAGTACGAGCCACACCTGCGAGATGGTGGTATGCACATAAAGAGAACATAGCATCATGGGATGATATTAAGAGATTCATGGCAATCAGATTTTCTGTCGACAGAGAGTATGTCCAATAGAAATACACAGGAGAAAGTGACCCTAGATCACACATTCAGACATGTGAACAGAGTTGGTCGGACATTCCTGAGGATGAATGGGTTCACCGATTCGTTCATACTTTGGATACAGTTCCAAGGAACTGGTATACAGAGACTGAACTGCGTAAGGGAACAACAACATGGCCACTTATGATAGACAACTTCCTACTCACCTTCACTTTTTAATCTGAGTATCCAAAGGTTGATTAGGCCCGACAAGTAATAAAGAGTAAGATATTTGAAGATTGTACCATATCAGTGTCAGCTCAACCTAAGTGGGCTATCCAGCTAAAAGAGGCGTTAGAGTGCTATAATTTTGCATCTGAACCAGAGGAGGATGAGGATCCTCGCGACACCAACATTCTGGATTCAGAAGGCACTTGCGATGTTGAGGGACCACAGTTATAAATTCCAACAATCACAGATCCCATTAAGATTAAAAATATCAATATTGGCACAGACACAGAACCTAAGTTTTCCTCTATTGGAGACTATTGGAACGATGAAACAATCAGACAGATTGCAAATTTGCTACATGACTATCAGGACCTATTTCCCACCAAGTTCACAGAGATGAAGGGAATAGTTGGAGACGTGGGAGTCATGAGGATACCGTTGAAGGAGGATGCTAGACTAGTCAAGCAACGCCCATATAGACTAAATCCACGGTATAAAGAAAAAGTAAAGGATGAGATCGATAAGATGCTAGCAGCAGGCATCATTGAGCCTGTGGAAGAAAGCGAATGGGTTAGCCCCATGGTCATACAAGAGAATAAAACCAAAGGAGACATCAGGATCTATGTCGATCTACGCAAGCTCAACAATGCATCTCTTCACGATCCATTCCCGACACCGTTCACTGATGAGGTATTAGACAACGTGGGAGGACAGGAGGTCTACTCCTTCACTGATGGATTTTCAGGCTACCACCAGATCAGAATACATCCAGAAGATAGATCCAAGACCACCTTTGCAACAGAATGGGGCTCGTTCCAGTATACGGTAATGCCCTTTGGTCTTAAGAATGCACCAGCTATATTTTCTAGAGTAGTAGTTGCTGTATTTAAATAATACATCCATAAATTCCTAGAAGTATATTTTGATGATTGGACTGTATTTGGACTAATTGACAAGCACATAGGAGATTTAAGACTGATGTTAGAGAAATGTAGGCAGTACCAGATTTCTCTAAACTTGAAGAAATGTATATTTTGTGCACCATTTGGTATTTTGTTGGGTCACATTGTTTGCAGACAAGGCTTGATGGTAGATCCCACAAAGATTGCCATCATCGTAAATCTTCCAGCACCCAACTCAGTCAAGCAATTGAGGACAGTACTTGGTCATACTGGATATTACAGAATGTTCATCAAGGGCTATGCAAAGATTACAGCACCAATGGAGAAATTGCTAAAGAAAGATGTAAAATTCCTATGGAATGAGGAATGTCAACAGAGTCTAGACACACTTAAAGAAAAGATGGTTACAACACCAATTCTAGTATTTCCTGATTGGACTAAGCCATTTCATGTACATGTGGATGCATCTCGCATCGCACTAGGGGTTGTCTTAACACAACCAGGAGAAGGGGATATTGATCACCCTATCGCATACTCCAGTAGGAAGCTATCGACAGCAGAAAAGAACTACACCACAACAGAAAGAAAAGGCTTAGCTATGGTGTATGCATTGCAGAAGTTTAGGCACTACCTATTGGGTGCCTTGTTCAAGATGTTTACTGACCATTCCGCATTGAAGTATCTGGTCAATAAGCCAGTGTTAGGGGGGAGAATCTGCAGATGGTTACTCCTCTTTCAAGAGTATGATTTTGAAATCATTGTTAAACTAGGAAGATTGAACGCTGGACCTGATCATCTATCGCAGATAGACTCAGGAGAAGAGCCAAGTAATGTAGAGGACAATTTTCCGGACGCGCCATTGTTTTCTATCCAGATCGCGGATGACTACTATGCTGATATCATTCCATTTCTCACTACAGGATTAGCGCCTGATGAGTTTACTAAACAGCAAAAGAAGTAGTTGGTTGTTAAAGCAGCAGACTTCACCCTGATCGCAGGACACCTATACAAGTTAGGACCGGATGAAGTTTTGCGCAGATGTGTGACGCCACATGAAAAAGATGCTATTATCAGAGAGGCACATTCAGGGACCACAGGAGGTCATTTCGCAGGAAAGCCGACTGC
Organism: Pseudotsuga menziesii; assembly: GCA_001517045.1. NCBI lineage: Eukaryota > Viridiplantae > Streptophyta > Pinopsida > Pinales > Pinaceae > Pseudotsuga > Pseudotsuga menziesii. The sequence goes on along the minus strand of LPNX010617618.1, from coordinate 120,602 downwards.
ACAGAAAATCCTAGATGCATGATTATGGTGGCCTACTTTGCATAAGGACACCAAGGAATTTTGCAGATGTTGCGATATCTGCCATAGGGTAGGAAAACCCTCGTGACGCGATGAAATGCCACTGTGACCGTAGGTTATGCTATGCGCATTTGACAAGTGGGCTATAGACTTTGTGGGTCCTATCAACCCACCAGGGAAGCGTACTAGCGCGAGATATATTATCACTGGAATAGAGTACCTCACCAGATGGGCAGAGGCCAAAGAAGTAAGAAATTGTGATGCTGCTATAGCTGCACAGTTCCTTTTTGAGAACATCATCAGTAGATTTGGATGCCCCATAATTTTGATGAGCGATCAAGGCACACATTTCTTAAACCGCAGCATTGAGGCCTTGACAGAAGAATTCCAGATTCAGCACCATAAGAGCACTCCCTACCACCCACAGGCTAACGGTACGGTGGAGGCCTTTAATAATATTTTAGAAAACGCTCTTACTAAGATCTGCAACAGCCAAAGGAATGATTGGGACCTCAGAGTTAACACTGTATTATGGGCGTATAGAACCACATGCAAGAAACTTACAAGACACACACCTTTCAGCTTGGTGTATGGACAGGAGGCTGTTATGCCTATGGATTATATTCTTCCTAGTTTAAGGATCGCTCAGATCACCAGGATGACTGATACAGACACAGTAGAGGAAAGGCTAGCACAACTGCTTTCCTTAGAGGAAGACAGATTCATCGCCGGATTCCAACAGAAAGTGCAGAAGGCATGAGAAAAAGCTTGGCATGACAGACATATTAAGAGTAAGACTTTCCAGATTGGAGACCTAGTACTCCTCTATGACAGTAAATTCATTAAGTTTCCAGGGAAGTTCAAGACGCATTGGCTGGGGCCATATCAGATACAGCAAGTTACAGAGGGAGGTGCCATTCAGCTCAGCCAGTTGAACAGGGAGCTTCTTCCCACATGGATCAATGGTAGTAGGATTAAGCTCTATAGCGATAGCCACCCCACCTCTTAGCCCTAGCTTAGCCAGTTTATGGTGGTGTAGATGTCTAGTGTAGTTGAAAGGAGGCATCGCATTGGGAACTAGTCTACACCGGCAAGTATTATAAGTATGAGGAATCGCATAAGGTCGGTTCATTTTGCGCAAGTCACTAAATGTCTTGCAGGGAAAAAAAAACCGTTTGTTTGTTTGCGCAGTGATGCGCTGTTTCAGAACAGCAATGCAATGTTTCCCCGTGCCATGTATCCAGTTTTTGCAACTGACAGAGGGCCAGTCAAGTCGCCTTTTGACAGGAAGTTAATGAAGAAATGACTGGTACACCTTACCGTATATTTGGTAGTAGCATAATTAAGTTTCCATATTTGGAAAATCTTCGACGAGATCGGTGCCTGTACACAAACGTTTTGGTGGAAACATGATCGGATTTCAGCATTTATGGAGGATTGGATGACGGGTGAGGTCTTGTACATGTAATTATTACGACCGACGGGTTCAGTCAAGATGACCGTTGCGTCAGGGATTGTTGCCTTTGGCATAAAAGCAGAAATTGTTCATTCAAGAGGGTTACATGTGCAGAAACCTGAGAGCTATAGAGTAACATGTTAAGAGTCCCCTATGCAGAGTTCACCTTGTTACAGAGTGTTGTGATTCCCAGAGTTCAAAGCCATTGTACACCCAGGAGGTTCCACTAAGTGGGTTCTGTCCGAGGAGGAACCTATAGGAGAAATTTTGAGAAGGTTTGAGCGTCACGACATTGCAGGTGTTATGACAACACCGTTTAAGGGTGCCCAACCAAGCTCATCACAGACCACACAACCGCCACAGACGAGGAGCCACTCTCAGATACTAGACGAATGCAGTTCAGAGTTGGAGGAAGAAGTTCTTAATGCAACAGACTACATTATTCCATGAACTGAAGACGCACCCAAAGTAAAACTTCCCAAGAGTGGTAAGTTTCCTGTTCCCATACCACAGATTGATTCTCAGGTAAAGGAAGATGGAGACCTATTAGGATATGCAGCTGTTGCTAAATTCATCGATTATAACCTGGCCGACGGTAAGACATATCCCCAGTTTCGGCGAGACCAGTACCTTACAGTTCAAAAGAACCCGAGGACAGGTGCAGATGAATACTTTCCCATGGACCATGTTCAGATTCTTGAGTGCTTAGGCTTGCTCAATCTATTGAGACTACCACATTTCGAACGCAGCGCAGAGGTTAATTCCGTGGTGCACATACTACTTTCTTGTTTACATGGAGGTTACCTGTGGCTTGGTAACAAGGTCGATCTGAACATCGACCTCATACATCGCATTACCGGATTGTCCAAGACTGGTCAACACCCGATGATAGATACAACAGGAAAGACTAAGGAACCCAAGCTATCACCCACCCTAGTCACCAAGTACCAACTACAGAGAGGAGGTCGGGCTTATGACAGTGCAAGCATACCAGAAAAAACACTCAGCTTTTCAGCTAGTCTGCTTGTAGGCAGGCTGTTAACCAAGGTTCGGCCCAAGGAAGTTACAGGGTCTGTAATTAAACTTGCTACATAGGTTGCAGAGGGGGAACATTTCAACTGGTCCTTATTTTTGTTAAATATGTTTCAGGCAGATTGTTTGGCGGCACAGGATGAGGCTACCCACCATTTTCATTTTTCATGGTTGATTATACTATGTGCATTTTTGGGGTGGAAGGAGCCGCCCCATACCCAATTTAAACAGCTAGCAAGCGATGAGCCTAGAGGGTTGCACTATACAAACCTGTGGGAGACTAACCACCCAGAAAAGAAAAAACTCAACGCGATAGTATTCTATGAATACTATATGCTACTGAAGAAATTCATCCTAGAAGTACCATGGATCAGCAAGGAGGTGGTAGACACATACGATGATCGGCTTAATTTTATGGTGGACTGCCATAGAATCCACCTGAGACCAAAGAGGACTAAAAGGGATGATTGGGCTCCTGGCTGGTTCAGAATGACAGCATAGGATATCGAAGGTATCATCAAAGACTTTGATGACCAATGGAAGCAAGAGTACGAAGATACCACACCTTTATAGTCAGATACTGTACAGACAGACCCAATAAACAAGGGCAAAGACAGAGTAGAAACCCAGACACAGGATGACGAGGACACACCAGAGGAGGAGCCCCTGAAGAAAAAACAAAAGGTTACACCACCAAGTGGGGATATTAAATTGACACCCGATGAATATGACCAAATCACAGTCAGAATAAGGGACAGAATGAGCGACATCAGGCGATGCAGGCATCGCAGGGAAAGCTGCAGGGGGCCATAGACCAGCAGTTAGGCGAGTTGAAAACATTGACTAAGAAAAGTGCCATAATCCGCACTTAGTTGAGCAAGACGCCAGCAGGAGAAAGTTTGAAACAGTCGATCTCCCATGAGGAGATCCCAGCGAAGGGTCGTCTCGACACAGTTTTGATTCCACCAGGGAGCCTCAGATTCCCTGTGTCAATGATGGATCCACCAGTACAGTTTAGGCAACCTGTTGAGGTTAACCTCATAGATTTTCACATTGATCAGTTGCAGATGATCCAGCAGCAGCTAAGCACAGAGCTCAGAGGTAGAGAGCTTGCGACTTATGAAGAAAATACGCAGCTGATGCAGAAGATTGCAGCACTTGCCACCAGCTTTCAGAAGAAGGCAGATGAAGTATGAACTTATGAATAACGAGAGTAGGATCTTTCTCAAGTTCTACAAAGCATCGCATTGGCATTACCCCAATGTCACATTGAGTTCACCTTACCTCTTCCGCAAAAGGTAAGAATAGTTGCAGACAGAGAAAAGGCTCTGGAGGAAATAGTAGCCAGGATGGAAGAAGCAACGGCCAAGAGGGAGGAGGACCACAAAGCATAGATAGATGAGCTTGAGGCTCGTGTATGAGACACTTCCCAAGCAGACCAGCAAGCAAGAGTAGAGGCCTTTCGAATTGCTTCTGCACAGATGCAGTCTCGCATCGACGATGCACTATCAGTACTAAACGATGTGATGGACACATGGGAGGACTTGGATCAGCCGCCTGAGAAAGTGGAAATCCATCAAAGTATTCAGCAGATTGAGAATACCACTGCAGCAATGAAAGAAGAAATTAAGAGCTTAGTATCTCTTTATAAGATGAGGAATAAAAAGGACATGAACCGCTTGTAGCAAGAAGTACAACAATTAAGAACAAAGGAGATACACATCAATGACCTGCTTCAACCCTACCAAGAGAAAATCACTGAGTTAGTCGATACGGTTGAGCAGAAAGTGAGGGAGTTCACTGCCATAAGAGACGAAAATGACGCAACAGAAGATGCCAGTATTAGTCAAGCTTTGCTTGACTCGACACAAGAGCGTGTCAGAGTAATGCAGATAGAAGTCGCAGGAATTCGCGACAAGTTGCAACAGACTTCACAGGAAGCCAAGGAGAAACTACAGCAGGAGAAGCCCACTGGTAGTGGCTTGGGGACGAGCCAGAAGTAAGTGTTAGGGGACTGTTGGAGTAGGGTCCCGCAGCTACAGAAGAAGCTACTATTTTGACGGATAGACATTTTTGGTGGAGATATAAGAGGTAGAGCTATGACACTATAGCAGGTTTCTAGCTACAGAGCAGAGCCGGAACCCATGAAGTAGAAGGTAGAGAAGTCAAGGAAGACGATGGTACCTGAGCGGCCAAGAAGAGAGAGCTCAACCACTACATTGAAGGTAGCGGCGGAAGACAAGAGGGCTCAACTATCCTCATAAAGGAAAAGGAGCAATGAGGCTAAGGCATTGAAGACAAAGGACAGAAGGGAAGCAGCGCCGGTACCCATGGTCAGCGCTGGGAAGCATGGAAGACTACAAGAAGATGTGGTGAAGGGAAGCGGTGCATAGTACCCATGATCAGCACCGGGAAGCATGGAAATCCGTAGAGAGCTGTGGTGTGATGGATAGTAGCTACCTCAAAGTACAGATATGTTAACTGTCACTAGTTAGGGTTTAGGTTACTGTTGGGATAGGCCCACAGTGTTGTAATGGCGAGACCTTTGGGCCGCCTATAAAGGGATATATTTTGTACTGTAAAAGGGTTGGTTAGTGGGTCGGTTGGTTGGTTCGTATATTGTTAGTTGTTTTGTATATTATTAGACAGTTGTAGAAGCCAAGCTCTGGTTCTGTTATTAGCTGTAGTATCTTACTGTAACCAGTAGCTGGCTCATTGAGCATTCATGTAACGATCCGCAGGGATCGACAGAGAGGGAAGAGTATATTGTAAGAGGCACAATATAGAGATAGAAAAGAGATCTAAGAGAGAAGATCTTAAGCTGCATATGCAGTGCAGCAGAACTATGTTTACCTTCCCCTGAGCTATAATAAAAACACAGTTCTGTGGACGTAACTTCCATCCTGGAGGTGAACCACGTTAAAATCATGCGTTATGTGATTGCTTTCTGTGTTGTGTTTATTTGATGTAGCTGTCAGTTATTTTATGAGCCTTGCTTACATTTTAATGTATGTATGCATTGTTCAGTTCACAGTAATATAAAAGGATAGACATAAGTTGAAATCATTGACATGTTGTATGTGGGTTCAGTTATGCTTTGCTTGAAACAGTCACTAGTCGCGGTGTTGAACAGCCTGTTATGTTGAGTCTTGCAAGTCGACACGAACAACACTAAGTGCGCTGAGCCACGGGGTTAGGGTATCGCAGGGAGGTGATACCACACCAACAGAGGAGCTGTAGTGCGCGATACCGTAGGTTAAGGACTTAGCGTTGGGAGGAAGTTACGTGTCGCTGGGTGCATGGCGACGTGGTAAGGCTGGGGTCTCTGTGAGTCAATGGAATTTGTGCAATGTAGAAAGGGACCGCATGCTGGATAGAGAGAGGTCTTGCAGTGAGAAGGGCTGTGAGACACTGAGATCACGTGATGCAAGAAAAGGGTTGTGCGACACGCAGAGAAAGAGGCCCTGTGACTAGTAGAGTTGTTAGTCGCAAGTAGGATGCCACAGAACCTGGTCCAAGACGCTTGAGTCCTTGGCCAACCCATTAGAATCACTTCGGGTGAGACTTCAGGCTGCTTTGCGGTCTGTCGCTGAAAGGGCCAGTGAGCTAGGGGTGTTGTTGGTTAAATACGGTAAACCCGGGTCTGCCCATGATAGCCAACAAACCTCTTGAGGGGGAGCCCGTTGTGGGGATTCTTCAAGATTTGACCATATGAGTCAATGAAGAGATGTGCCCCCTTGTCAAGACAATGTTCATTGGTAAGGAGGGGTGGTAGAATCCAACCTTCAATGGGAAGAATCAATTCTACACCATGGGCTAAGTGAAAAGGTGTAAAACCGGTGGTGGTTTTACAGATCTCTCCATCATCCTGACAGTGGTGCTAGGATAGATCAGGTGGATCTTCCTTGGGTGAGGAGACAGAAGGACTACTGGAGTTAGAGATCATGTAAATGGATATGGTGGTCAAGGTCGAAACCAAAGAGTGGATCTCCTTAATGATCATGATTTCGGATTCAAGGGAATGTTTTCAAAGATTTCTTAACGAAGCTTGAAACATAGCCAAGTCTTGGAAGTGGTGAGAATAATGTCCATACAAGCCACAAAGGGCACATGCATGGTTTGTCCTCAAAGATTTGTTTTTCACTATTGGCCCACTTAAGAGGACAACCACGAGGATGTTTTCTGTTGTATCCATGGCATCTAAGTGTGGGCGAAGCATGGAAATATCAAGGCACTTACGAGTTGCATGACCTTGTACATCAAAAACGATGCATGGTAGAGTCTGTTGGGGTTCAGCAATTGCTTTCACATTTTTTTTCTTGGCCCTTTTTGGGTGAGGCAGGGTAGGAGCAAGTGCGGTAGGTGGTTTTTGCGGGCAAGGTGGAGGATGTGATTCGACTGCAATGGGTTGAAAAGGAGTTAACACAACTTGGGGCATCGAAGGTTGAGCCGGTGGGTAGAGGTACCACATGAGAATCCCCAATGTAAAGTTGGGTAAGTTTAAGGTAGTTGTTGCTTTCTTACTTACGATTCCAGATGGGGGAAAAAGGAAGGGAATTGTATGGACTGGGAAGGAGCCCTAGTAATTCCCTGGTGACTGCATTTGGGGATGCGGTTGCGGTTGTGGATGGGATTGTGGCTGCAGATGATGTTTTAGTTGCAGTTGGGGTTTGGGTGTAATGGTGTGTTGGATTAGGGTCCCCCAGCTACAGGAAAAGTTGCTATATTGGAAGAATAAGTCAAAAGAAGACAGTACCTAAGCAGCTGAGAAGAGAGAGCTCAACCACTGCAATTAAGGCAGCAGCAAAGACAGGAGGGCTCAGCTACCCTCATAAAGGAAAAGGAGCAATGGGCCAAGGTATTGAAGACAAAGTACAATAGGAAGCGACGCCCATACCCACGATCAGCGCCAGGAAGCGTGGAAGACTGCAGGAAGCTGTGGTGTGACAGTAAGCAGCGGCCCATAGTACAGACGCATTGACTATCACAGTTAATGGTTTTTGGGTTACTGTTGGGAAAGGCCCATAGTTTTGTAATGGTGAGACCTTCAGGCCGCCTATATAAGCATGTATTTTGTAATGTTAAAGGTTAGACAATTGGTGAGACAATTGGGTAGCTGCCTAGACAGTCAGTCGTGAGGTAGCTTCTGAGTCATTTAGCTAGCCAAGTGTCTCTAGAGTCTCAGTATTGTAAGAGTTAAGCTCTGGTTCTGTTATTCAGTTTGTAGTTATCTTACTGTAACCAATAGCTGGCTCTAAGAGCATGTATGTAACAATCTGCAGGGATTGCACAATCCGCAAGTATTGAGAGAGAGAGGAGGAGTATATTGTAAGAAGGAAGAAGATATCTAAGAGAGAAGGGCTCCTGGTTGTGTGTGTGGAGTTTCCCAGAAGATCTTAGGCTGCATAGTAGGTTTCAGCGGAATTGTGTTTACCCTCTTATTGAGGCCTGGAAATTCGCAGGAAACAACAGAAAGGGATTCTCCCCAGTCAACGTTCCCAACTAGTCCGTGACTGTTTGGTATAGGGAATCCATCCAGTTTGTGGTCCAGCTACCATAGGTCAAAGTAACAAAAACAAAGGTTTTACCGGTTGCATCCCGGTCCACCGTGTATTTTTGTATTTTTTATTTAAGTATGACATGCACATGCCTAATTAACCATGCAAGGTGATAAGGATGCAAGGAGCAGTCACAACGTGATGCGCATGTTCTTACCTCTTGTCTTAGCACTCACAAGCATCTCAATCACATATGCAGTAATGGAATAAAACTAACTATCTATCTATCTATCCCTGGGGAGCAAACTGAAACTTAATTATGAGTAATGTGTATTGTGCATGCATTATAAAGAGAAATTATAGTTAGCTGATATTTCTTCCCACAATGCATGAACGATTAAAGATATTTCAACAATAAGATGGCCAATTGTTTTATGAACAACATACATTACTCATGGTGGTAATTCCACAAAATAAACCAGAAATCATTTAAACAAGAACATAGGTTCTAAGAGTTAGAACGATCTCACGGTTAATGGACAAAAGCTGGAAAAACAAAATAGTTCATATTTCCGCCATCCACAACATAACATTTGAAAGTCCCACCAATCTTTCTCCAACAGGCAAACAATTACTCTTTATTGCAAAAAAGTAGTTCTCCTTACAATATTGCTTTTCATGTCTAATTGGGAAAAGCCCCTTTTCCCTCTTAGTCTATTACATTTATACAAAAAAGGGTGAAACTGTTGGGCTGCCCAAAAGTACCTTTTGGGCTTCCCAACTCCTTACCTCCCAACATTTCATCTTCCTCGAATATTTACAAAATCATTACATATTGCAAAAAGTGACCAATCTTTTATGAGGAGGGCCCCACTTGGGCATCCAAAAATTTCTTCCATGCCACGGCTTCAGAGGCAATGCCTTCAAATGCACAAGGTTCTAAAAACTGAATGGTTATCTCAAACTTTGCAGCTTGATTCTTTATAGCCTCATTTCTGGCTGCACTTAATCGAAGTTGGTCCTCCAAAAGATGCACACTAATGGCTGAATGATATACTTCTCTTCTCAAGATCTGATCATCCAAGGCTTTGATATGTTGTACTTTCACTTCCTCCTCCTGATATTTCTTTTGCAACATCTCTACAAATGCGTTATGGTCCGGGAAAGCATCAAGCTTCTGCTCGGCCTCTATCTGGCACCGGTTGTAGGTAATAAGGAGCCTTCTAAAGAACTCTGTGCATGCTCCTTTCATCATTTTAATGGCTTTCTTGAAATCCTCCGTGGTATTTATAGCAAATTCCAATAAGTCATAATCCCGCTTGAGGGCCTGTTGATCCTTTGCTGGAAGCTCTGCCTGAGTTTCTTCATTGTTTTCCAGCCTTGCCATTCTTGCAGTTAAGACTTCAAGGACGTCCTGAGATCGATCAATGAAATAAGAGGAGGTCTCTAGGATTTCTTCTAATTGGCTATCTACTTGCAGCACCTTGCACCTCTCTCCTTCTATAGCAGTTTGTAGCTGCAGCATCTTAGCCTTCTGGGCCAAGACATGCTCTTTGAACGGTTGGAGGTTAACCTACTGCTCCCTTTCTTCCTCCAGAGCAGCTATTAGAGAAGAAATATGCTCTCAATGTTTCTTTTCCTGTTCTTGGGTGTGCATCTCACTGGCCTCCAAGATGATCTTCTGCTGTTCTTCTAGCTCTTCTACCTTTCCCAGCAGCCATTCCTTCTCCATATTTAGCTCTTGATATTCTTTCTGCACTTTCTCCAGGAACTCCTGCGTAGTTTCCATAACTTGTCTCTCCACTTGGAGGACCTACAATTCAGCCTTAGAATACTTCATCTCCCTCTGCATGTCTTCATATTTCTTTTTCATCCTATTGCTTTCCTCTCTCTCTTTCCTCAATGTGTCTTTTAATTGAGCAGAGGACTTCTTGGATTACTCCAAGTCTGTCATAATCTTGTCCACATTATCCTCCGAATCTTGGATTAATGAGGCTCCTGCTCTGACGGTGAATCTAGGTTCTTGGTCTGTTCCGAATACAACGGGTGTATCCGTTATCATTTTCCCAGGTAGACTTCCCATTTCAATCTTCCTTTCTTTTCTCTTCACTATTCTCTTTGTATCCCTGTTATAGAAAACAGTATTGAAATCAGGGATCTCTTCCCCTTTTTTCTATACAAAGGGGACCAGCTTCATGGTGGGGACTACATGTGTGCTGGAGCAGGTACTTGTGGGTCTTGAACCTCGGGGTTCTACATGTCCTTGGTCTGCTCTCTAGCTGTGTCAGAAGCTGACTGCTCTGTCTGTGTTAGCTTTAGTCTTTCTACTTCTTGCTTCTTGAGCTTCTCATCAAGCTTCTTTTTCTTTTCTTCTTCTTCTTTCCTTGCATCTTCTTCAGCTTTTCTAGCTACCTCTTACGCAACTTTTCTTTTCTCTTCTTCTTCTGTGTGTAGCCACCCTACAGCTTCTTGTGCCTACCTATAGGCTTCCTCATTCCTTCTCTTGGCTTCTTCCTCAACTTTTGCTTGTTCATCTCCCTTCCCACCTTTGGTGGTGATCTTCTTCTTGAATCTTCTTCTCAAAGCTATTAGATTCAACGCATTGCAGAAGATAGATTCTTCCCTATCCCAATGGTGGGTGTATTCAAAATGTACATTGTTCTCTTTACAATGCTCAGCTACTTTCCCACGGGAGTTATTTCTATGGAAAGGCATCTCGCCAAAATGAAACCTTTCCAACTCTTCTACAAATTCATCAGCTTTCTTCACCCTAGTGAATCTGTAACTTCCTAAATTGAAGGGCAAAGGTGGATAAGCAGCCTTCTTATGCTCAAACAAGAAGCTCCCTATGCCATCCAAGAAGACTTGCCTCACAAACTCCTTGTGAATGATGTAGTCAGTAGCGTATTTGGGCAACAGGGAAGGAGCTCTTGACCCTCTAAACATCCTGAAGTAAATTCCATCCTTAGTCAGATAGGAGTCTGCATATTCCTCCATTACTTGCAGTGCCTTCTCTGACATGCAATCACATTCTTTCAAGAAAATGAGTGTATATAAGGGCATGATGAAGTGCTCACAGAATTCTTGATAATAACTGTGGTACTGGTGTGCCCACAGTGGCCTATAAACAGAATACATAGGCATCCTCTCCCTATCCCAGATGCACTTGAGGCCGGGGAGAGGCTGATTGCACAATATATAGCCTACAAGTATGGAACTCATGTAGAACTCAGATCTCTTTTGGGATACTCCACCCAAGGCTGAGGCCAAGCAGGCAAAGAGACTGTTAGATACAATGCTGGCCCAATTGAAAATTGTCCCCTGGGTTGCAACATAAAAAATGATGGGCATCCATTCCAGTTTGAAGAACCTGCCATGGGCTCTCCCAAAAATCCTGTTGAGCATTAAAGCTATGAACCTATATGGGGTTCTTAAGCTGGTTGTATCATAATCACCCGTTGGCCTGTTTCTGAAATGTTTTCTAGGAAACAACATTCTCTTCATGGTCTCCACAAGGTCCATTCTAATGTTATTCAACCAATCGTCCAATAGAAATACTTGCGCTTTAGGCAGGTGGTGTTGGGGCGCGCACCCCAACGGTCCTTAAGGTGGGTAACTCCACGGGATTTTGGGAGTTTGTAAGCAGAGTTATGGCTCAAATTAGTCTTAGGGGTGTCGAGGTTGAGTCAAAGTCCTCTTTTTGTAATAAACCCATGATTTAAGTCCAAGGTTTAGGGTTTAGGGTGCCCATGGTTTAAGCCCATGGTTTTGTAATAGTGTGCTGCATAAATAGGCACTCTTGTAAATAAGTCAGGTTAGGATTTTTGTGTAAGATGAATTGATGCGAAGCTAAGGCTATTTTGTAAAAAAAGGTTAAGTCCCAGATGTGTGCGTGGATGACCTCTGTAGCTGTGTGCACAGAGGGTTTTTAGGTGATTAAGGAAATTTGCAGCTGTGTGCGTAGAGGCCTGCAGCTGTGTGCGCGGCTTTGAGGACTTGAAGGGATCTGCAGTTGAGTGCGTAGATAAGAACTATGGTTTTTGTAGAAAGTTGAATAAAACACAGTTCTGTGGACGTAACCCCTACACTGGGGGTGAACCACATTATATCTTGTGTCGTGGTTTTGTGTGTTGTTTCTATTGTGTTCTTTCATGCATTAATATCTATATATCTAATAAGTAAAGATCACTGCTAGATAATAACTTCACTGTGAATTCCTAGTAAAGGGTTGCGCAAGGCACTGTTTGTTTATCTAACCGCGAAGCTAAATAAGTGAATGTTAAGCTCTGTGATTTATATTTATAATTTGATTAAAAGCTAAAGGTACAGTAATATCCCTCTTCTGCTTGCAGAAATCTGGTTTTGCGGCACCCGATAGCTGTTTCGGGTGAGACTGCAGCCTGTTCACAGGTTGTTGCCGAAAGGGCTAACATTGTGGGTCTTTTGTTGGTGCGAAGTTAAAGGTATAAAATCCGGGTCTACCCTATAGCCCAACAAATTGGTTCCGTTGTCGGTTGAACTCGGTATCTGCTTAAGAGGGGTTTATGTCGTACCTCGAGGGATATGTTCTGGAGACCCTCTATGAAGGAAATCGGTGATTGGCTTGATGAGACTTATCTAAAATTCACTGAGCAAGAGAACAAAGATCCATGTCATAGTGAAAACGACTTTTTACAAAGGTATGTTTTTTGTGATGTTTATGAAATTTTCTTTGGTAGTATCCACATAGAGTTGCACCAGTGGTTATCCAGGTTAACAGAGAGAAGGATGAACTTCCAAGAACGTCAGTTTCCTGCTTGGACCCCCACGAGAATTAATATACTAAAAAGGGTGAACAACGAGATATCCCGCGCTATTGATTTCTGGGCAACGCGAACCCTTGAAGCATTTGTGACGGAGTTTGCCATCGACACGAGTACTTCCTTTAATGAAGCCGAGCGACATTTTTTCAAAGGACCAAGGGGTAAGTTTTTGAATTCATTTAGTTTGAGAATTAAAATGCTATTAGCTGAAAAAGGTATATTACTCATTGAATCAGAATGTTAGATTTTGTATTACTAACCTATGTTTGCAAGAGAAAATACGCAAAGTGGTTTTCTATGAAGTGGCAAAAGGTACAAGAGAGATTTTGGATCCTATTCCCAGGGTCAGCATACCGAGTATCCCCCTGTAAATCCCACAGATTCAGAACCTGAAGAAACTCCTTCTATTGGAAACCCTCCGGTAAACCCGCAGCGAAGACCTATTATCCCTGAGAACCCATCATAGTCTAAAAGTCACCCTAGCCCGAGTAATCCTGTTGTAGGTCAATATACCCCAGTAAGTTCCCCCCTTCCTACTTCCAGTCCCCTTCCCTCCCCACCTAGACCTACGATGGCCCATATGAATGACGACATTAAGCTCCCTATTTTCAAAGGAACTGGATCAGAGGATCCAGAACAGTTCTGGTTTTTATGTGAAGCAGTGTGGACTGCTAAGTCCATTACAGATCAAGATACAAAAAGAGTGCAGCTGGTTACTTCTTTCAGAGACCGTGCTCTGACCTGGTTCATGAAGTTCTCTAGCACTCAGAACCATGCATTGACTGATATAAAAACAGCAATGATAAAGGAAATTAAGAAGCCAAAATCAGATTCACAGTGTATCACGGAGTTGAAAGAGATTCAGCAGAAGCGTGGTGAATCAGTGTGGGACTTTGATCAGAGGTTCAAAGTTCTACTAGACCAAGTCAGTTTTACCATTGGACCTGCGTAGCATAAGGAATGGTTCATTGCAGCGTTTCTACTGCATATCTGAACTCCACTCATGCAACAAAAGGTTGCTGACCAGCAGGAGGCTCTGGAAATCGCGATGAAACTTGAAACCACCCCTGTCGCAGAAGATTTTGGTATTGCTCAAATCCAAGCACAGTTGGCAGCGATGGCTCTAGAGCTTCGCGATATGAAACAAGGAAAAACCGGTCACGAAGAGGTTTGGTGTACACAATGTTGCACAGAAGGTCATGCCAAGGAACACTGTCCTATGGTAAGAAATTACCTAAATACTGGTGCACCAAACCTGTTTACCCTACAAGTTCTTTATTGTGAGCTTTGCAGAACAACAGGGCAACATCGACCTGAAGACTGCTATCTACTACAGAGGTATGGACAAGTACCAAAGAACCCCTATTGTAAATTCTATAAGTCCGTAGGACATAACAAAGATGAGTGTCGCAGTTATGACTTCATGAGAGAGCACACCTATGATGCCTATCGGGTACAAAATGAGGGATCGAGCAATGATGCCTATGGCTACCGGGGTGGTGCATCAGGTAGAGGTGCTTTTGGAGGCCGTGGTCATGGTAGTATGGCTGGTAGAGGATGTTGTTAGGTGGTGTGTTATAACTGTAACCAGGCCAGACATCTGGCCCACGACTGTCGGAACGCCACTACGACATGTCGGTATTATCGGGAAGTAGATCATGTGATCGAGCAGTGCCCGTAGTTGATAGCTAAGATTCAAGAAAGAAACAGTGCCCCTACTCAAAATCTTCAGATGATTTCCGTCGAGTAAAGACCTTCCCCAACCATTAATGTTGTTACGTGGAGCGGAGCTACGACGCACATATAGACTAAGGAGGAACAGCCTGACGAAGCTTGGGTTCGTAAGGCCCCTGTGAAAGTTCCTTCCTTTGATATTGAAAAAGAGAAAGAGACATTCATGGAAGCCCATAAATATTTTGTGGATTCTAGTACATCAGTAGTACTTTCTCAACCACATCAACAGCAGTCTCCGCTGCAAGAAGCTTCGATGGATAAAGTAAGTACCCTGTCCTCCTTTTTACAGAGTTGTCTGAAACTATTAAGAAATCAGAATGCTTTAAGTGAGTTGCAGAAAGTTATTGCTTCCTGCAAACCTCAGCAAAGTTCTGGTCAGGAAAAACCTGTTAATAGAGTCAGGAGAACTGGCAGGGAAATGAGACTGAATGCTCAGATAGGAGAATATGATATGACTGATGTTATTTTGGATCTAGGATCAGAGGTAAATGTCTTAACCAAATAGACCTGGGAACAAATGGGAAAACCTACCCTTGACTGGTCACCTATACAGTTGAGATTAGCCAATCAGCAGAAGATTGTGCCCCTAGGATGATTCCCTAATGTCCCAGCAGATAATGATGGCGTCTGTACTGTAGTAGACTTCAAATTTATTGAGATCATTGACGACAACAATCCCTATCCAGCCTTGTTAGGTATTGAGTGGGCAATGGTAAATGCTACAGTTATTAACCTTAAGAAGAGACAGATGACTTTCGAAGGGAAATATTTGAGAGTCATAGTCCCATTGGATCCTTCCCAAGGAGAAAGGTACACAGAACCCCTTTGAGATGAATATCAGGATACGTTGGACCATATCTACAATATCACAGTGAAGGAAGAATATTATGTTTATCCTAATGCCAAAGGTATTATGGATTGGCAGTGTGATAGCTCCTGTATGATGGATTCAGATGATGGTCTAGAGAATTGGTAAAACAGATTGTATGAGCTACATGACCACCGTTGTGCAATAATTACCAAGTATCTTAGATGGCTTGGCTCGCAGAAAAGACCCTTACTTGTTTTTGATGGTTCGACAGACCCAGAAGAGTTTATTGAGAAATTCTCAGCCCAGATACCAGACTCATAGAAAATGGAGATTTTGGACTCAGCATTCAGAGCCACAGCAGCCAGATGGTGGAATGGTCACAAACAGTACATTCATAGTTGGGAAGTTTTCCAATAGTCCCTTCACTTGAGATTCATGGATCGACCACAGGAGGTCCGGAGCAGATTTAATGGTAAGACTAACCCTCAGAAGCATTTGGAGCAATGTTACGAAGCCTAGAAGCATGTACCTCGTGCAGAGTGGGTACATAGGTTTGTGCATACCTTGGATCCTATTGCAAAGAATTGGTATGCGGAAGTCGAGCTTCGTTAGGGTACTGTAAGTTGGGATACTCTTGTTGACAGTTTTGTATTGACATTTTCTATTAATGAGGTTTGCCTTGCTTTAAACGCAGCTATTAGGTTGATCCATACTAAGGTGTTTGATGATCAAGAGATAGCAGAATACCAACTGGATTGGAAGGCAAAAGAAGCTAATGCAGTTGAATGTTATAACCTCGCAATTGACGAGGATGACGATCTGCACAACATTGATATTCCAGAGTCAGAAGGCCACTGTGAAGTTCATGGACCAGCAGTCAAAGTTCCTGAGGTGACCCAGCCCCTGAAGACGCAGACTGTAAACATTGGCTCAGAAGAACAGCCTAAGCATGCTACCATTGGAGATTATTGGGACGAAGAAATGGTAAGCAAAGTGACCCAACTTCTCCATGAATATCAAGACCTATTTCCAACAAAGTTTTCAAAGATGAAAGGTATCCTGGGTGATATAGGAGTGATAAAGATCCCCTTGAAACCTGATGCGAATCCTGTGAAATAGCGTCCTTATAGGTTGAACCCTACATATGAGGAAAAAGTTAGGATGGAGCTGGATAAGATGCTTGCTGCAGGAATTATTGAGCCCGTTGAGGAATCTGAGTGGGTCAGTCCTATGGTGGTGCAAGAGAAGAAGACTGAGGGTGAAATTTGAATCTATGTTGATCTAAGGAAGCTAAATGATGCTTTTCTACATGATCCTTTCCCCACACCTTTCACAGATGAAGTGTTAGACAATGTCGGGGGTCAAGAAGTGTACTCTTTTACTGATGGATTTTCAAGTTACTATCAGATCAAAATTGCTCCAGAGGATCGACATAAGACGACCTTTGCTACAGAAATTGGATCCTTCAGTATACAGTTATGCCCTTTGGATTGAAGAATGCACTTGCTATATTTTCTAGAGTAGTCATCTCTGCCTTTAAGGAATATATACATAAATTCTTAGAATTTTACTCTGATGATTGGACTATCTTTGGGCTACTAAAAGACCATATAACTAGTTTAAGACTTATGCTGGATAAATGTAGACAGCACCAGATTTCCTTGAGCTTGAAAAAGTGTATCGTTTGTGCACCTTTTGGGATTCTGCTAGGTCACATTGTATGTAAACAAGGCTTGATGATGGATCCGACGAAGATAGCTATTATTGTGAACTTGCCACCTCCAACATCTATTAGACAACTTTGCACTACACTTGGTCATACTGGATATTACAGGAAATTTATTAAAAGGTATGCTCAGATTACTGCTCGGATGGAAAAGCAGTTGAAGAAAGATATTAAGTTCGAGTGGACACCTGAGTGTCAAGAAAGCTTGGATATTTTGAAGGAAAATATGGTAACTGCTCCCATCTTAGTATTCCCTGACTGGAATAAGGAATTTCATGTGCATGTCGATGCATCCTCCATTTCTCTGGATATAGTATTGGCCCAGTCAGGTGAAGGTAATATTGATCACCCCATTTCTTTTGCAAGTAGGAAATTGTCCACAGTAGAGAAAAATTATACTACAACAGAACGAGAAGGTATAGCTATGGTTTATGCATTACAGAAATTTTGACATTATCTATTGGGATCTCATTTTAAGATGTTTACTGACCATCCCGCCTTGAAGTATTTGGTTAACAAGCCGGTGCTAGGTGGAAGGATATGCAAATGGCTAATTCTGTTTCAGGAATATGACTTTGAGATCATAGTCAAACCAGGAAGATTGAATCTAGGACCTGACCACTTGTCGAGGCTTGAGTCGGGAGAATAACCTACCAGCTTGGACGAGGGTCTTCCTGATGCCCAGTTGTTTGCCATCCAGATGGTTGATGAATACTTTTAGGATATTGTTCAGTATTTGTCTACAGGTTTTCCACCTGTCGAGATGACAACACAACATAAGAAGCAGCTGGTGGTTCGCCCAACTGACATTACCTTAATAGCAGGACAATTATATAAGATGGGACCAGATGAAATACTACGTAGATGTGTCCTAGAGCATGAAAATCCATTAATTTTGGTTGAGGCACATTCTAGGGCAACAGGAGGTCATTATGCAGGAAAAGCTACAGCACAGAAGATTCTGACAGCTGGATTGTGGTGGCCCACAATTCACAAGGATGCAAGAGAATATTGCCACAGCTGTGACATTTATCAAAGGACGGGTAAAGCATCTAGGAGGGATGAGATGCCTCTGGTTCTGCAGGTAACTTTACAACTCTTTGACAAATGGGCTATTGATTTTGTTGGACCTATCAACCCCCCCCGAAGAAGTCAGGAGAAAGATACATTATTACAGCAACTGACTACCTCACCCGATGGGCCGAATCTCAACCAGTCAAGAACTGTAGCGCTGCTACAGCTGCAAAGTTCATCTTCGATAACATCTTGTCCAGATTTGGGTGTCCTAGAGTCCTTATGAGTGATTAGGGCTCATATTTTCTAAATAATACTATTGAAGTATTGACTGAAGAATGTCAAGTAAATCATCAGAAGAGTACTGCCTATCATCCACAAGAAAATGGGACTGTCGAAGCTTTTAACAAGATCCTTGAACAGGCTCTGACGAAGGTTTGCAACGTTAATAGAAATGACTAGAATCTTAGAATTCCAGCAGTACTATGGGCTTATAGGAATACCTGCAAGAAATTGATAGGCCATACACCTTTTAGGTTGGTCTATGGGCAAGAAGCAGTCATACCCATGGAATACATTGTTCCTAGCCTTATAATATCTTCTTTCACAAAAATGGATGACCCAGCGATAATAACAGAAAGGATGACAAAGATATAGAACTTGAAGAGTGCAGATTTATTACAGGGTTCCAGCAGCAAGTGTAGAAAGCTCGAGAAAAAGCATGGAATGATAGACATATCAAGAAGAAGTAGTTCCAGCATTGTGATATTGTGCTCTTATATGATAGCAAATTCATGAAATTCTCGGGTAAGTTCAAGACACATTGGAAAGGACCATACATAGTGCAGAAAGTTACTGGTGGAGGAGCAGTCCAGTTAGCTAAGTTGAATGGAGAAATTTTACCTTCTATGGTAAATGCCAGTCATTTAAAGAAGTATAGGGATAGGACAGGACCTCCTAATCAGAAGTAACACCAGGAAGGACAGTCTAAGTACCAAGAACAGTTGAAATTGGGTGCTAGACTATAATGAAGCTATCCTCAAAACTACGAAGTGTGGAAGACTGTCAAAGTTCGAAGGTTAATATTGTGTTGAAGGTTCTTGTCAAGGCGAAGCTGAATTTAGTAGTTATGTCAGAGATTAAAAATGTGCCGCAGCTTAAAATGTGACGGATGGGACAAACTAGACTTGGTGGCGCCGGCATGCGAACTGCCCGCCCTGCCTGTAATGATGAGATATGGCGCCGTGTGGACAGGATTTTTGCCACTTCATCAAATTTGGCATCATTAATGCACCATGATGACCAATTCTCTTGTGGGATTCTATAAGAAGCTACCTCGGTCCACGACTCCTGCATTGTGCATTTCTTTGAGTTTCTTCAGTTAGGACCATGTCGAATGATTGTGAAGCCCAGGAGTTACTATGAGAGTTCAGGGAGAGAGGTCTGCAGAACCTCCTGAGCAATCCACCTATGCAGCAATGCTCAACCAGGATGAAGAAAGGCAGAAGTTCACTCTAAACCGGATGAAGGAAGGCAGAAGTTCGCTCTAATATGGAGCGAAGAAAGGCACAAGGCCTCACGAGAAGATTCTGAAGCATCCCAAGACGTATCCTCCTAGTTTGGCATAACCAAGGTAGTTTTTTGTCTTATGCAACTGGACACACAATTCTGGGGCCCCTAAGTTGTGGATGGTCAAATGTTCGACAAGAAGATCGAAGGATGGGGTCGTTGATAGATCCAGAAAGCCTTAACCAGCATATTACAAAGGAAAGGAACAAGCAGCCAACAACTGCATGTATGGCTTCAGCAAGCAGCGCACTATGTTTAAGCAACAAGATTCTACCACCAGAAAAGGAGCTGAGTGTCCCGGGACGGGTCACTAGTGAGTCTTAGGGCCTATTGGGGCACGCACCCCAACGGTCCTTAAGTTGGGTAACTCCGTGGGTTTTTGGGAGTTTGTAAGCGGAGTTACAGCTCAAATTAGTCTTAGGTGTGTCGGGGTTGAGTCAAAGTCCTCTTTTTGTAATAAACCCATGATTTAAGTCCAGGGTTTAGGGTTCGGGGTGCCCATGGTTTTGTAATAGTGTGCTGCATAAATAGGCACTCTTGTAAATAAGTCAGGTTAGGCTTTTTGTGTAAGATGAATTGATGCGAAGCTAAGGCTATTTTGTAAGAAAAGGTTAAGTCCCAGTTGCGTGCGTGGACGACCTTTGTAGCTGTGTGCGCAGAGGGTTTTTGGGTGATTAAGGAAATCTGCAGCTGTGTGCGTAGAGGCCTGCAGCTGTGTGCCTGGATTTGAGGACTTGAAGGGATCTGCAGCTGAGTACGCAGATCATAACTATGGTTTTTGTAGAAAGTTGAATAAAACACAGTTATGTGGACGTAACCCCTACACTAGGGGTGAACCATGTTATATCTTGTGTCATGGTTCTGTGTGTTGTTTCTGTTGTGTTCTTTCATGCATTAATATCTATATATCTGATAAGAAAAGATCACTGCTAGATAATAACTTCACTGTGAATTCCCAGTAAACGGTTGCCAAGTCACTGTTTGTTTATCTAGCCGTGAAGCTAAATAAGTGAATCTTAAGCTCTGTGATTTATATTTATAATCTGTTTAAAAGCTAAAGGTACAGTAATATCCCTCTTCTGCTTGCAGAAATCTGGTTCTGTGGTACCCCATAGCTGTTTCAGGTGAGACTGCAGCCTGTTCACAGGTCGTTGCCGAAAGGGCCAACACTGTGGGTCGTTTGTTGGTGCGAAGTTAAAGGTATAAAACCTGGGTCTGCCCTATAGCCCAACAGGTGGTAAGCCAGGGCTACATATCCTGGGCTATAAGCAACATAGCCCTGTTTGTTGACGTTCTCCACAATGATCGTGGTTACATATGCCCGGGGCAGAATCCAACCAATTACTTCAGAGCAGGGGAATAGCTCTGGTCTTATAGCGATCTTCATCAGCGAATATCTCTCTATGTTAGCATATATGCTTTCTTCCTCCAAGCCCATATCGGGCACTTCCCTGTGGGTGGTTAACCTATATATTTCCCCCCATTGGTACTCGGGTTCCACACCAGATATACACTTGGTGTCCTCATATATGTACTCAGTCTTGGTGACAACTTCCACTTCTGGCTCCTCCTCGACCACAGGGGCCTTTTTCTTTTGCCTTTTTGACATTTCGAATTCAAAAACTTCCTGCCATATATGACATTGTAAAGATTAAGCCATTCCTGGTTAAGTTGCAAATATTTATATAACAAAGTATGGCATTTTACTGCTTCTATGTGTACCATGACAACAATTAGTTAAATGAAGCAAAATGTGCAAAACAATTCTATCAACGAATTTGAGCATGAAGCAAATATACATAAGAATGAAGAAAACTTGAGCTACCAGCGGGCGCCATGACCATCTCACTGTGGGGAATGATAAGGGGAAATAATGCAAAATTTCAACGGTGCGCTCTATCAAAACTACCCGGGCAGTCTATGGTCAACCAAACTGTATACGGTGAAAAATCCCCTCCACCGGCTTGGGTTCAAACCCGACTGTGCGCAGACAGCGTGGCAAAAATGGTGGCTATTTGAGGATGCGAGTGGTATGAAAACCACAAATAATGGGGAAACCACTCTAGATGCTACAGGAAGGCCAAGAAAAACCCTCCTCCACCAAACATCATCACCTAGGGCAGTTTGGTGCAGATGGCGTAACGGTCGTCTGCACCAAGCCCTCATTCACTAAGCGCAGGGTCACAGACAAAAGGCCGCGGGCAAAATACTACTTCAGTAGGTCAAAATGCCCGCCCCCCCAGAAAGCTATGCTACAAAATCCACAGTATATAGGAGCATAACTAACAGGCCAAAGGAAACGGTCGCACCCAAAACCCTAACCGTGGGAAAACTATCAAATGCTCAAACGAAATGGGGTAAAGCAGTAGAAGCCTACCTGGCACTGCTGTGTAATCGATGGGAAGAAACTTGGTCAAGCTTCCATCGATGCGCCACCTAGACACGGGTACACTGACAGCAGGGTCCGAACGAGCTCGAGAGCACGACAACGCACGAGAGCAACAGCGAGAAACAGTCCAAAATCGAATAATAGAAAATAAAATAATCCAAACGACCTCAGCCCCATATATATATATGGTCAACACACACGGTGGGGAAAAGTATCGGACAACGGAGAGTTTTGGATCGAAAGTCGACAACATATTTATTTCCACAACGGCGGAAGGCCAAACCATAAATCCATCCACAATGGCGGGGATAACCGGGAGACACACAATAACGCACGTCGGAGCTTAAAAACATCAAAGTGAAAGTGAAACGAGAGCCGCAACGACGGATATATAAAGGACAAGTCATTCCGCCGTAGGCAAATTCTTTATCGGAAGAGAAATGACTAAGAGATTAGCAAGATTAGTGTTTCTTTCATCTGCAATGGTGGCAATGTAAAGGACGTGACCTTCCACAATGGTGGGCCTTAAACAAATAGATAATCAGAAGGTTAATGACTTCAGTAGCCGCAACGGCGAAATAATAAAGCGCGCGACCTTCCGCAACGTCGGAGTTAAAAAACGACTCAACGGCCGGAAGGATAAAGTTTTCCGCAGACGTAACGGCGGAAGCCCAAGACTTACGAGATCGATGAAACTAACAAAGCAGGAGCCAAAAATTCAAATAGGGATTGGAAGACTTAGCAGTTTTCCATCCGTAACTGCAGAAGAAGAAGTAGTAAAAAGTTTTGATGCAAAACCAAAAAACGGCCGATGTGAAAACCAACAAAGCTAAAGCTAATTATTCATCCGCAACGGCGGGGGGAAAAGGCAAATACATTTCTGATTCAGTCATGCTGAAAACGCATTTAAAAGCAGCGATGAAGTTTGATTAGACATTGGATTTTTTCAAGCGTTAGAAGAAAAATTAAAACAAGTGGTAGATCAATCCAAGCATAAGAAAAGTCTCTCTGAAAAGTCCCTAGATCAAACCAAAGAAGAAAATCAAACTAATCTAAGCAAAAGGAGGGTCCCGAAAATTTTTGGAATTTTTGGAATTTGTTGTAGCTGTAACACCTTTCAAGATATAATATAAAAACTAGTTCCCGTGGACGTAGCTTCCCCCCTGGAGGTGAACCACGTAAAATCCATGTGTTGTGCGACTATTTCATGTGTCTGTTCTTTACTTATGTGTTATCTGTTACCTGTTACATGAATGTTTCTTATTATTGATGAATGTATGTATGTTATGCTTCAGTTGTAGCACATAGAAGGTTAACCACAAGTTGAATGTATCAAGTAGCCTGCATATGAGTTTATCAGTGCTTGGTTCATGTTAGTTGACAATTACTGTGTTAAGTGACTCCGGTATATGAGTTCCACGAGTTCAGTATAGTTGATGTTAAGCATATTAGACTATAGGCGTCTAAGTGAGCCTGTTATCTTAACTAGTATACTAAAAGAGGAGCCTTTGGACCGTGAGAGACATATTGAAGTCCCACCATAAAGGATAGCGCAGTATAGAAAGGTGATATTGCACTATCGGAGGAATTGCGGTGTGAGATATTGCAGTATAAGAGGGTAGCTGAGGAGATAGTTTGAGCATCGCTCTAGAGGTAGCGATGCGATAATAGACCACTCCCCCCCAGGGCCAGCGAGTAAGAAAGGTCACCATCGCAGAGAGAGATCCCGTGGGATAAGAAGAGCCGCGAGATCCCAGGATGCTACAGAACCCGGTTGAGGACACTTGAGTCTTTAGCCACCCCATCTAAGATCACTTCGGGTGAGAATTCAAGCTGCTCTGCAGTCTGTCGCTGAAAGGGCCAGTGAGCTAGGGGTTTTGTTGGTACATAACAAGTAAACTTGGGTCTGCCCTAGAGAGAACCAACATGGTGCTAGATGAGAGCATGCACAAATCTGCAGTATCACTTGGTGTCAGTGGAGGTTACACGAAGGGGAAGGAAGTCATCATGGAGGTGTCATTGAACAACCCAGGGCCTATGTTCAATAATGGGGTGGTGGCTGTGTTGTTGATGGTAGTGTCGATAGTAGGGATAATGTTGGATGGTGCCATTGGCCCCTATGAATTGTGGTAAGTTACCTAGTCCATGGTCACAATTTCCTCATCATGAGGGAACATCATAAGGTGGAAAACAATAGATGGTACGACTTTCATAGCATACATGTAGCTACATTCTAAGAGAAGGTTGTAATCCAACTGAGTGTTGATGACTTCTATGTCAATTAGGACTGTCTTCCTACTAAATAGATGGGGACGTGTGGAAGGATTCCTTGGGCTCTATTGGGGTGTCCAACATAGGCACACAGGATAGCAGTGGATGGTTGTAGGATAGGGGACCCAAGTTTTTTCCAGACCAAGGTTGACATGACACAAGTGGATGCCCCCTCGCCAACAACACCACCGCAAGAGTGGTAGTTAAATATAGCATCGTTGATGATTTGGCCCAATCACCTATGACCATGTTTGCTCTCGAGGTACTTAAAACATGCCCAACACAGTGGAAATCCTTACTATTCATCCTCGGTGTTGTATATTCCTCTGACTCCATATTGATCACATTCGATTTGGACAACAAAAATTTGCTCAACATGCTCTATCTAGCTTACACCATTTATAGACATCCATATCCTAACCCATTTGACCCCCACACCCATGTTTTGCCTATGTTTTTCTCCCAAAAGTTCAAAAATAATTAAAACAAATTAAAAATCCCCAAAGGCCACCAAAATAGCTCACCAAGGAGCCAACATGCTCACAAAGGGGCTAAAAGGCCCAAAAAGGAGCTAAAATCCCTAAAAGGGCTTAAATTCTACAAAAATAGCTACAAAATAATGAAAAAGGGCTTAAAACCCTAGGTATGACCCAAAACCCTAACCAAGAGCTAAAATCACTATGTGGAGAAAAAATCTATAAATAGAGGGGTGGGGGTCACCATCAAACACATTCCATTTTACCCTATCGTCGTAATGCCCGTATGAGTACCTTGAGAGCTCTTTCACTCTCAATCTATTCATCCCTCATAGCTCCCTTCCTCCATTTGCTCATTCCCATTCCCTTGGTGTGTTGAGCCATAGCTCCACCAATTCCTAGCCTATGGAGAGGAAGCTTCAGAGTTAGGGCATGGTGACCCTCCTTCAAACTACATAGATAGGTATACTATTTTGTGTTATGTTTATTTCTTTTTGCAACTTGTACATGCTCATGCTTAGCTTAGCTCTAATGGTTTGTTGCAGGGTTAGTTCTGTTCATTTCTAATAGTGTGTTGCAGGGTTCTTCTTTTGCTTTATTCATAGAGGCTCTACCCTTTCATCCTATAATGGAAGGGCATGTGCTTCTTGATCTAGAAGGATCCAAGAAGGAAAATTTTTTGAAGTCCTCCAACCTCAGGAAAACTGGCGTCATATCAAAGGGCTTATCAATACGATTCTAACGGCATTCATTTCACCTCAAACAGACTCCGTATGATAAAGTTATCACGTTCTGTTGTATTGATGAAACAGGCAAATTTGGAAAAATGGGGGTGCCACGTGGCACCATTGGCAGGGTGACACATGGCATCTGTACAGTATAGACGGCATCCGTACAGTACAGACGGATGACATGGAAGTTGTATGGATAGACAGGTGGTAGTACGGTCCAATCAGGATGCGACATGTGTCATGTACGGGCGATGAGTTGGAAATCTAGTCAATAGTACGGACCAATCAGGATGTGACACATGTCATGTACAGACGATGAGGTGGCAATCCAGTCAGCAGTACGGACCAATCCAAATGCGACACATGTCAGTATGGAGGTGACTGTGCAACTTAGTTGGCAGTACGGCAAATGAGTTGGCAGCTGACTGGGTGTTGAGGTGGACCAATTCGAAACTTCCACGTGGCAGCACCGGATTGGCCAATAGTAATTGAAGTTCACCAAAATGTTGCTACTCCATCGATTTCGAACTCCTAACCTCCCATACCCTATCTCTACGCCTTTACCAACTGCGCTGGTAGTATTCCTTATATAATGTATGGGAATAAATTTATTTAAAGTTGCATTTCGAGCCCCAAAGGAGCCGGGGCTTAGCTCCGACCTTGGTTCTTCCTCCAGTGTGACCGGGAGCTCTGACCAGCATGGGAGCCCGTGCTCTATTTCAGCACATGTTGAATTATAAACTATAGAGTTTGGGTTAAAAGTGGGTTGAGAATTGTTTCTCTGTTATAACAATTTTTTGGGTTTTATACATAGTTTGAATGGGTAGTTTTACAAATAGATTTTATTAATGCCATACTTGGGTATGTGGTTGGCATAGTTGTTAATTATGTCAACTACATGATAAAAGGAGCTTTAAGTGAACCCAAACAAAACTTGAGAAGTTGAAACAAGATGCCAATCTTAGGAAATTTGTTGTAACCAAAGAGAACATGAGTAAAATGTGAAGAGGGGAAAGTCATGGCTATATAAGCCCCCTTAGTTGCCATTTGCCTCTCATGCTTTGGAGTGGAGACTTTGTAGCTAAAGGAGAGAAGGGATATTGCATGGCTCTACAGGAGGAAGGTACGAGTGTTTATACTCATTTTACACTGTCTTTAGGCTTCGGAGTTGCTGGAAGCAGTCTTGTTGTGTTTTGGGCAGCGGTTCTTTTCCTAACCATTGTCACCAAGGTATCATTGTATCATTGCCATGTATTTTTCCTTCATGCTGAGATTATAGATCGGCCCTCCTATTGAGAAGTAGGCCCAGAGACGTAGTCCATCCTGGACAAACTCCGTTATCAACTTGTTGTCTTTATGTGCGTATTGTCTATGTTGTTTGGTTCTCTTCTTATGGATTTGTGAGCTTCATTCATGCTCTTTATGCAATTCATGTTAACATCATAGAGTAGAAAAGATCTTGTTTTCGGATCATGTGGTATCAGAGCAGGTCTATTTGACGTTGGATTGTGAGTGTGGATGCTCACGAGGGATAAGTTGCAAGCTGGTGAGGGTACATTAGAGCCTTACAATTCCGAGATCGGACGTGCACACCGAAGGAGGAAGATGGATGCTAATGATGCCCGCATCAAGATGGAGGCAAACTTTCACAAGGTATTCTATGTGATGGCCAACAAGGTAGACACGTTTTTTGCAGACTATGAAGAATGCATGGCAAAAGAAATAAAAGGTAGTGAAGTAAAGAAGGAAGACAAAGAAGTGAAGGATGAAGGCAACACTTCAGTTAACCAAGGAGGAGGTGGCGAAGAGCCTCCTGAGCCTCCCTCTTCACCTTCAGCTTCAAGCACAAGTTTAAGTGCTTCTTCCTCATCTCATTCTCAGCATTCCAAGGTTCCTCACAAAGAGCCTCAAAAGAAGACCTTATTGAAGCTCGATGTGAAGTTTGATTTGCCCATGTTCAATGGGGAAGCGAATGCAAAGAAGTTGAACAATTGGATAAGGCAAATTGAGGTCTATTGTCGAGTCCAGCAGATCAAATAAGAAGATGTGAAGATTCAGTTGGCTTCACTTTGGCTGACAGGCACCACACTTGTATGGTGGGAAAGCAAGCTTCAGCAAGGTAGCAAACAAATGGGTAATCTTCTTTCATCGTGGTCTGCTTTCATTTTTGCTTTACATAAGCAATTTTATCTGCTGGGTTATGTTCAAAAGGCTATGATGGATTGGAAAAGTTTTAGACAAGGAAAGGGTCAGAGTGTTCAGAGTTTTACTGAAGAATTTAGAAAGCAAGCTCTAGAGTTGAATATTTCTTTAGATTCTCCTGACACTCTTTTGAAGTACATTGGTGCTCTTCATCATTATCTACGCCATACTTTGCTGTTGTTGAATACTAATAGTGTGGATGAAGCAAGTGTTTAGGATACTCATCTTGAGAGTAGGGGGAAGCATTTGCAAGAAGACCATCCGAAGAAGCCTTTCAATCCCAACAACAACCACAAGTCCAAAAAGAAAGACAAGAGAAAGAAGACAGCTACTGCCCAGAAGGAAGGAGGAAAGCTCCATTGCAAACATTGCGACACTGATGGAAATGATGAAGAAAGTTGTTGGAAGTTACATCCTGAACAGAGGCCAAAGCATTATGGAGGCAAAAAGAAGAAAAAGACCATTGCAACAGCGCAACGAGATTTGGGTTCCGACTCAGGTGACGAAACCAGGATTACAGGCGTGGGAATGCAAGGTAACAAAACTCCTCATACTGGTTCAAGTTCTACTCATGTTTCTAAAGAAAATGATAAAAGAAGAAGTGATTTGTTTCACATCATAGTTGTGTCTAAGCATACAAATATTGAAACATTATTTGATCCAGGTTCTCAAGTAAATTTGATCTCAGAATCAATTGTTAAGAAGTTGGGCATACAAACTAAACCTCACCCCAAGCCTTATCCTCTTGGATGGGTATGTGATAATGCTAAGCTACAGGTGACTAAGAAATGCAGGTTAAGGTTTGCTATTGCTTCAAAGTTAATCGATGAGGTGGACTTAGATGTTGTTCCTCTTGCCATCTACGGTATCGTATTGGGAAGCCCATACTTGTATGATTGAAAAGCAGTATTCTTCCATCATGAAAACAAGTACCATCTCACCAAAAATGGGGTGGAGTACATCGTGAGAGCTCATAGTATGAAGGCTAACACCACTCTTGTTAGTGCAAGACAGATGAAGAGACTCATCAACACTAATAATAGATGCATGCTCATGGTTGCGAGAGCAAAAGATGCTGAAGCATCTGATGCTTTCAAAGGTTGTGATCCTTCTCATAAAAAGGTTATGATTGATATTGTGGCTAACTATGATGAAATATTTCAGGAACCTATAGGTTTGCCTCCTAAAAGGGAGATTCAACATGAGATCCATCTCCAGCAGGATGCCCCTCTTCCTAATGTGGGCATGTACAGGTTGTTCGCAGTTGAAATGGCAGAGAATAAGAAGCAGGTTCAAGACTTGTTGGACCAAGGAGTGATCAGACCCAGCTCCTCTCCATGTGGTTTTCCGATTATGTTGGTGATGAAGAAAGATGGCACATGGAGGATGTGCATTGACTATTGGGCTCTCAACAAGATCATGATCAAGAATCGATACCCACTTCCTTGCATAGATGACTTGCTCGACCAATTGAAAGATGTTGTGTTCTTTACCAAGTTGGATTTGCGCAGTGGCTACCACCAGATCATAATTGCAGAAAGTGATGTGTGGAAGACAGCCTTCAAGACCAAGCAAGGTCTATTTGAGTGGTTGGTGATGCACTTTGGGATTTGCAATGCACCTGCAACCTTTATGTGGGTAATGAATGATGTTTTCTGGCCATTCTTAGATGATTTTGTCATTGTTTATCTAGATGATATATTGGTCTTTAGTAAAACTTGGGAAGCACGTGTAGGGCATGTAAAGATAGTGTTGGACACTTTGAAAAAGGAGAAATTGTATGTAAAATTTTCAAAGTGTGAATTTGGCAAAAACTTCATTAGTTTACTTGGGTCATATTGTAGGAGGTGGAAATTTAAAAATTGATCCTTCAAAAGTTGATGTAATTGTCAATTGGCCTAAGCCTACTAACGCTACTGAAGTGAGAAGCTTTTTTAGGAGTTGTTCAATATTGGAGGAGGTTCATTCAGAACTTCTCATACATAGCATCTCCTTTTCATGCCTTAACAAGTGTGAAGAAATCCTTCCAGTGTGGAGGTAAGCAGCAGAAAGCCTTCGACACATTGAAGGGAAAGATCAGCACCACCCCAGTCCTAGCCTTGCCTGATTTGCAACAACCATTTGAGATAGAGACAAATGCTAGTGGATATGCCATGGGGGCAGTATTGATGCAGCAATGCAAGCCTATTTTCTACCATTCAGAGACTTTTACTCAAGTAGTGATCAACTACCCCACCTATCACAAAGAGTTGTATGCTTTGGTTCAGAGTGTCAAGAAGTGGAAACACTACTTGATGGGTAAGGAGACGATCATCCATACCGATCATCAGCCCTTGCAGTATCTCCAGTCCCATACTAAGCTCCAACAAGCTCATCATTTCAGGTGGATGGGATTCCTTCAACAATTCCATCTAGTGATCAAGTACAAGAAGGGTACTAGTAACAAAGTGGCAGATATTCTCTCTAGACCTCCTATTGTTGCATCTATTGTTTTGAAAAATGCTTCTTTGTCCCATGAAAGTTATATTGATCAGTATGATACTGATGATGATTTCAAGGAGAT
Source organism: Pseudotsuga menziesii (assembly GCA_001517045.1). Classification (NCBI taxonomy): domain Eukaryota; kingdom Viridiplantae; phylum Streptophyta; class Pinopsida; order Pinales; family Pinaceae; genus Pseudotsuga; species Pseudotsuga menziesii. Next base: position 90,310 of record LPNX010617618.1, on the reverse strand, counting down.
TTATGAGAAGCTAACCAATGGCACAGAGGTGGAAGACTACTATTTGCAGGGAAATTTGCTCTATCATTTAGGCAAGTTATGTGTTCCTATCAGTGAAAGCGTCCATGTAATACGAGAAGCTCATACTTCTTTTGTATTAGGGCATTTTGGGGTAGGTAAGACTTTGGCTCATTTGCAAAGACTTATGTATTGGCCTCGCATGAAAGACATTGTAACAAAATATGTAAAGGGGTGTGTGATGTGCTCTACTTGTAAGCCCACTAATAGAAAATTGGGGCTGTACTCACCACTTCCTGTTCCTTCCCATCCTTGCGAAATCATTCCCATGGATTTTGTGGGGGGTTTGCCTATGTCTAGGAGGGGTCATGAATACTTGTAGGTGGTCGTGGATAAGTTTAGCAAGATGTGTATTCTTATGCCATGTAAAAAGTAGGTCACTGCAGAGTAGACTGCTTCTCTTTTCTTTCAGCATGTATGGGTTCGCTTTGGACTCCCTACGTCCATTATCTCGGATTAGGACTCCTGATTCCTTGGAGAGTTTTGGACAAAATTATGGTGTATGATGGACACCAATCTGAAGAAGAGCACCATTTTCCATCCATAGACCGATGGATAGACAGCGGTAGTCAACAGGACAGTTGTTCATTTGCTTTGAGTTTATTGCAACAAGCATCCTAAGTTATGGGATGAGCAGAGGCAGTATGTGCAGCATGCCTACAACAGGGCTATGCATTCTTCCACTCAGAGCTCGCCATTTGAGACATGCTTTGGGTACTTGCCAAAGACTCCATTGGACTTGAATTATGGGAGAGAGGGTGATTCAAGTGCTTCCAAGGATGAAGACAAAGCCCGCAGGTTCATTCAAAGAGTTCAATAGGTACATCAAGCAGTGCAAGAGCAGTTGGAGAAGAGTCAAGCCCAGTATAAGGCTCACCATGACAAGCATAGAGTTGATCATCAGTTTCAGGTAGGAGATCAAGTGTGGCTTCACATCAGCAAGGAGAGGATGAAAGGAGAAGGCAAGAAGCTCAAGCCCATTAGATATGGTCCCTTCACCATCTTAGAGAAGATTGGGACGAATGCCTTTCGCTTAGAGCTACCACCATACATGCAGATCTACTCAGCGGTGAATGTGGAGAAATTGAAACTCTATGAGCCTCCCATGATCATGGATAAAAGGGAGAATGTCTCATTGCCATCATTTGATGAATTTTCTCCTGAGTACATGGATGAGCTAAAGGAAGATGTCATCTTGGATAGAAGGACAAGGACTTCTCGTAGAGGTGATGTTGATTATCTTTGAGTGGGCATCAGAGGCACTCATCCAAGCAAAGCCAAGTGGATTGAGAAGGAGAAAGTGAGGGAGCAATTCCCTCACCTATCTGTTGATTAGTATAGGCTTTTGGAGGCCAAAATCTTCTCAGTGGGGAGGAATGATCTAGGAGGATCCAAGAAGGAAATTTTTTTGAAGTCCTCCAATCTCAGCAAAACTTGTGTCATATCAAAGGGCTCATCGAGACAATTCCAATGACATTTGTTTCACCTCAAACGGACTCCGTATGAGAAAGTTATCGTGTTCTGTTGTATTGATGAAACATGCAAATTTGGAAAAATGGGGGTGCCACATGGCACCACTAGCAAGGTGACACATAGCATCCATACAGTATGGATGGATGATGTGGCAATTGTATGAACATACAAGTGGTAGTACAGTCCAATCAGGATTTGACACATGTCATGTACGGACGATGAGGTGGCAATCCAGTTAGCAGTACGGACCAATCAGGATGTAAACGTGTCATGTATAGACAATGAGGTGGCAATCCAGTCAGCAGTACAGACCAATCCAAATGCAACACATGTCAGTATGGAGGTGACTACGCAACTTAATTGGCAGTATGGTAGATGAGTTGGCAGCTAACTGGGCGTTGAGGTGGACCAATACGGAACTGCCACGTGGCAGCACTGGATTGGCCAATAATGATTGAAGTTCACCAAAATGTTGTTGCTCCGCCGGTTTCAAACTCCTGACCTCCCATACCCTGTCTCTGCACCTTTACCAACTACACTGGTATTATTCCTTGTATAATGTATGGGAATAAATTTATTTAAAGTGGCATTTCAAACCCCAAAGGAGCCGGGGCTTAGCCCTGACCTTGGTTCTTCCTCCAGCGTGACCGGGAGCTCTGACCAGCATGGGAGCCCGCGCTCTATTTCAGCACATGTCGAATTATAAACTATAGAGTTTGGGTTAAAAGTGGGTTGAGAATTGTTTCTCTATTATAACAAATTTTTGGGTTTTATACATAGTTTGGTTGGGTAGTTTTACAACTAGATTTTATTAATGCCATACTTGGGTATGTGGTTGGCATAACTGTTAATTATGTCAACTACATGATAAAAGGAGCTTTAAGTGAACCCAACCAAAACTTGAGAAGTTGAAACAAGATGCCAATCTTGGAAAATTTGTTGTAACCAAAGAGAACATGAGGAAAATGTGAAGAGGGGAAAGTCATGGCTATATAAGCCCCCTTAGTTTCCATTTGCCTCTCATGCTTTGGAGTGGAGACTTTGTAGCGAAAGGAGAGAAGGGAGATTGCATGGCTCTGCAGGAGGAAGGTACGAGTGTTTATACTCATTTTACACCGTCTTCAGGCTTCGGAGTTGCTGGAAGTAGTCTTGTTGTGTTTTGGGGAGCGGTTCTCTTCCTAACCATTGTTGCCAAGGTATCATTGTATCATTACCATGTATTTTTCCTTCATGCTGAGATTATAGATCGGCCCTCCTATTGGGAAGCAGGCCCGCTGTTGCTAGGGTTTTATCCCTAGCTTGTACGAATGAGTACCTACTAAGGACAATGGATTCCTTAGTAGCAGTTCAATGATATTTGAATTAAAAGCTATAACTGAAATAAAAACTAAATTTAAACAAGTTCATTAAGCAAAGCAGTAGAAAGTAAATAACATGAAGCAAAAACAGTAAATAGTAAATAATGATCTTTATTGATGTTACCTCCGATGTGGAGGTTGGTGAAGTCCGTTACGTTG
>LPNX010617618.1:75345-87026 GCA_001517045.1 Pseudotsuga menziesii | reverse complement strand
CATTCCCATGCTCGTATCAGAATATAACATAGCAATATAAATGGTCCTCAAATACTGAATGAGGAAAAATATCAATATACGGACGAGGCGGGCATTCCCATGGTCATATCAAGATACATAAAAATAACTGTGTATATCATGAGAGTCCAGAGGGGACATCAATCTGGAACATACTGCTGGACTGACCATGTCTGAGCTGAACAACTAATGCACTGAAATGAGGTCAGTGCTACTGAATGTGGTTCCAAAGGAACTGATAAGCTGTTGGATCATAGTGACAATGGTCATAATCACGATGGTGCGCTGTTCTGGGACTGAACTGGGTACTCAAAGAAGCATAGAACTGAATGGCTTCCGAATACAATCGCCAACGCAGCCCGGACATCCACGGGAACATATAACTGGGCGTTCCGAAGTGACTCACCAATGTGCTAGAGTCGGGGGAAATCCGGGGTCTTCGACAAATCATGGACTGGATATGAATCCTGCACGATTCTCAACGATGCGATCAATGTGCTGAAGTCGAACATATGAGAAACAACCATTCGGAGAGGCAATAATGATTCCTCCCAAAATGGTCCGTAGGCACGCACCACAAATGGTGACGTGTCCAAGGCGCAGGGACCTCTAGGTCTATCTTCTGGAATAAAGGAGTTGTCGTCGACAGAGGGAGACCGACAACTGTCAAGGAAATGATGTTTCTTTGACAGGAGCGCGAGGTGAAAAACCAAACTGTGATAGTACTGATGGCAGGAGTGAAAAACTGGGGGGAATAACTGGGCAAGTAGAGTGGGTGGACTCAAACTTCCTTTGTTCAGAGTATGATGGAGGGGATGATCGAGCAGTATATGAGACTGACTGGTGGTAAGATGGTAGGAGACTGCAGAATACTCTGAACAAAGGCGACCTGATTGGAGGTGCTGCCGAGAGGATTGATCATAGCGCCAAGAGGCGCGAGGGGACTTCTTCATGGGTTAGTGAACTAGAAGAAGTGTGGATATAAAGTGGTACTGTCATGTGGATTTTACGAGCCCATGAAAGTTCATGCTCGTGGTTGCTTTCAATTTTAAGGAGTCTGAAAGCAAATAAGAAGACTCTGAAGTAATTGAATGGTACTGTCGTGTGGATTTTACGAGCCCAGGACAGTACATGCTCGTGGTTGCTTTCAATTTTAAGGAGTCTGAAAGCAAATAAGAAGACTCTGAAGTAATGGAATGGTACTGTCATGTGGATTTTATGAGCCCATGACAGTTCATGCTCGTGGTTTCTTTCAATTTTAAGGAGTCTGAAAGCAAATAAGAAGACTCTGAAATGATGGAATGGTACTGTCATGTGGATTTTATGAGCCCATGACAGTTCATGCTCGTGGTTGCTTTCAATTTTAAGGAGTCTAAAAGCAAATAAGAAGACTTTGAATTAATGGCCAGGTAAGGAGGAAGTGTTCATTTAAGGGACATTGATGGTGACCAGGACTGAAGGTGGGGGGAACACTGGTGGGCCTCCTTGCGGGGTGAATGAATGGTGGAAAAATAACGAAACATTTGCAGTATGACAGGAGTGGATGGCTCATGTAAAAAGTGTGGAACAATCTGATGGTGGCCAATGTGGCGAGCAAATCGAGGCAGCAAGGTGTCGGGACACAATGTTGAAACAGTGCCAAGTGAGAGCGAGAAATGATCTCAAGCATCATCACGAGCCCGGAAAAATGAATCCGGCGATATCAACAGTGTGAAAAATGGAGAATGGCCGAAGTGGCGCGTAAACTGAGGCAACAAGGTGTCGGGGCACAATGTTGAAATTGTGCCAAGTGAGAGCGATAAATGATCTCAAGCATCATCACGAGCCCGGAAAAATGAATCCGGCGATATCAACAGTGTGAAAAAACGGAGAACGGCTGAAGTGGCGCATAAACCGAGGCGACTAGTGGTGTCTAAAAAATGGGCAAAAAATGACGTAGAAAAAACAATGCTACGAGGTGACCATCGTGACGGTCTCGTCGTGCTGATTCCAAAACTGTAGCTAGAGATGAATGGGACGTTTTTTCTGACGAACGGGGGGTACATCAGGCCATGTGTCGATGTGGTGCTCTATAATGGCAAGGTCAAGACCGGGCATTTCGGTATAGGACAAGGCAAAGACATCACGGAATTCTCTGAAGAGTTTGTTGTATTCCTCAATTTCTTGCTTACTGCAAGAGGCTCCTAAAGTGATGAGTTCGGGGGTGCCTCCTGGGGCAGCGATGTCAATTTTGATGACAGGTGAGATGTTGGCCATGTTACCTGCTTCGAAGGCGTCATGAGTAGGAATAGGGTCTTTGAACGAGTCGACCTTGGGAGGAAGGAAGTCTTTGGATTCAACTGCAAATTGGGTAGCAGTGTTAGAGAAGGATACCTCTGGGAGGAAGTAGGAACGATGGTGCATGTCATCCCAGGGATAATCTGGGGCAGTGGAAGCCTCGAGAATCTCCTCATCAGTGCGGAATGTTTGTGTCGTCAATTCGGTTGACGAGGGAGTAGTGACGGAAGAGATCATATATATGGTATTAACCTCTTCGGAAGAGGAAAAGACCGGAGGGTGGATTTCCTCAATGGTGAGTGGTGCCGTCTCAAGATCCAGATTGTTCATCTCAAAGAGAGCTGCTCTGTACTCGGGGAGATCGGGACAGTGATGTGAGTAATGCCCGTAGACACCGCATAAGGCACAGGATTGGTTAGTGTGCAGGGATTTGTCATGAGGCTTAGGGGTTGAATCAAGATGGACAACCGGGATAGTGGGGTCATCGTCAAGCAGTTGCATGTATTCCCGTAACGCCGGTAACTGAGGACATAGGTGAGTCGCATGGCCCAACTCATCACACAACGCGCATTTGGGAGGAGCACGAAACACAGGGGGATTTTTGACTGTCTTAGGAGGTGGGACAGCAGTGTAAGGTTGGGGGCCTCTGCCCCCAGTGGGTTTGGTATGAGGAGGGGGGGGTTTCGTGGAGGATGATGGGGTAGCGATACCGGGAGGTGATTGACTAGTAGTGATAATTGGTTGCACTGGTTGCAGGATGACATCTGGTGTCGGCGGGGGAACGGGAGGCGAAAGATACCAAACGGGTAATCCTAAGGTTAACCCAGGAAGGCTGATGGTGGCCATGACCGGGGCGCTAACTACTCCTGAGGGAGGGAAGAGGAAAGGAATGGTATGGATGGGTGTAGCACCAATGTGACTAGGTACCAAAGGGGGTTGAGGCAACAAGGGCGGTTGATTAGTAGGAGTTCTCGTATTATGGGACAGGGTACATATGGCTTCAAAGGTGGAGCCATATTGGTTCCGTCGGGTCTGGAGGTTGACCTCATCGGAGGACATCATGAACAAGTGGTGGGTACCTGAGTCAAGCACGGGTTGATCAGGAGCAGCATAATTGATTTGTTGTTGGGTTGGCGCATTGGCTTGAGGAGGAGCCAACGGTTGGGTGTTCACTATGCCTTGGGTTGGTAAGGGGTTTTGCAGCACCAAAGGTGGCTGCTGTGGTTGTGGGGGGTTGGGTGGTTCCTGAGGAGCCGTCTTCCCTGGGCAGTGTACATCCGCAGCCAGAAGTTTCCAGACTCACTCCATATGGGGGAAAGAATGTGTGGAGTGGCCATAGACCCCGCAAATAGAACAAGGATAGTTTGTTCGCAAATTCCGGCCCCTGCTGCGGTTTTGTTGGCCCTGGTTACGTTGGTTGTTCTGGTTTTGTTGCGGATTTTGTTGGGCGTAAAATTTCCCTTGGACAGTAGGTGGATTCTGAGTCTGCGCAGGTGTGGGAGCAGGCTGCGGTGGATAATATGGAGGTGGAGACTGTACTGGTGCAACTACTTGAGGGGGTTGTTGGTAGTGCTGTGGAGCGGGTTGTGGGTTTGCCGCAAGGGCTGGCTGTGGCTGGTAATAATGAGGTTGAGCCGGTGACGACGCAGGAGCTGGTGCAGCTTGCTGGTGATAGTAGGACTGAGGTGCAACCGGGGGGGTGTAAGCGGGAGTCATATTACTGAAACATTGAGGTGGACATGAGGGTCCATGGGAATGGTGTTGATGTGGCATTTGAGCATACGAGTTGGTTGCTCCGGACTGTGATATAGCCCGCGAAGGTTCAAGGCCAAGGGTAGGATGAGCTATGGAAAATGGCTGAGGCTACGAAGAGAGACGGCCAATGATGCCATCGGCAGCGTGGGATGCCCCCAGCGCATCGTGCTAGGAGGGATCGCCGCGAGGGGCGTCAGGTATGATGGTATAAAGATAACCTGACTGGGCGTAAATAAGATCGAACTGCTGGGCTTTAAGGATAGCCTCTTCCTCCGACTGGGGTCTTTCGGCTGCCACATCTTTAGCAATGAGCAGAAGGAGGGATTTGAGGAACCAATCGAGGAAGATCCGGTCATCTAACTTGATTTTGCATAGGCTACGGCGTCGCCGCCATTCGTGAATGTGGTCTGTGATGTGGGTAGCCGTGTTCTGTCTGCAAGAGAGGAGGATCTCAATGCCCGCTTCATAGCGGACAGGTAACTGGAAGAACTATAGGAAGGTCGAGGCCAGGGACGTAAAGGTGGCATGGGTTCCATGGGGCAGCTCGATATACCATTTGGCAGCAGAGCCAGTGAAAGTACGCTGTAATAAACGGAGGCGAATGGAGTCGTCTACTATGGAATTTGAGGAACACAATAGATGGAAGGACATGATATGGTTCTGTGGGTCTTCACTTGCCTTACCCTCGAACTTAGGGATGTCTGAGGGGAGCTTGGTGGGCATGTGAGGCCACGCGGGGTTGTGCCGGATGGGGTTGCTGGTTAATCTGGCTAGGTCAGGTAGATTGAGGCTAGCCATGTATGGCAAGCTTGACGAAGGGTGAGACACGGTTGTGGGTTGGATCAAGTTGGGGCCGATGCCCCCAAGTGGAGGGGTCATGTGAGGGAAGTTGCCCCCAAGTGGGGGAACTATGGTGGTATAGGACGAACCTGCACCCCCTGAGATGGTATGAGTCACTAATGGAGTGGGGACCGGTATTCCTGCTGCGGGAATCGATACTGTGAGGGGGATAGTAGAGGGGGCCCCCGTAGAGGGCATACCCAAAGTAGGTGAGGTACTGGGTGTCGTGGTGGATGTGCCACCAACGGTCTCTCCCATGAAGGGAGTGGGATTCATGCCATCCATGGGGCTAGTAGGGGCGGTGTAAAGGGTGTTCTCGGATTCAGGCTCCAAGTCTGAGGTAAAATAAGGGGCGTCAGAATCTGGTGACGGAGTCCTATGCCACTGACGAGTGGAGTCAAGTGACAAGGCTCGAGATCTACGATGAGTGGTATCAAGTGATCCATGCTGTGGGGGCTCGCCTCTGAGGCGCCGAGAATGTCTCGGGGAAGCAATGGTGATAAATGATGTCAAACCTCTGTGGGTTGAGGGATTTACAAACCAGCTCAAAAAACCCTAATGAAACCGAGCGTGCAGAAGGAGAGCTCAAAAAAATACGGCGCTCAGGCCAAAAAACTAACTCAAAACACCCAATGTAACAGCGTGCTACAATAGGCAGAGCGTCAACAAGAGTGGTCAGAATACCAATAAGCAGTAGGTTGCCTCACTAAACCAAAAGGAGGTAAGGGAGCATGCAAATACCTAACTAGTAGTATTATGACTCAACTAGACATATCCTCTGCAAGGTGATGAAATCCAAGTCAGACAATATGAAGAGAAAAGTCAAGTGGCTAAAGTATCCCCCTACCGGGAGGGACACCGGGTAGTCAAATCCTAGAAAAAATGGCAACTAAGATACCCCGTTCATGACACGTCCAGAAAGGTAAATCTACCGCTTGGTCCTTTTACCGCAATAATCCCTATACAGGGGTATTCTGAGAACTGCGAAAGGTAGCCCTTCAGTTACTGAATGGATTTCGGTATTCCACTCAGACTTCCGAAACCAATCTCATGACTTCAACCCTCCTAAGGGAGAGGCCCTCTGATAAACCGGTTGTGACCATGTCAAAAAATACTAAGGGATTTTGGTTCCCTAATGGACAACAACTATGTCTCACGTGTAAATAACCGAGGGGTGTTATTGGAGGCCTATCCCCCCGATCCTACCTAACTACAAAATTCTTTTGTGTTCCTCAAATGAGGTTATAGTGTTGGTTGAGTTAAGTAGATTTTAGGTCTCACTTGAATTAGGGGATAGATTGTGTGCTGGTGAGGTTATGAATCCAAAATAGAAGTGCCAGGGCAACTTCCTCAATAACAATAATAATGTATGAAAAACTGTAATAAATAATGCGAATTTTTTTGAAATAAATAATGCTAAAATCTTTTAAACAATGCTGTAAACAAGGGACAGAAATGGCTGTAGAGATGCAAGTGGAACAGGTGGCTGTGCAAGTGCAGGAAAATGGAAGCAAAGTGGCTGGATTTCAGCGCAGAAACAAGGGCAAACAAAAAACAGTTCGCGGACCGTGGGTATGGGGCGGACTCGCGCGGTCGGACCGCGGGTTTGAAGGCAATAGTAGCGCACAGATCACGAGTTTTTAGCTACAGTGGCGGTCGAACAGTGGGTTTGGGGTGAACAGGCGCGGTCGGCATGCGGTTTTCTGGCTAAACAGCTGCGGTCGGGCCGCGGGTTTTGAGGAAACAGTCGCGGTCGGGCCGCGGCTGTGGAAAAAAAAATGGCGATGTACGGCGGCCGAAAAACGACAGCCGAAAGTACAAAACGGAAAATAAAATGAATAAAAAAGACAGCAGAGTCGCCAAAACTGTTGCTAGGGTTTTAGCCCTAGCTTGTACGAATGAGTACCTACTAAGGACAATGGATTCCTTAGTAGCAGTTCAATGATATTTGAATTAAAAGCTATAACTGAAATAAAAACTAAATTTAAACAAGTTCATTAAGCAAAGCAGTAGAAAGTAAATAACATGAAGCAAAAACAGTAAATAGTAAATAATGATCTTTATTGATGTTACCTCCGATGTGGAGGTTGGTGAAGTTCGTTACGCTGGTCCGATGTCGGTGGCTCCGAGCTTCAAGCTGCTTTTTCTCTTTCTCCAATGGTGGAAATGGGCCAAAAGGGGCTCTCACGGTGAAAGTAGCTTCAATGGTGAGCTAGGGTTTCACGAGCAATTTTGGCAGAGGTAGGATACTTTGATTGTGGATATGGAATAATGGGTCTCCATCACTTATTTATAAAACCATGTGGTTTAGGTCAGTTTTTTAGGGTTTTAGCTGTTTAGGGTTTCCTCTTTTTCCTCATTATTTTACATTTTTTATTCCTTTTTGGATATTTTTGGAGGAAAAAAGGATTTTATAGCCTTTTGGAGGCATTTTAAGCTTTTTGGTGACCTTTTAGATGGTTTTATGGGTTTTTGATGGAGATATGGTAGGAAAGTGGACAAATGAGCCATGTAATGGGGTAGATGAGGTAGTTAACCATTTTTGGGTGTTAACACCCGCAGACGTAGTCCATCCTGGACGAACTCCGTTATCAACTTGTTGTCTTTATGTGTGTATTGTCTATGTTGTTTGGTTCTCTTCTTATGGATTTGTGAGCTTCATTCATGCTCTTTATGCAATTCATGTTAACGTCATAGAGTAGCAAAGATCTTTTTCTCGGATCACTTCTACATGTAACTAGGTATTTTTCCCTACTATAGTTTGGCGAATCTGCTAGGGATTTTAGCCCCTTTTTGGGCCTTTTATCCCCTTTGTGAGCCTTTTGGCTCCTTGGTGAGCTATTTTGGGTCCTTTGGGGTTTTTTAAGCCCTTTTTAATTATTTTTGAGCTTTTGGGAGAAAAACATAGGCAAAACATGGGTGTAGGGGTCGAATGGGTTAGGAGATGGATGTATGTTGTAGGCTAGATAGAGCATGTTGAACAAATTTTTGTGTTAACACTAACAGGCTCACACATAGCCAAGAATGCAACCAAAATCAGCCAAGCCAACACAATTGGGTTGATCAGTCTACAAACAAAAAATCCAATATACTGTTGGGTTTATCAGACTTTAGTCAGTCAAGCCAACATTCTCATTAAGGGATAGCCAATCCAATGAAGAAATGGGTTTATGAGGCTGCAAAGGAACTAGGAAACTTGAAATGCTAAGCTAGTGAGCTCAACCACCAAGATGTTGTTGTAATGGATAATTCACCTAATAACCTAGGTCTGGGGGTTACCAACATACTATGACCTTGCAGACAATTTGATTATAAGAGCACAAATAGGAAATAGGGAAGTAGCAGGAACTTACTTGTAATAAACGAAGGTTGATCCAAGCTAACTCCTTCCTCTTTGTTTCACTTCTACAATCTCCAGGATAATTCCTCCTTCAACCTGTTAACAAAGATTCTTCCAATATACAGTATGATTCATATATAAAGATGCAGGTTAGGCAAATCACATATTATAATGAAATATAAATATTTACCAAGCCACAACACATGAAACACAATATGGAAGAAGTAATCTGCTTTATTAACAATAATAGAGGGAGTTTAGGTTACAACCCAATGTCTGAACAAGGGACTCCTCTGTCACCAAAGGACTCTGAGTTTCTCTGCTCCAAAGGTTCTGTAGAAAATCCACCAGCATAACTTTGCTCTCCAAGTATATCCATCAAACCCTCCCCAAGGCCTCTATTTATCTGAAGGAAATGAGGCAGTTCTCGAAGGTTAGGGAGGTTGCAGCAGTTAATGGGATTAAGGTAAATGAAACAACTAATCTCCCATTAACGCGTGTTTTTAAAAACTAATTTTGAGGAAGATATGCGCGGGTCTGTAGTAAGGAAACCCGCGCATCATGCACGACTCTGTATAAGGGCAACCCGCGCATAGATGTATGCGCGACCTGCTGAACATAACACTCGCGCATATGCGTGACATGTCAATAGGGATAGTCGCGCATGCACTCAAAATCTCAAAATAGCAAAGTAACTAGCCGGGCATATAGGTAATGTATTTCATCATCAACCAAGGTATAATGAAACTAGGCAAACCTCAATCCATAAGTGTCCTTTTGTGTGCCGACCTAAGGGATGTCAGCACTCATACGGAGAGGTGCCAATCAGCTGTATAACAGATGCCCCCTAATGTGTGAGGTCAGAGGGGAACGATGGACGAAATACATTATGATACTAACTCTGGAGAAAACTCAGAAATCCAGTGGAGTAGAAGGAGTACCTGAAACCAATACATAATAATGTCATATACAAAGCTATATCTGAGGATGCTATGTTCAATTTACTGGAACACTAGCTCCTTTACAATATGAGAGTACATCATATAATACGGGTAAAACCACGTATGTACAAAGGTGGATCAAAGCCACAATATAACAATGATGAGTCTTCAAAGATCTGGAAGCTGGATATAGAAACAGAACATAGTCTTGCGCAACTTAGTTCATAAGTGAGGAACTAAGGTCTTCATACAAGATCCCAAAGAACCAAGTACAATCCAAGCCATGTGAATAAGGGTAAGCTGAAGTCGAACATGGAGAGGATTCAACAGTTTGTCAACCAATAGATCATAATTGACAACTGAAGCAAAGGAATTCACCAGTGATGAAAGTGAATCCAGAGGTACTACCGTCAAACTCTAGGTCTTCATCATCAGGAAGTGCTGAAACTGAACCATACTGTGATAGGGAAGGCAATAGATCCTCCAACGGATCACAAGAGTGACTAGGAACTGGGAAAAAGAAGGTAGACACAAGGAAAAGGATAACAGATATAATGATGATTGGATCAGGATATAAAGCAGATAGTGAGAAGAATCCTTGAACAGTGAGCACGACACAGAGATGACCCAAGGCAGCGTAAAACAGATAGATAGGACAACTAGACTTATTTGTCATGTAGGAGACATGATCAAATTCCCCAGGTATAATGGACAAGAGGATGAGTCAGAAAACTCAAAGTGGTAGCTGAACACAGATGTACACTGAAACATGGATATCGGAAGGCAAAGAGTGCTATGTTCAAGGATGACATGCTGCCATTACTGAAAACAAGAGAAAACTTCTTTCTTTCCTTCCCTGTTAAGTTTTAACGAGTCCAGGAAAGCCAATTCGGTTCCCTCTTCATTTTTTAACAAGCTTGAAGAGATGGAAAAATAATGCTTGATACAATGATCCGTGGATTTAACAAGCCCGAACTAGTACATGCTCGCTTGGTGCTTTCATATTTAGAGAGTCTGAAAACGCCAAAGAAGACTCCAGGGGGGTCCTTTTTCGTCCAATTTAGTCTCTTAAGGCCGAAAAAGTATAAAACAAACCTCAAAAGAACTCTCTTAACTTCCGAAGAAGAAAAGGTGAACCTTTTTCGTACTTAGTCGGGGAGGTCCGAAAAAGGTTAAATTACCACCTACCCAATGCTCCTTCCATAACAGCATAAATAGCTTGAGTTTTACGAGTGTGAAGGAAAGCAAGATCACTCGGAAAGATCCATTTGGTTACGAGAAATGGGGCTTACAACAATAAACTCGTTGCTTTGTTCTTTAGTGTTTAACGAGCATGACAAAGACACAAAGTACACTAAGAATCTTTTTCATGTTTGGGTCCAGAGCACGAAAAAGAAAAAGTAAGCTCAAACCGGGTGTTCCTTTTCCGTAAATTTAGTCCCTCAGGTCCGGAAAAGTGATAAACCTATACCTGAGAATACTCTTCTCAATTCCGAAGAAAAGAGAGTGATCCTTTCTCGTACTATTCCGCATGGGCCGAGAAAGAGATAACCTACCACCATGCGAATGCCCGTTCACATATTCTTAACGAGCTTGAACGGACGAGATAACTCGGCAGTCAAGTCTATTTTTAAGGAGTCAAACCTGGGCCTAAAGAAACTCCATAAGGTGGGGAGTCCTATAACGGGATAGCTTGTAAAGAGAGATTCATAGGAAGCTCTATTTGGCGTGAAAAATAGCTATGAGGAAACCCCAGGGCCTGAAACAGTGACGGAATGAGTACCAAATGATAGCAAAGGCATACAAGGATGATACTCATGAAATAGGGATCCTAGCCACGGAAGAACAATGGTAGAGACAAGGGACTAATGGTTTAAAATACCATAGTCCGTGGCAAAATGTTGAATACTAATGTTAATGTGGATGATAAGTTGCCAACATGTGTTGGAAAGAGCAAAAACCACCCTATAGAAGCATCAACACTTTGAAATAGTTAATAACCTGTTCCAAGGCACAAAAAGGAATGGTATTAATCAACTAACGTTTCAAACTATAGAAAAAACCCACTTTGTGAAAATAATTTTTCTATAAATAGAATGAAAAACAAAACATTTCTTACCATTTCACTTTTTGGACCAAAAAGGAGCATTTGACCCTCTACCTTTGATCGCTCGTTGTGGAGAATTGGACCTGTGAAATTCGAATCCGTCAGTTGCAGGTAATTCTACACCCAGTGCTCTTTAAATTCATCCCAACAAATTTTAATTTTAATGGTCAACTTATTTTAATTCATCAGTTAAAAAGATAGCAAAATGCATGCGCGGGTTGCCATGCATGAAAGTCGTGCATACGCGGATGATGCGCGGGCTGCTGCATAAGGAAGCCGCGCATGATGCGCGACCTGTCCTACTGGACAGTCGCGCATACTGCGCTAAAGATAAATGCTTTGAAACTTGTTCAAATTTTTTGAATTTTTTGATGAATTACTAAATTAAAATGTGTGTTTTTTG
>LPNX010617618.1:39804-68108 GCA_001517045.1 Pseudotsuga menziesii | reverse complement strand
ATCCCCTCTGTCCAAGCCTCCACGCGGCCTCGTGCTTAACTCCCTTTTGAGAGGAGCTTCCCAGATACAGCGGTAGAACCAAGGATTTACCTAATGAATAGCTGACTACGTTTGAGTTTATGGTTTGTGGGAAGTTTACACTCCCTATCCCACAAACCTAGCCTAAGCTAGTAGGTGGAAGGCCCTAAAAATAAAAACTTACTAATAGATTTTAAATTTAAGCGTTAATTTTAAGGGCTGTTCTTTACTCAAAGGAAGCGGTAGTGATGGACTGTGTGGTGTTTTGACTCAGCAGAAAATAAATGAAATAAAGGTGCATCTAAAGAAATCTAACACTATAAAAATAAGCTTCTTTTCATTTTTATTTTTATTTTTTAAAGATATATGATGAACTATCAGCACTTAAATAAGAGAAACTAGCCTATATGTTTTGTATTTTTCTGAGATATGTATTTTTTAAACTGAAACAAACACTATTCTAATGCAAAAATTACAATGCAGAAGATTATCTATGTTTTATTTTTCACTTTAAAAAATGCTCAAAAAAGTACTGTTCATGTATAAATGCAATGCTTGAGTAGACTTGACATTTATATACTGTATAAAGGACACAAACTGAAACTGAAAGGCAGACAGACCCTAAAAACCAGCAAAAGAAGCAGGCCAGGACCTCAATTTGGGTGCAAACAATGACCTATTGATCACTGCAGACTTTCCAACAGGCAAGTACAGACCAAAAACTGATAGACAACAGACTGGACAAACAGAGTCTAAGACCCTGATCACTGATCTAGACTCAGGTACTCAACCAATAACCCAAACAGGCCAGAAAGTTTCAAAATGCAGACAGTAAATAACACAAGTAAAAAGAACCCAAGGGCTTCGAAAAGCACTCAAACGGGATCACCTGATACACTCAGACAACTATGCAACACTCTTAAAGAAAGCCTCTACAGAAGACAGGACTCATAACATGCCAAAGAACAAGCAAACTTCAACACAAAAAACACAGTCTTCAGGGGTATGCGCGACTGTGTAATAGTGCAGGTCGCGTATGATGCGCGACTGTCTATAAGGACAACCCTCGCATGCAACTAGATATGCGCGACTGTCTATAAAGGCAACCCGCGCATAAGTGAAAAATTTTCTCAAAAACAGAGAAAAACCAAGACTTTCAAATGCTGTAAGTATGTAAGAAGGCAGGACAAAAGATCACAGACAAGACTTCGAGCAATTACTGGCCAGGAAAACAGAAAAGACCTAAAGCAGACTTGGCTTCCCCAGTGGAGTCGCCAGTTCTGTTGTAATGGATAATTCACCTAATAACCTAGGTCTGGGGGTTACCAACATACTATGACCTTGCAGACAATTTGATTATAAGAGCACAAATAGGAAATAGGGAAGTAGCAGGAACTTACTTGTAATAAACGAAGGTTGATCCAAGCTAACTCCTTCCTCTTTGTTTCACTTCTACAATCTCTAGGATAATTCCTCCTTCAACCTGTTAACAAAGATTCTTCCAATATACAGTATGATTCATATATAAAGATGCAGGTTAGGCAAATCACATATTATAATGAAATATAAATATTTACCAAGCCACAACACATGAAACACAATATGGAAGAAGTAATCTGCTTTATTAACAATAATAGAGGGAGTTTAGGTTACAACCCAATGTCTGAACAAGGGACTCCTCTGTCACCAAAGGACTCTGATTTTCTCTGCTCCAAAGGTTCTGTAGAAAATCCACTAGCATAACTTTGCTCTCCAAGTATATCCATCAAACCCTACCCAAGGCCTCTATTTATCTGAAGGAAATGAGGCAGTTCTCGAAGGTTAGGGAGGTTGCAGCAGTTAATGGGATTAAGGTAAATGAAACAACTAATCTCCCATTAACATGTGTTTTTAAAAACTAATTTTGAGGAAGATATGCGCGGGTCTGTAGTAAGGCAACCCGTGCATCATGCGCGACTCTGTATAAGGGCAACCCGCGCATAGATGTATGCGCGACCTGCTGAACATAACACTCGCGCATATGCGCAACATGTCAATAGGGATAGTCGCACATGCACTCAAAATCTCAAAATAGCAAAGTAACTAGCTGGGCATATAGGTAATGTATTTCATCATCAACCAAGGTATAATGAAACTAGGCAAACCTCAATCCATAAGTGTCCTTTTGTGTGCCGACCTGAGGGATGTCAGCACTCGGATGGAGAGGTGCCAATCAGCTGTATAACAGATGTGGACACCTGCACTAGATCGGGCTTGGATCCTAAAACATCTACAGACCCAACACAGGGAAGCATCCCTTTCTCAGATACATAGTCCCTTAGGCTATGCCTTCCCTTCCAGTGTTGTTCAGGGAGTGCAAAAAAGAAAACTAGCCCCTCTAGATCTATTTGTGAGGTTCATTCCTACACTACATTTATGAAGCTAGTTCAGATCCAATTCTACTCTAGACCATTTCAGAACAAGGAAAAAATATGCACACACAGTAGATCATAAGGTCAATACATCAAAACAGGATTCCACTCACTCTGTGACAAAGGAAACCATTACAAAATAGCATTGATGCTAGTAACAACCAATGAACCACACAGAAAAAAACACAGTTCTGCAAAAATAGGCGAATGCACAACACAAATGCACATAATGGAATCAAGAGTGATCAAAATCGATCACCATGTTTTTGTTTGGTTAAATCCTGATGATGGACTATGCATGCACCCTGAGGAAAGAGAAAAATCCCAAGCCTCAAGGATGGATGAAACATGAGTGCATGAGGGAATGGTCATACATTTTCTGGGTGTTTTATTTTGACACATGGATTCTCCCCTATGGTTCAAGGTTAAGCATTCCCCCTCCCTATTCCTTAGGAAATCCTTCCCCCATCTCATTATTTGTTGCATTGACATAGCTGTTTGTGGGTTTTTAATTAAAACTGCATATTTATATGATGTCCAAAATTATACATTGTGCTTGACTTAGCACCATAAATCATAGGCATCAACTTTGATCACCTATACATAGAACATCAATCAATGGTAGGGCCTTATCCTTGAGCTCCTTGGCATGATTTCATACAATATTCTCATATTATATATTTAATGCAAAACAGGGTCAAAACCGGGGTGTTACATTTCCAAATGGGCTTCCACAAATATTTTCTACAACTCTTGTGAATCGTCGATTTCTCTAAAGAATCCTCCTTATCCGTTGATTAGTTATCAAACATTGAACTTCACTTTGATGCTCTGGAATTTTATCTTCCACGCACCTTTAATTTGTGGATTCTTTTCCTACCGTCGATCTATTCTCTTGATACAATCTGAGCCGTCCAAACTCTGCTAAAGAAGCTGACCACAAATCCATAATCCTGTTTTGATTTATCTCCATGTTTCTGTGTTAATATTGATCAATCAATTTCGTTTGATTGGACTTGATCCCTTCACTGGATCCTCTCATGTGTCTTTCCATCCCCATCACATATGACATTGCTTGCCCTTCCATCGTGTCATCACTTATTCCTTTGACATCAATGACAACTTCATTCAACATTCTCCCCCTTTGGAATTGATGGAAATTCTAAATCGTTCTCCCCCTTTGACAACAATGGCAAATTTTTCCTTCTGACAACTCCCCCTGTCAACATATCTCCTCCTCACATGCTGCTTTTTATTCCTCTTCCCCCTTTTTTTATTATAAGGAGATTACTCCCAACTTATGCCTAAGATGCTAAAATTCTTCTTTGGGCAGTGGCTTAGTGAATATATTAGCATTCTGTTCTTTAGTATTAAGATATTCCGATCTGACCACTTTTTGAGACACTTGATCTCTTAAAAAGTGATATTGTATCGGTATGTTCTTTGTTTTGGAGTGCATGACAAGATTTTTTTATTGTATTGTCACAATTTATTACTATTGGATGCTCATACTTCAAAAGTAAGTCTTCTAATGTCTGCTTCATCCAAATGACTTAAGTACAACATGATGTAACAACAATATATTCAGTCTCTGATGTAGATAATGTTATGGAATATTTTTTCTTGCTTAACCATGATACCAAACAATTTCCCAAAAAGAATGTTGCTCCACTAGTACTCTTTCGATCATCAACACTTTCTACCCAGTCTACATCTGTGAATTATTTTAAAGTGAAGTCTTGACATTTTGGGTACCATAAACCATAATTTACAGTGCCTTTTGGATATCTAAAGATTCTTTTTTACTACAACCACATGTGTTTCTTTGGGAGATGATTGAATCTAGCAACCAATCCTACAACTTGCATTACACCTGGTCTTGTAGCTGTTACATATAGAAAACATCCTATCATAGATCTATACATAGTATGATCCACTTCTAAGAACTCATCATTTTTGCTTAGTTTACAACCAGTGACCATTGTTGGAGCAGGGTCCCGTAGCTACAAGAAAAGCTGCTACATCGGGACAGGGAAGTCAAAGAAGAACAGTACCTGAGTGGCCTAGAAGAGAGAGCTCAACCACTTCACTTAAGGCAGCGACAAAGACAGGAGGGATTAGCTACCCTCATAAAGGAAAAGGAGCAATGGGCCAAGGCATTGAAGACAAAGGACAGAAGCAGAGTGACCGAGGAAGCAGCGCCCATACCCACGATCAGTGTCGGGAAGCGTGGAAGACTGCAGAAAGCTGTGGTGTGACGGAAAGTGGCAGTTCAAGTATGGATAGGCTGAATTTCAAAGTTAGGGTTTTTGGGGTTACTGTTCGGACAGGCCCACAGTGTTGTAATGGTGAGACCTTCGGGCCACCTATAAAAGGATGCATTTTGTATTGTAAAAGGTTAGACAATTGGGTAGTTGTTTAAAAAGTTAGACAGTTAGCCTTCTGAGTCATTTAGCTAGCTAAGTGTCTCTATTGTCTCAGTATTGTAAGAATCGATCTCTGGTTCTGTTAGTCCATCTGTATTATATTACTGTAACCAGTAGCCAACGCCTTGAGCATGTATGTAACAATCCACAGGGATTGAACAATCCACAGGGATTGATAGAGAAAGAGAGAGAGAAGAAGAGTATATTGTAAGAGAAGGAAATATAAGAGAAGAGATCTAAGAGAGAAGGGCTCCGGCGGTGTGCATGGAGTTTCCCAAAAGATCTCAAGCTGCATATCAGGTTGTAGTGGAACTGTGTTTACTCTCTCAAGATATAATATAAAAACCAGTTCCCATGGACGTAGCTTCCCCCCTGGAGGTGAACCACGTAAAATCAGTGTGTTGTGCGACTATTCATGTGACTGTGCTTTATTTATCTATTATTTGTTATTCATTACATGAACTTTACTACCAGTTAATGAATGAGTGAATGTATGCTATCTTTAGTTACAATTGCGTGGAATATTAACTATGAGTTGTATCTGTTAAGTTTTCTGTATACGAGTTCTCAGTACTTGATGCGCGACAGTTGCAGTCACAGTGTTAAGTGATTTCTGCATATTAGTTCGGCAAGTTTAGCATAGTTGATTTTAAGTATATTAGACTATAGGAGTCTAAGTGAGGCTGTTTAGCTTAACTATTTTACTAGGAGAGAAGCCTGTGGACCGTGAGAGTCATATTGAAGCCTTACCGTAAAGGATATCTCAGTATAGAAGGGCGATATCGCACTGCCGGAGGAACTGCAGTGTGAGATATCACAGGTTAAGAGCCAAGCAGAGGAGATAGTTTACGCATTGAGCTAGCATCAGCAATGATATCGTTCCCTCCCAGGACCAGCAAGTAAGAAAGGTCACCATCATAGAGAGAATCTGCTGACTGAGAAGAGTCATGCGACCACTAGGATGCTATAGAACCTGAATGAGGACACTTGAGTCCTCAGCAAACCCATCCAAGATCACTACAGGTGAGACTTCAAACCGTTCTGCGGTCTGTCGTCGAAAGGGCCAGTCAGCTAGGGGTTTTGTTGGGACATTAAAGGAAACCCGGGTCTGCCCAGAGAGACCAACAAATGGTTCCATTGCTGGTTTTGAACAAACTGTCAAGCTAATGTTCTGTTGGCATCCTACTAAAGAAGAACTTAACCACTGGGTTGAGTCTTAGGAGAAAGAATTTGCTGAAAAAGAAAACAAGAGTCCTAGACTGAGTACAGAGGACTGGTTAGAAAAACATATCTTCACTGATATACATACGATATTTTTTGCGACCTATGCAAATGAGTTGTATGACTGGTTATCAAATTTGACTTATAAGAATATATTCAAGAAGAAAAGAAAAATTGTCTAGACACCAGAGTTGATTCAGACCGTGAAAAGTGTTGATAATCCCACTTCGTGGGAAATAGACTTCTGGCTTGCGAGTTTGCTGGAAGGCTTCGTTACAGAGTTTGCAGTTGATCAAAGAAAGAGCTTCAGCGAAGCAGAGAGGTACTTCTTCAAAGTATATCGTAGTAAGTACCTAAGCTCTTTAAACTCGTCCATTAATATGTTATTACATGAAAAAGGAGTAATGGATATAGCCTTAGATGAATAAGTAAATAAGTGTAATGTCACAAGAGTTTGAGAGTGACTTTGATGAAATTGGATGTACACATAGTGGTAAGAAATATAAAGTAGATTTTAGATCTTGTTTCTTTGAAAATAGTTCAGACACTACTAGAGAACAGATTCCAAGTAATATAGAGAGAATAGTAGAGGGTATCCCTTACCACCCTTATACCCCACAGAAAGCAACCAGGACTCAGAATAATCCCATAGGAACTACATCTAGTAGTTCATAGACAGTACATACTACTGCTACATCACCTACACCTACACCGCTGAGTGGTAGTAATACAGCAAATCAACATCCACCATGTAGAAACAGAATGGGGGATGACATGAAGTTACCTACCTTCAAGGGTACAGGGGCAGAAGACCCAGAACATCATTGGTTCTTATGTAAAAACGTATGGACCATTAAAGGGATTCAGGATGATAATATTAAACTTGTCCAGTTGGTCACTACACTTAGAGACAGAGCCTTAACATGGTATATGAAGTATACAACAGCACCGGCCAGAACACTTGTACAGGTCAAGACCACAATGATTAAAGAATTTAAGAAACCTAAGTCTGAGTCACAATGCATTACTGAGCTTAAAGACATCAAACAACTACCTACAGAGTCAGTATGGGACTTTGATCAGAAATTCAAAACCCTCATAGACAAAGTCAGCTTTGAGTTTGCGTCGGAGCAGCATAAAGAATGGTTCATCGCAGCACTACTCCAGCACATCAGACTTCCATTAATGCAATAGAGACTCCGTACGCAGGATGAAGCATTAGAGATCACAATGAAACTAGAGGCCTCACCTCTAGCTGAGACTAGTACAGGTATGACAAACCTGGAAAACCAGTTAGCTAATCTCATGTTACAGATGCATGAGATTAAGAAAGGGAAAGAGATTGCACAAGAGCTATGGTGTACCAAGTGTAAAGGACAGGGCCATACTAAGGATAAATGTCCAGTATTTGTTGAGTATTTATCAAGTGGGGCTCCTAACCCCTTATTACAGACTCAAGGGTCGTGGTGTGAACTCTGCAGAACAAGAGGACATCAACCACCGGAATTCCCTTTACTTCAGAAGTATGTACAGACCCCTAAGAACTTATATTGTAACTTCTATAAGTCAGTAGGTCATGATGCACATAATTACCGAGCTTATGATGTCATGGTCGAGAGAAAGCATGACTTGTACAGAGTCTAGTCAGAAACACCTGGTCCAGCAGCAGGACCACAGCATGAATCGGCTCGTGATGGCCGTGGAGGAGGATTCAGAGGACGAGGCCATGGAGAAGGCTTTGGCCATGGAGGAGGATTTTGTCATGGTGAAGGCTTTGGCTATGGCCGTGGACCTATTACTTGTTATAATTATGGAATTGTAGGACATTATGCTAGGGATTGTCAAAACCCTACTACGACATGTAACTATTGCAAGTCCTATGATCACACTATAGAACAGTGTCTGACCTTCATAGCCAAGATTAGAGACCCTAAGACAACAGTACACCAGAACATCTAGTTTATCACTACTGAGTAGAAAGAGCCAGAACCAAGAGTCAACATTGTGACTCGCAGTGGTGCTTCTACTAGTCCGACATCGCAGGATGTAGAAAAGAACACAGGTCCGGAGTGGGTGTGCAAAGCCACTACTAAATTAACACCATTCGACCTACAGAAGAAAAAAGAAACATTCTAGGAAGATCAACCTTTCTTTGATGACCCTACATCATCAGGATCACAGGTACTGCCATGTAGGCGCGTACCGCAATAGCAAACACATTGTGGTGTTAGTCCTGTGTAGACATCGTAGTCTACCACATCGAGAAGATGCAAAGATGATGAGTGATTAGGAAGTGTACAATCCTTCCTGCGGAGTTGCTTGAAACTCGTTAGAAATGAGAAATCTATTGGAGAGCTTTAGCACATCATAGAGCAGTGTCAGCCATCTTCTTCCATGAGCAGTGCGCAGCATGTTGTTCATAATATTACGGGCCATACCAGAACAGGAAGAGAGATGAGACTCACAGCACAAGTTGGAGAGTTTGAAATGGATGAGGTAATCCTAGACTTAGGATCAGAGGTAAATGTTCTGACTATGCAGACATGGGAACAAATGGGTAGCCCTAAGTTAGCCAGATCACCTATCCATTTGCGACTAGCCAATCAGCAGCAGGTATCACCACTGGGTCGATTACCGTAGGTACAAGTTGATATTGACGGAGTCCGAAGCTTTGCATACTTTGAAGTTATAGAGATAATTGGCGATAGTAGACCATATCTAGCTCTACTAGGTATTGATTGGGCAATCTATAACATGGCTGTTATCGATTTAAATAAAAGACAAATGACCTTCGAGGATAGTCAGATCCGAGTCAGCGCACCGTTGGATCCTTTCCAGGGTCCTCGCTACATTGAACCTATCAGGGCAGAGGAAGAGGTGTGCAACATGGAAAGCCTCTATTAGATGACAACTAATCAGAGTGATTACATCAATCTAACCGCAGAAGGAAACATAAGTTGGTGATGCGACAGCTCATGCGCATCAGATTCGGAGGTTGGTCTAGAAAACTGGCAGGACAGACTTTAGGAAGTCTCAGCACGCAGATGTGTGTTTATGACTAAGTCACTACGATGGATTGGCACAGACATTATTGATATTCCATCATTTCATGGCTTAGTGGATGTCAACGACTTCTTATAGTAGTTTGAGCAGGAAATTCCTCAGGAGCAGAGGATGACAACTATTGACCTTGCAGTAAAAGCCACACCTGCAAGATGGTGGTAGGCACATAAAGAACATATCAGATCATGGGATGACCTTAAGAGATTGATGGCGATTAGGTTCTCTAACGATAAGGAACCCTTACAGCAGAAATATACAGGAGAAAGTGACCCCAGGCCACATATTTAGATTTGTGAACAGAATTGATCAGAAATTCCAGAGGATGAATGGGTGCACCTATTCATTCACACTTTAGACACAGTTCCAAGGAACTGGTACAATGAAACCGAGTTGCACAGAGGAACCATCACATGGACACTTATGATAGACAGTGTTTTACTCACTTTCACTTTTGAATCTGAGTATCCAAGTATTGATCAAGCCCTGGATGTTATAAAGACTAAGATATTTGATGACTGTACCCAATCAGTGTATGCTCAGTCTGATTGGGCTATCTAGTTGCAACATGCGGTAGAGTGCTACAACTTCGCAGTAGAGCTAGATGATGAGGATGAGAATCCTCACAGCATCAACATTCTAGATTCATAAGGGACCTGCGATGTTGATGGACCAAAACTTGATATCCCAGCTATCACAGAACCTATCAAGATTAAAAATATCAATATTGGCACAGAAACAGAACCAAATTTTGCCTCTATTGGATACTATTGGGATGATGAAACACTAGGACACATTGCAGATATTTTACACGACTATCAGGACCTATTTCCCACTAAGTTCATAGAGATGAAGGGAATTGTAGGAGATCTGGGAGTAATGCGGTTCCATTGAAAGAGGATGCTAGGCTAGTTAAGCAGCGTCCATACATATTGAATCCTCACTATAAAGAAAAAGTTAAGGATGAGATCGATAAGATGCTAGCAGCAGGCATCATTGAGCTAGTAGAAGAAAGCGAATGGGTTAGTCCCATGGTTGTGCAAGAAAAGAAAACTAAAGGAGAAATCAGGATTTGTGTCGATTTGCGCAAACTCAAAGATGCATCGCTTCATGACCCATTTTCGACATCATTTACTGATGAGGTTTTAGACAACGTGGGAGGACAGGAGGTCTACTCCTTCACTGATGGATTTTTAAGCTATCACCATATCAAAATCCATCCAGAGGATCAACATAAGACCACCTTTGCGATAGAATGGAGCTCATTCCAGTATGCGGTAATGCCCTTTGGTTTTAAAAATGCACCAGCTATCTTTTCTAGAGTAGTAGTTGATGTATTCAAGGAATACATCCATAAATTATTAGAAGTCTATTTTGATGATTGGACTGTATTTGGATTAATCGACAAGCATATAGGAGATCTAAGGCTCATGTTAGAGAAATGTAGGCAATATCATATTTCTCTTAACTTGAAGAAATGTATATTCTGTGCACCATTTGGTATTTTGTTGGGTAACATTGTTTACAGACAAGGCTTGATGGTAGATCCCGCAAAGATTGCCATCATTGTACATCTCCCAGCACCCAACTCAGTCAAGCAGTTGAGGACAGTACTTGGTCATACTGGGTACTATAGAAAATTCATCAGGGGTTATGCAAAGATCACAACACCTATGGAAAAGCTGTTAAAGAAAGACGTGAAATTCCTATGGAATGAGGAATGCCAGCAAAGCTTAGAAACACTTAAAGAGAAGATGGTTACAGCACCCATCTTAGTATTCCCAGATTGGAACAAGCCATTTCATGTTCATGTGGATGCATCTGGCATTGCACTAGGAATTGTCTTAATGCAGCCAGGAGAAGGGGGTATCGATCATCCGATTGTGTATTCTAGCAGAAAACTATCTACAGCAGAAAAGAACTACACCACTACAGAACGAGAAGGATTAGCTATGGTGTATGCTCTACAGAAGTTCAGACACTGCCCGTTGGGTGCCCCATTCAAGATGTTCACTGAACATTATGCTTTAAAGTACTTGGTCAATAAGCCAGTGTTAGAGGGAAGGATCTGTAGATGGTTACTTCTATTTCAGGAGTATGATTTTGAAATCATTGTAAAACCAGGAAGATTAAATGCCGGACCTAATCATCTATCGCGAATAGATTCAGGAGAAGAACCAAGTAATTTAGAGGATAATTTGCCAGATGCACAATTGTTCTCCATCCAAATTGCAGAGCTAATCGATGCGGTTGAGCAGAAGGTCAAGGAGTTCACTACAAGCAAGAGTGAAATTGATGGTACAGAAGACTCCAACATTAGTCAAGCTATGCTTGAAATGACACAAGAGTGTGTCGAAGCTATGAACAACGAAGTCATAGGACTTCGAGTGAGATTCGTAAGGAATTTGCAGGAAGCCAAGGAGAAGCTACAACATGAGAAGCCAGCTATTAGTGGCTCAGGGATGAGCCATAAGTAAGTGTTAGGGGACTGTTGGAGCAGGGTCCCTCAGCTACAGGAAAAACTGCTACATCAGGACAGGGAAGTCAAAGAAGAACAATACCTGAGTGGTCGAGAAGAGAGAGCTCAACCACTACACTTAAGGCAGCGACGAAGATAGGAGGGCTCAGCTACCCTCATAAAGGAAAAGGAGCAACGGGCCGAGGCATTGAAGACAAAGGACAGAACCGGAGTGACTAAGGAAACAACGCCCATACCCACGATCAGCACTGGGAAGCATGGAAGACTGCAGAAAGCTGTGGTGTGATGGAAAGCGGCAATTCAAGTACAGATAGGCCGACTTTCACAGTTAGGGTTTTTGGGGTTACTGTTGGGACAGGCCCACAGTGTTGTAATGGCGAGACCTTCAAGCCGCCTATATAAGGATGTATTTTGTATTGTAAAAGGTTAGACAATTGGGTAGCTGTTTAAACAGTTAGAAAGTTAGACTTCTGAGTCATTTAGCTAGCTAAGTGTCTTTAGTGTCTCAGTATTGTAAGAATCGAGCTCTGGTTCTGTTAGTCCATTTGTATTATCTTACTGTAACCAATAGCCTAATCCTTGAGCATGTATGTAACAATCCACAGGGATTGAACAATCCACAGGGATTCACACAGAGAGAGAGAGAGAAGAAGAGTATATTGTAAGAGAAGGCACTGTAAGAGAAGAGACTTAAGAGAGAACGGCTCCGATGGTGTGCGCAGAGTTTCCCATACGATCTCAAGATGCATATCAGGTTGTAGAGGAACTGTGTTTACTCTCTCAATATATAATATAAAAACCAATTCCCGTGGACGTAGCTTCCCCCCTGGAGGTGAACCACATAAAATCAATGTGTTGTGCGACTATTCATGTGACTGTGCTTTATTTATTTGTTATCTGTTATTCATTACATGAACTTTACTACCAGTTAATGAATGAGTGAATGTATGCTATCTTTAGTTACAGTTGCGTGGAAGATTAACTATGAGTTGAATTTGTTAAGTTTTCTGTATACAAGTTCTCAGTACTTGATGCACGACAGTTGCAGTTACAGTGTTAAGTGATTTCTGCATATTAGTTCGGCAAGTTGAGCATAGTTGATGTAGAGTATATTAGACTATAGGAGTCTAAGTGACGCTGTTTAGCTTAACTATTATACTAAGAGAGAAGCCTTTGGACCGTGAGAGTCATATTGAAGCCTTACCGTAAAGGATATCCCAGTATAGAAGGGCGATATCGCACTACCGAAGGAACCGCGGTGTGAGATATCATAGGTTAAGAGCCGAGCTGAGGAGATAGTTTGTGCATCGTGCTAGCATCGACGATGCGATAAGAGATCGCTCCCTCCCAGGACCAGCAAGTAAGAAAGGTCACCATCGTAGAGAGAACTCACTGACTGAGAAGAGTCGCATGACCACTAGGATGCTACAGAACTTGACTGAGGACACTTGAGTCCTTAGCCAACCCATCCAAGATCACTTCGAGTGATACTTCAGACCATTCCGCGGTCTGTCGCCGAAAGGGCCAGTGAGCTAGGGGTTTTGTTGGTACATTAAAGGAAACCCGGGTATGCCCAGACAGACCAACAACCATAGAGGAGTATTTACAGGCTTGGAGTCTTCCATCTTAAACTTCATAAGCATATCTTTTATGTGCTTGGTCTGAGAAATGAACATTCCTTTGCTAAACTAATAGACTTGTAATCCCAAGAAGAATGCTAATTCACCCAACATTGACATTTCAAATTCCTTCTTCATTTCATAAGCAAAGTTTACACTTAGTATTTGTAGATTATTTCCAAATATGATATCATCCACATAAGTAATAATAATGATCATATTATTATTTTCAGTCTTTATGTAGAGATTACTATCAGTGTCTCCTCTTTTATATCCATGCTGCTTCAAATAGTTGTCTAGCCTTGAGAACCATGCTCTTGGGGATTTCTTGAGACCATAGAGTGTATTTTTTAGTTTGCAAACATAGTCTCTATTCTCTGATAACATAATGCCTTCAGGTTGTTTGATATAGACTTCTGCTTCTATTTTTCCATTTAGAAATGCAGACTTGACATCCATTTGATATACTCTAAAGTTTTTATAACATGAAAATGCCAAAAACATCCCTATTGCTTCAAGTATTGCTACAGGTGCAAAGGCTTCTTCAAAATAAATACCTTCCACTTGAACATATCCTTTACATACTAACCTTTCTTTCTTTCTTATCACTTTTCCATTTTCATTTAACTTGTTTTTGAAGACCCACTTGGTTCTTACAATATTGTTGTTTCTAGGTATTGGAACTAGTTCCCAGGTTTGGTTCTTCTCAATTTGATCCAACCCTTCATTCATGGATTCGATCCAATCATCATTTTTGCTAGCTTTTGCAAAGTTCTTGGGTTCCACCACTGATAGTAAGGCTTGTTCATTAAATAATAGTTTCCTTATTGTACTGACTCCAACATCTTTGTCACCTATGAATTGTGTCTCGAGATGATTCTTTTGTATTGTCCTAGATGAATCTTTTGTATCAAATATTGGAGATTATTCACCTCCACTTTCATGTGAGTCTTCTTTTTCTACTCTTTCTTCTTCTTATTCAAGAGCATCCTCCTCTTGTGAACTTTCTTATTTTTGTTTATCATCTAATTCTTCATCTTCAGTTTCTTCAACATCCTCACTCTCTTGGATTTGTATTCTTATTGATTTAGTATCATCAACATTTACATTTTCACTTTCTATGATCTTGTGCAACTTTATATTATAACATCTGTACAGCCTTTTGGTGGAAGAATATCCAAGAAATATGCCTTCATCTGTTCTAGAGTCAAACTTTCCTAGATTATCATCTTCTCTTTTTATGTAACATTTACTTCCAAAAACTCTAAAATACTTAACTAAAGTTGGTCTTCCAAACCATAGATCATAAGGAGTCTTGTCACTATTCACTTTGAGATGTCCTCTATTTTGTATATAGAGAACTTTATATACTGCTTCTCTCCAATATCCATCAAGGATTTTTGCTTCATTAAGCATAGTTCTAGCTGCTTCCTAGACTGTCTTGTTCTTTCTCTCAACTAATCCATTTGGCTGAGGAGTTTTTGCTGTTGAAAATTGCCTCTTGATTCCATGAATTTCACAAAACTCATTGAATTCATTTGAGGTGAACTCTCCACCATTATCTGATCTTAGAAATTTAATCGTGCGATTTGCTTAATTCTCAACAAGTGCTTTGAAGGTTTTGAATTTCATAAAGGATTCTGATTTTTCTTTAAGAAATGTCACCCAAGTCATCCTTGTATAATCATCGATTAATAACATAAAGTAATATTCACCTTGAAATATTTTAGTACTTGTTGGTCAACAAAGATCAATGTGAATTATTTCTAATGGATGAGAGATTATATGTTCTTTGACCTTGAAGCTTTTTTCTCATTTGTTTCCCATGAAGACAATGTTTACAAACATGATTTGGTGATTTTAGGATCTTTGGTAGATTTCTTACAGCTCCCTTCTTACTATTTTTTACAAGAATGTAAAAGTTCAGGTGCCCCATCCTTCTATTCTATAGCAAACTTTCATCAATTTGACTTATATAACATTGTTCTTCATTTTCTAGAATATACACATTGCTTGGAGTTCTTACAGTAGCCCCAACATGTTTTCCTGAATCTTTTCTTCTGATTTCACACTTCTTGGAATCGAATATACATATGTTTCCTTGATCACATGTTTGGCTCGGGCTTAAAAGATTAGGTTTTAATTTATTTACAAGAAAAACATTTTCAGCTTTCATTTTGTCTCTAATAACTATTGTACCCTTCCCAATTATTTTAGAGGATAGATTATCTTCAAAAGTGACTTTTTCTTTTTTATTTCTTTTTAGGCTTATAAACTTATTTGGGTCTCCTGTCATGTCTTTTGAGTATCCATTGTCCACATGCCATATATTTTGTTTTTTTGTAGCACATAGATCTAATGAAAATTTCACATCATCCTTCTTCTTCCAAGCCTTCCTCTCCCTTTTGTCTTGATATTTTGAGGTGTCATCCATAGGAATCACTAGTTTGCAATTTCTAGCAATGTGTCCTTGATTACCACATTTGTAGCATTCTATACTATAAATATGTAGAGGAGTAAAATAATTATAGTTTCTTCCTTCTGGATTGCTTCTAGTACTACTTTTCCTATAGAAGGAAGTTTGTGGTGTAATTCCTTTCTCAATAGGAACCACTAGTTTACAATTTCTAGCCATATGTCCAAAATTGTTACAGGTATAACAATTTCCTAAAAAGAGTTGTTGATGTCTACTTGTCATTGGTATTTTAGGCATTATATCTGTTCTTTGTAAGAGAGGAGAGAATCTCTTACTTTCTTCCCTTTTAATTTGGCTCCTGAATGCAACAATATAGCTTCTTTTATTTATATATTGGTTTGTGTAAGAAGAATGTCCCAGTTTATTTTCTTTTTCAAATCCTAATCCATATTTATCACTTGATGGTATTTGGAAACTTAAGATTTCATCTAAAGTATTTGAGCTTTTCTCAAACTTTGATTTGATAGATTCTTCATCCATATTCTTTCTAAGGAACATAATTTCTTCTTCAATCCTTTCAGATTCTTGTATTCTCTTTTGATTTGTTGTTCTAGATTGTTCTCAACCTTTTTGGCTACTAGAAACTGATCTTTTAAATCAGCAATAATTCTTTCTGCATCAATGTTTTTCTCTTCAAATTATGCAATATGAGTTTTTGATTTTTTGTACATCCTTTTATACTTCCCTAATTCTTTAAGAGAACTTACCAGTTCTACTTTGAGATAGAACACACCTTCTATTTTTTCTTCATAGACTTCACGCTCTAATCCCATGAATAGGACTTCAACATCTTCACTTATCTCTTCACCTTCATTGTCTTCCTTGGAATATAAGTTTTTCTTATTTTTCTTAAAATTCCATTTGTACATGGTCTTATTCTTTTGATCTTTCTTATGACAACAAGGTTCTTAATCATCACTATCCTCTTGTTTTGGGTAAGAACACTTATTGGAAAAATGTCCAATCTTTCCATAGTTAAAACATTTCAAAGGTATCTTTCCTTTATACTTTCCAGTACCTTTCTCAAGTTTCTTAATGAAAAGAGCTTCTTCATCATCTAGGTTCTCATATTGGTTCTTGGATAAGGCTTTAAATGCTACTTCTTTATTTGATAATCCATTTTCTCATGTTCTCATCTCATAGGCAATAAATATCCCATCTATTTTGTCTACTGTCATAAGTTTAAGATCATCTCGTTCTTCTAGAGTGGACACCTTTTAGTCATACTTCATTGGCAGGGTTCTTAGTACTTTGTCAACCACTTCAAACTGTCCTTTGTATGTTTGAAGTTTGGACTCTTTGACTTTGGGCACTCCTTCATTCACACATTTTAGTTTTTCCCAGACATGTTTAGATGTCTTGCATTGCATGACTTTTACAAATACATAATTAGTTAACCCACTCAAAATTTGATTTAGGTATTTTACATTTGCCTCATATTGGTCTAGCTCATCCCTATCTATAGGTAGGTCATCTGGTACTTTATATTCTCTTTCAACAGACCTACAGACTTTGTATCCAAGAGAAATTATATGGAACTTCATTCTTACACTCCAATATGCATAATTGTCTCCCATAAATAATGGAGGTCTGTTAGTGGCCAACCCATCTTGTTGATCTTTAGTGGTTTTTAATAGGATATTCCTTCGAGTGATTAAACTGTAGTGAAGGATTTCAGTCTAATACCAATTGTTGGAATATTGGACAATATTGAGGGGGGGGGTAAATTAGTATTGATGACTTTTAATAATGAAAAGTAGTTTTAGTTATTTATTAACTGACATAATCAACAAAAACATGCAAAACACAAATTTATCGTGGAATCCCAACTGGGTAAACCACCAATACTTACTATTACTGTAAAATTGTATTTACAAATAGTTTTTTCCTGATTCTACAAACAACGAGGGTACTAAACCCTATTTACCAGCAATTACTGGAAGGAGGCTTCAAACCCCTATTTTAGCAGCTACTACTGAAATGATGCTATGACACCCTATTTACCAGCTACCACTAGAAGGAGGCTACAACCCCCTTGCAGGCATGTATCCTTCCCTAGCACCACCTTGCCACCCTAGTATGTTAATTCGATATCTGAATTCTACACCAATGGATCTACTAATTGAATGTGGAGAGACACCTATTTGAAAGTTTAAATCATTGTTTATATACCCTCAAATGTATCTCTTCATCTAATAGTCACATATCTTCATCGTGACTCTTCACTAATTCAAAATTACTTCTCTGTTTGTCATTTTTATTTTCTCGGTCTAATTCATCAATCGCAATATTTCACAATTGTATTTCCACAACGTCCTATTAGCACTCCTGCTAAAATTTTGAATATGCGATAAATGGCTGGTAGTAAGGGGGTGTAGTCATAAATTTTCCAGGCTTGATTTCTTTGAGAGGGACAACTGTAGGGACATGCAGTACATAGCATCAAAGGTCGATGATATCGTGATAGAAAATGCACTCAGAGAATTTAGCAACAAGGGTGCACAAAATCCACTATTCGCCCTGTTTACCCGACAGTCACGATTAAGGTAGGAAATATATATGACTAAGAAATTGTCCACCACTACAACTTGCACGATGGATAAGGAAGAGGGTCTCTGCAAAATGGAGGAAGGCCATGCATGGTTGGACAGTGGCGATCGAGAAAGGTTTCGATAGACAATCTTAATTGAGGTCGCATCAACAAGATGAGTGGTGGATAATGGAAGGAGGCGACATGAAATTGCATAGGGACATTCTCCTTTGATGAAGGGGATCCAGCAAGGTGGTTAACTGACAGCCTCGATTCACATCACATTAGATACATGCATGGAGGTTAATCAACGGACGGATCTCCAAGGGAGTTAGGGGCCACCTAGACGAAGGGTAAATGTTGCTTGAGAAAGGATGAGATAGGTGGTATAGGTGGTGTTAATCATATCCTAGGCCTCAATATCTGTGGTCTGACATGCATTATAAAGACAAACACCAAAATCATTAATTGGCAGAGGGCGCACGTGACTGTACACGATGTACCGAAAGGGAGCGAGGCACGGAAATTCGAGGCAAGACGATGGAGAAAAGGGGTGATGGATGTCAAGTCCACCTACAATGAATATCTCCTAAGGATGATTATGAGAAAATTTGAAGGTCATTTCTGCAAACGAGGCCATTGGATCACGATAAGGGAGGCGGCGCAGGAAATGTTTCCACATAAGAAGTTCGAACAAAGGCCCACATGAATGTTTGCGTGTCATCATAAAACTAGACAATGGTACATGAGAGGGGTTGACGAACCCTTACCAAGATCTCGCGTCCATGCTCTTTATAACTCCATCATCCGGACTTTTCTAGAAAAATGAATTGAGCAAATATTGATGGAGAACAAGGGTGAAAAAGTGTCATTTTGGTGGAAGCCTAAGGACCTTGCTACGACAATTGCAATGACCTACCCATATAAGGTGCCTGTGGTTCATTATGTCCTTCCAGATGCTGATTGTGACAGGGGAATTCAAACATATCCGGGCCATTGTGTTGCAACTGTTATAGCCATCGGGGTATAGATGCTCATCGCATTAGAAGAGTCCTCCACGACCAATGAAAACAATAGAAGGATGTTCATCACATTAGAATGACCTTCTGAGGCTGGTGAGGATGATGTTTTCCTAGCAGAAGACAACACTCCAATGGAAGCAATGCCAGGGGGCTCCAACCAGATGGGAATCCTATCAAGGCCTCCGAACGTGGTCATTATCTCCATGGTCGTAGTATGTGGGGGCCATCGCTAGAAGTGGTCAGTTGGAGTGAATTCTTGGGGGGTGAGAAGGGTGGATCTAGTGCCTCCATCATCACTCCTATGAATCCCTCTTGCTAATTTTTTTCCAGGAGGTGATGAACTCACAAAGGTGTCATGCCGTTAAGAAGGCCCTGCTCCATGGAGGAGAGAAGCATAAGAATGACAAGCCATCGGAAGCCTGTTACGATCAAAATCAAGGTGATCAACCTTGGCCCCAGTAAGTAAATATGTTTCCTATGGACAGAATTACCGAACACAGAGAGAACATAGAACTTCCCGCCAGCTTGGAAAACTGACATAGCAAGTCATTGACCGCGAAGTGAATATGGAGGGAAAAAGTAGGAAGGGTTACATAAACATTTCAGCCAGTTTGGTAAGGGAGCATGTGCCAAGAGGATTTAAAGTCATGAGGCATCGATACAGTGTTGTCAAGACAAGAATGCCTGCATTCATAAGTTACAGTGCCATTCTGACCAACGTGCGTGGCACAACATATTTCCTATTTCGGTAATGAAATCATGGCGAAGTTGCCACCCAATGTAGTTTGTTAGGATTTTGATATGATGATTCCAGGTTAGTCCCATACTATGTAATTATTTCTGATACCTTGTTTCAATATGTATCCCTGCGGGTCGTCCACATTATAAATAGAACCTCCTTAGAGGAGGACATAGGTTGGTCTGATTTTCATTTGAGGCCTGAGCACCAGTTTGTTGCTCTACAACAGTTTTGGGAAGCATTAATGAATATATTTCTCTGTGTTTATGAGATTCATCGTGGTGCATGTATTTAGTGTGTTCTCTCTTTGTTTATTTCATTTTCATATGTGTTATTTTTCCAATACATTTCTAGATTAGTATGAAGGAATTCACTCTTTGTTAAGTGCTCCTGCATCAAAAATCATGTTTGTAATGTGATTGTAATAGATTTGATAGAATTCATCCATATATAGGTGCTTTGTTTCAACTATTTCCCTTTGTCATTTTTCCCCTAAAGGTGTTTCAAGGGATTCACCCATCGATAGATGCCCCTTGCCATGATAGGATTTCTTGTTTCACCTCTCCACCACTTAAAGGACATTTCGCTAAATGATGTTCTTACTTTGCCTCATATCACCAAAGAGAAATTTGTTTTAGTTATATGTTGTAACATCCTTGAATGTTTATACTGTGATTCCATCACCCAATGGTTTTGATTTTGTTTGTCTTTTCAACCTGTTTTATTTTGTAATTGTCTTGTACTAGCAGAAATCTAGTCTTCTACGTGCTCATTATTTCTAAATGTGTATATCAATGTTACTATGACAAGAGAGATCCCTCCCTGACTACCTTGGCTAGAAGGCATTATAAAGCTAGTTTAAAATGGTTACCCCTGTGACTTCCTATAGAAACCATAGGAAAATTATATGGTGCTAACATCTTGGCACCGTTTCCAGGGAGCGAATGAGCAAATCATCCCTGGGAAAAATGACATTGCTCAATTCTATGACCTAGTTGAGTAGTCGGTCTTAGACACATATTGGTTGTATATGCTCTAGCAACTCCACTCAAGGCCTTTCAAGGAGACTCCACTGGGAACCGTGAACACCAAGAATCTACAAAGTTTTTCAAAGGTTCCATGGCAACTCCACTAGGGAAAATGACCTCAATATAGAAGATCCTAGAAGGGCATGGTAAAATATGTGGTACTCTGTTTCCTTTATCCAAGATGTCTTTTCCTTCCTGGTAAATTTTTTCCCATCATTCCCTGGGATGGTTAAAACAATTTTCCAATAACTGTCATGCTCAGGGAAAGACCCTAGACCCACCCATGTACATCGCTCCTTAAGGAATGAGAAAATCCCCTCTCCATGTACATATATCTCAGACCAAAACTCTTCATCTGAGCCCCATGAGGATCATAATGCTACTACCGAATCTGTGCAATTTTATGAACCCCTAGACACAGCTCTCTAACCCTCATCTGATCCAAAACATCATCATCCATCCTCTAAATGGGCCTCATCATATTCCGCGGTCACATGACCCCCTGCTTCTACAACATTTCCTTCCCTCCATTCAGAGTTTATAGAGCCTTTTTCATCCAATGCTTTAGACACTCTTGAAATCTCTTCCATAACCATGGTAGGGGCTAAAAATTTTGCCCCTATACTTCTCCCTATAGTCCTCCATGACCTCCCCCAGAGCTATGCCCTAAGGATTAAGCAATTTACTGGTGAGAAGGGACATTCGACTAAGGAATATTTGGAATGATTTGCAAACTAGATTGACCTCGAAGAAGTGGACCATGAAGATATTAGGGTCAGGCTCTTTGCTCAGATTTTAGCTGGAGAGGTAGGGAGATGGTTCATGATTCTTCTAGACATCTCCATCGTGGGGTACCAAGCTTTGTAAGACACCTTCAAAGAAAGGTGGTCAAAGAAGAATGACCCCAGGAGGTGCTTGTCTTAGTTCTATTCCATCAGGAGGGAAGAGAGTGAATCTGTCCAAAAGTTCTCTGACATATTTATGAAAGTATATAACGCTATCCCTCCTAAGTTCAAACCTCCTTCAGGCACTGCACAAATCCAATACATTGAAGCTTTTGGTAGAAAATTTGCCTTACAACTCAATGAAAGAAGGTTAGTTTCTCTGGAAGACATGAAAAAAAATGTTGTAGAGTTGGAGATAAACTTGACTGCTACTAGAGAGAAAGGGATAGAGGAAGGAGAAAGAAGATAGAATGGATATCTCCCCCAACTTCTTCCCTCTGACACCCTGAAGACCACAACGAATGAGAGAATTAAGGCCAAAGAAAGGTGGATGGAGGTATTCACGATGAACCAAAGCCCCTATCCCATGAGTAGTCTAGAAGTTAGAGGACCCCTATACATAGAGAAAGTCCAAGCCACCTCTGAGGACCTACAAGAACACTTAGGGCCTTCTTTGTTATTGGAAGAGGAAGGGGACCCGCAGCCAAATACACTATTGTACCTCAACCCTGTTCTCCATAATGAATACAGTCAGTAGGATGAAGGTAGTTGTTTGCCCTTGTGCTTTGTCTTGTTTGAGTATCTGAAACAAAGTAACACAATTCCCAATCAAGTGCAGGAAATGGGGGTTAAGGATGAGGTCACGGTATGGTTTAGAATGATTGATGGGGAGAATGAAAAAATGAAACCTATTGTTCATCCTAGTTTTCCTTTTTGTGAGCACATAGATGAGCAGCCTAGACCCATACAGGAGGAGTAGTACAATCTATTTGTCGAAGAGATAGCCTGCCTGTTGCAAGCTTTGTCCGTGGGGATTTTGAGGAGATTTTTAGGCACCCACTGTATGATGAATACGATGATAGCTTCTTAGAAAATGAGGGTCTAACATGGGACGTTTCTTCCCACTCTACCAGTTCATTATACCTATGTCAAGAAGAGATAATTTCTCTCGATTCTAATGAAAAAATATCCTATGAAATACGGGAGGAAGAGCAGGGTGTCTTTTTTGGCACTCGGGATGAGGCAGCTGGCATCTCAGATACAGATGGCCACGGTTTCCCTTTGCACGAGTATTTCAAAGAACACATGAGAAATGTGCAGGGGAATATACCTTTAGATTAGGAATCATGGAGTTGGCCCAAGCCGAGAGCAGGGCAGGACAATCACGGATTTTATAATCCATAGGCTAAGGACATGGAGCAGCTTGGTCATGACAATTGCATGGAGGGATTTATGAAGGATTGTCATGACCCAATGGCCACACCTGTGGAAATGTTGTATGATCGGAATGATAGGGTGATTATGCATGACAAGAACCAGATATTCAAGAATAACCTTCGATCGTTTCACTTCACATTACTACCCTCAACCAAGCATGAAGGAGGATCTTGCAAATGCAATCACCTGTTGGATTGGATTCACTGGAATTCGAATGTCACTTGACTGGGCGGTAATACTTGTGTAATGTAGGGTAGGTAGGATTGAGTAAGCTTAGCCTAGAAAGCATTTTATTTTTGTAATTTTTCATCTTTATTATCATTTATTCAGCTTTTGTTTTCAGATAATGCTGGTAAGTTTCTGAGAGATAATCACAAGCCATTCCAATGGATTATACATGTGCTCTATGCATGTTCTTTGCTACCTCACAGGGAGGATAGAATCCCCAAGTTGGAGCCGTTGTTAGCACTCCTGCTAAAATTTTGAATATGTAATAAATGGTTGGCAAAAAGGGGGTGCATGTTGATGTACATATAACTTCAGAATGTATTCTTCTATGTATCTTATGTATTGTAACCCGATGTTTATTCTGGGATGTTTCTATTATGTATTTGAGTCATGTTGTCATGCCCCGATGTTCCGATTGGGAGGATTAATAATGTAAACAAGTCTTGTCAAGTCATTAGGTAAGTCCCCACAGTTTCGGGGCACTTGAGTTATTACACACTAATTAAGGTGTAGGCTCGAGTAAGTAATTGTTGGTTGAGCCTACGTGTGAAAATGCACTTCAAGTGAACGGAAGAATATAAATAGAGAGTGAGAGTCTCTCTATTTATCACTTTTCATAACACATCACTTGCTCTCTCAAATGTGGCGCACTAGTGGAGAAGGAAATATACTGGGACTAGAAGACAACTGTTGTCGGAAGTGCATCTTACTGTTTTGGGGTCTTACATCTTGTGGTGATTCTATCTTTGAGGAAGTTGCGGGGTTTTCTCCATTTATGGTTTCCTCGATCAAAACTCTTTGTGTCTCTTGTCTCTTGTGGTGTTCTTATGTTATTGCTGTGCTTGTTATTCTCTCAGTGAAAAGATCCTAACGTAATGCTAGCTTAAATGTTGAAAAACTAACATGGTATCAGAGCTAACCTGAGAAGAAGACACTGTGCAACTGCGGGAACTAGGGATTCCTAGTTTGTGGATCTTCCTCCACATATTTTTAGCAAAAGTAAGGTGGAATTACTCTCCTCCCTAGGGCGCATCTTTCTGTCGAAACAGAATTCAATTCT
Source organism: Pseudotsuga menziesii (assembly GCA_001517045.1). Classification (NCBI taxonomy): domain Eukaryota; kingdom Viridiplantae; phylum Streptophyta; class Pinopsida; order Pinales; family Pinaceae; genus Pseudotsuga; species Pseudotsuga menziesii. Next base: position 43,629 of record LPNX010617618.1, on the reverse strand, counting down.
GAGGTTTTTCAGTTTTGGACCTATCACTAGGGTCGAAAATTAGGGCTTTTTACAGAAGAGGAGTTTTTCAGTGAGCCCAGGCCTGGATTGATCTCCTCCCCAAAATCGAAGTTAGGAGCAAATTTGAAGGCATTTGGGTGGACAGAACGCCTGGAAAGCAAAACCCTAGTTGCTCCTGAACCAGCTCTGCAGGATTTCAGCTCAAGTTTCAAATCCGATATCTTGAACCTGGTAAGATCTAAAATATTATGTATTTCCATTTGAGGTTCTTATTTAAAGATGTCTCATCATACCAAGCTTGATGAAAAGCTTGAGGGAGCTGATAACTTCCGAGCTTGGAAGTATAGAATCTCCTTGGTCTTGGAAGAGAATGAATTAGACTCCTACATTCATGAGGAGGTTCCAGTTCCAGAGGGAGATGAGGCAAAGGCCTTACATAATAAGAAGATGGTTATGGTAAAGAGGATCATTGTTGATTCTATCAAGGATAATCTTATCCCACAGGTGTCCTCTCTCAAGACACCTAAAGCTATGTTTGATGCCCTAACCAAATTGTTTGAAGGAAAGAACATCAATCGGAAGATGACCCTGAGGAACAATTAGAAGCTGTTGATGAAGAAGTGGAAAATGTAGAGATTGTCATGACTACTTTGAATGGCCTCCCTAGGTCATGGGATGCTTTCATTCAAGGAATCTGTGCCAAAAAGAAGTTAGTCAAATTTAGCAGACTATGGGAAGAATGCTCTCAAGAAGAAGCTCGGATAGCAGCTCGGGAAGAGAAGATGGGAAGTGAAGACCAAGCTCTTACAGTATGCTCCAAGTCTCACTCCAAGTCATCAAGAAAGAAGAAACATCATTCCAGAGGTAAGCCTACTTACAAAGATAATCCTAAAAGAGATATGTCTAGGGTCATATGCTATACTTGTGATGAAGTAGGACACTTTGCAAAAGATTGTCCTAACAAACAGAAGAAGATGAAGAAGAGCAACAAAAGAAGAAATCATGCTCATACTGCAGAGGATGATGAACCATCCAGAAAGAGATCCAGATATGAAAGTGAATATTCTTCAAGCGAAGATGAATATGTACTGATATCAGCTCTCATAGGTAACATTACTCATGGAAGTGATGATTGGATCATAGACAGTGGTGCTTCCAAACATATGACGAGATTCAAGGAATCTTTTGTAAGACTGTCAGAACATGAATCACCTCACAAGGTGAAATTAGGAGATGACTACCAATATCCAATAAAAGGTAGTGGGGAATATTCATACAAGATAGAATCTGGGAAGTCCCTAACAATGAAAGAAGTATTGTTTGTGCCAGGACTGAAGAAGAACCTTCTATCCATTTCAGCATTGGATGCAAAAGGAATGCGGGTGGAATTCATAGATGGTCAAGTCATCATGTGGCCAAAACGAAAGACTATCGATGTTGCGGTAGTGATTGGAGAACAAGAAGGAGGCTTGTACAAATTGAAGGGCCATCCAAAAAAAACCTTGATCCATGACACAGTAGAGCCAAATGAGCTTTGGCATAGAAGACTTGCACATGTGCATTATAGAGCACTACCTATTGCAAGTAAAGTTGTCGAAGGTCTTCCAGAAATTCAATCTAAACATGATGGGGTCTACAAAGGATGTGCAAAAGGAAAGAATACAAAGAAGACATTTCCAAGCAGCGAAAGCAAAGCCAAAAGCATTCTAGAAATCATCCACTCCGATGTATGCGGTCCTATGTCATCAAACTCACTTAGCGGGTATGCATACTATGTTTCTTTTTTTGATGATTTTTCTAGAAAGACATGGATTTATTTTATGAAGAACAAAGATGAAGTATTCAGCAAGTTCAAGGAATTCAAAGCCTTGATCGAGAACCATACTGAAAAGAAGATCAAGACCATTAGATCAGATAATGGTGGAGAATTCACTTTGAATGAATTCAAGGAGCTATGCAAAGAATCGGGGATTAAGAGGGAGTTGTCCACTCCTTATAATCCACAACAGAATGGGGTTGCAGAATGGAAGAACAGAACTATCATGGAAGCTGCAAGAGCTATGCTTCATGATCAAGATCTACCTATGCATCTTTGGGCTGAAGCTACCAGAACACCGGAGTATGTGCAGAACCGTACTCCACATAGAGTACTTGAGAACAAGACTCCTGAAGAAATCTTCTCCAGCAAGAAACTAGAAGTCAACCATCTCAGAATATTCGGCTGTCCTCTATACATACATCTTCCAAAAGAGAAGAGAACAAAATTAGATCCTTCAGGAAAGAAGGGTATATTTGTGGGATACTCTGAAAGCTCGAAGGCTTATAGAATTTATTTTCCAGGATACAAGAATATTGACATTATCATGGATGTGACATTTGATGAAGGCACAGCTTACAACAAATCCAGAAAGAGACCTGCTGAAGAGCCTGAAGAAGCGGAAGCAAAAGGATCCAGAATTCATGATACAATCATGAACAAAGAAGCTCAAGAAGAAGATCGAGAGTTCGAGGAACCACAAAGACCTATAGATCCACCTCTGGAGAAGAATCCTCATAAGAGGAAACCTGCTTGGGTACGTGAACTTATCCAAGGTGCAAAAAGATATGAGGCTCCAGAAGAGAATCACAGAGAAAGAAAGAGAACCAGATCAAATTCCGGGTATGTAGCTTTATTATGTGATTTTATTGATAAAGAACCTTCCAATTATGAAGATGCGGCAGAACAAAAAGAATGGAAGGATGCTATGATCGAAGAATATCAATCGATCATGAAGAATGATGTTTGGGATGTTGTCCCAAGACCAAAAGGGAAGTCAGTTGTCACTTCCAAATGGATCTACAAGATCAATCATGCTGCAGATGGTAGCATTGAAAAGTATAAGGCAAGATTTGTAGCTCGAGGATTCTCTCAGAAAGAGGGAGTAGACTATGAAGAGACCTTTGCACCTGTAGCCAGATACACTCCCATCAGATCAGTACTTTCTCTGGCTGCAGTGACAGAGTGGAAGATACACCAGATGGATGTCAAGACTGCCTTCTTGAATGGTGTAGTAGAAGAGGAAGTGTATGTAGAAAAGCCACTCAATTTTGAGACACATGACAGAGAGTCTCATGTATGTAGATTGAAGAAAGCCTTGTATGGTTTGAAACAGGCACCCAAGACCTGGTACGGCAGGATTGATAGCTTTCTATCCAGTTTGGGCTTTACCAAAAGTAAACCAGATTCCAACATTTTCTACAAGGTTGAAGATGGCAACCCAGTGATACTCCTACTGTATGTAGATGATCTATTTGTGACAGGTACAGATGGGTTGATTGCTGATACGAAGAGAAAGCTTGCTGTTGAGTTTGAAATGAAGGACTTGGGGATGATGCATTACTTTCTAGGTATGGAGGTGTGGCAGAGTACAGATGGGATCTTCCTTGGACAAGTGAAGTATGCAGTAGAGATTCTGAAGAGATTTGGGATGATGGACTACAAAGCCTTGGATACACCTATGGCATCGAACCTGAAGCTATTGAGTGATGCTTCATCAGAGTCGGTTGATGCTACAATGTATCGTTAGATGATTGGGTCATTAATGTACCTGACGAACATGAGACCAGACATTTGCTTTGCGGTGAACACCTTGACCCAGTACCTGACAGATCCGAGAAGTGTTCACTTGACTGCTGCAAAGCATATTCTGAGATACCTAAAGGGTACAGTTGATTATGGGCTCAAGTATGATGTGAATCAGAAGATTGACCTAGAAGGTTATGTTGATTCAGATTGGGCAGGAAGTGCCATCGACAGGAAGAGTACTTCAGGGTGTTGCTTCAATA
>LPNX010617618.1:4390-39776 GCA_001517045.1 Pseudotsuga menziesii | reverse complement strand
CCTTCCATGTCAGATATGAGTGCTGACTGCCATTCTGGGAATGGAGGCACCTGGTCAGTTACCAGGAACACTCAGTCAGGGACTAAGAGAGCCATTCTGACGAGCAGGTCAAATGTAAAGGTTGAGCCATTTTGTTCATGGCCAAAGGATTAAGTTCCTTCCATGGCAAATGTGAGTGTTGGCCATTCTGTCAAGTAGGACAAATGTAAGGGCAACTGCCACTCTCAGGGAGAGTGGAGGTGCCTGGTCCGTTACCAGGTAGCTCAGTCAGGGACTGGGGGCCATTCTGACGAGGGTGTAGGATTCATTTCCTACCAGGTCAGATGTGAGTGCACAAATCTCTCATCACTGTGGTAGGAGGGGCTCCGGCTTGGGTGAGATTTGTTCATCATTGTGGTAGGATGTGTTCCGGCCTGGGTGAATGTGTGAAAATCTTTCATCACTGTGGTAGGAGGGGCTCTGGCCTGAGTGAAAGTCATTCATCACTGTGGTAGAATATGTTCCCTCCTGGATGGATGTGCCATTCTCATGAGTAGGTCAGATATAAGTGCAGAGCCATTTCACAGATGTTAGTGATGTGATGTCCTATCATGCTGGTGAATGTGAGTGCTCGGCCTTTCTGATGTGATTGTAGTTTACTACATGATCAGATGTGAGTGCTGGGCATGCCTGTCTGACGAGTAGGTCAGATGTAAGTGTTAGGCATGCCTTTCTGACGAGCAGGTCAGATTTAAGTGCTGGGTGAAGACCTACCTGGTGGCTAGGCCTACAACCAGCATGAAAAAGGGCTGGCTCTGTAGAACTTCCCATGACAAGATAGTACACACATGATGATGACCAGAGATGATCTAGATCGAGCTATGATCCAGATCCAGTTATGATGACTCCAAGAGATCCAGATCGAGTGATGATCCAGATCCAGCAGTGATGATCTAGATCCAGATCCAGATCAAGTGATGATCCAGATCCAGTCTAGTGATGATGATCTAGATCGAGTGATGATCCAGATCCAGTGATGATATTCTATGATGATCCAGATCGAGTGATGATCCAGATCCAGTTCTATGACGATCCATATCGAGAGATGATCCAGATGAAAATGACTTGAAGATGAAGATGACTTGAAGACGAAGATAATCCAGTTGATACAGAGAAGAAGACCAGTGCTGAAAATCGTGTCGAAAGAATACCTTCCTAGTTAAGAGGGAGTGTTGATGTACATATAACTTTGGAATGTATTCTTCTATGTATCTTATGTATTGTAACCCGATGTTTATTCCGGGATGTTTCTATTATGTATTTGAGTCATGTTGTCATGCCCCGATGTTCCGATTGGGAGGATTAATAATGTAAACAAGTCTTGTCAAGTCATTAGGTAAGTCCCCACAGTTTCGGGGCACTTGAGTTATTATACACTAATTAAGGTGTAGGCTCGAGTAAGTAATTTTTGGTTGAGCCTACGTGTGAAAATGCACTTCAAGTGAATGGAAGAATATAAATAGAGAGTGAGAGTCTCTCTATTTATCACTTTGCATAACACATCACTTGATCTCTCAAGTGTGGCGCACTAGTGGAGAAGGAAATATACTGGGACTAGAAGACTACTGCTGTCGGAAGTACATCTTACTGTTTTGGGGTCTTACATCTTGTGGTGATTCTATCTTTGAGGAAGTTGCGAGGTTTTCTCCATTTATGGTTTCCCCGATCAAAACTCTTTGTGTCTCTTGTATCTTGTGGCGTGCTTATGTTATTGTTGTGCTTGCTATTATCTCAATGAAAAGATCCTAACATAATGCTAGCTTAAATGTTGAAAAACTAACAGTGCAATCAGAAATTTTCCTAGCTTGATGACTTTGAGAGGGACCACCGTAGGGACAAGAAGTGCAGAGCAACAGAGGTTGATGATTTTGCAATGGAAAATGCGCTCAAATAATTTATCTATGAGGGCACACAGAATCCACTATTTTCCATGTTTACCCAATGATCACAATTAAGGTAGGCCATATCTATGACTAAGAAATTTTCCTCCACTCCAATTTGCATGATAGATAAGGTAGAGGGTGTCCATGAAATGGAGGAAGGCCATGCATGGTTGGACGATGGATATTAGGCAAGGTTCCAATAAACCATCTTGATTGAGGTCACATCGAGAAGATGCACATTGGATAATGGAAGGAGGAAATGCAAAATTTCGTAGGACCCTTCGCCTCCGATGACAGGGATCCAGTGAGGTGATTAACCAACGACCTCGATTCACATCGCATTAGATACATGCATGGAGGTTAATCAGTGGATGGATATCGAAGGGAGGTAGGGGCCACCTAGTTGGAAGGTAAAGGCTGCTTGAGAAAGGATGAGACAGGTGGTATAGGTGGTGTTAACCATATCCTAGGATTTCGAAATCTATGGTCCAACACACGTAATAAGGACAAGCACCAAAATGATTAATTGGTAGAGAGCACATGCGACTGTACACATTGTATTGAAAGGGAGTGAGGCACGAAAATTCTAGGAAGGCCAATGGAGCAGCGAGGTGACAAAAATAAACTCCACCTACAATGAAGATCTCCTAAGGATAATTACAAGAAAAGATGAAGGTCATTTCTCCAAACAAGGCCATTGGATCGCGATAAGGGAGGCGGCGCAGGAGACGTTTCCACATAAGAAGTCTAAGCGAAGGCCCACATGACCGTTCATGTGTCACCATAACACTCGACAATGGCATGTGAGAGGGGTTGACAGATCCTTACCAAGCTCCTTCATCCATGCTCTTTATAACGCCATCATCTGGACTTTGCTAGTAAAATTAATTGAGCAAATATTGATGGAGAATGTTGGACCTCAAAGTTGTCTTTTATAATGGCTTTATTTACATCAATTTCCTGACCTATTTACCGAAATATAATACTTCTATCTTTAATTTCTCTATCTTTTACTACGTTTTCATCAATTATAACTTATAAATGTAAAAGAAGCTTAATTCATCATTTTTTATGTATTATTGCATTTAGTGTGCATTTTGGCACTCCATTCAGCCCATTCTTTCGGTCCTAAGTTCCGCACTGAGTTTTGATGACATGTTCCTTATTGGTTTCTTGGGTTTGACTTGTCTCTGTCTTTTGGTCCTCACTGATTCCATACTACTTGCTTATACATAACTGGAATCATGGTTCGATGTTAAGACTTTGTCTCATTAATTTGTAATGGTTTAAAGTAATTGAAGAGGGAATACATTTTATGATTTCTTAAACTATGGAAAATGAAAAATGTTAAATATTAAAACCATTCATTATTCAAGTGAATTAAATAGTTCCACTTGAAATGAAACTTTAATATACTTTCAAACCCATATAAAATATGCATTATAAAATTTAATATAAATTTGCATTATAAACTTGCTTAATAAAATATGCATTCTTTTCAAATCCATATAAAATGGAAGGCCTGTTCATTAGTATTAATTCCAAACAAAAAAATATTAAAAAGTGTAAAAGTATTTTTTTACATTAAATGGCATAAAAAAAGGTCACTTCATATATTGTTAAAATAATAATTACCTACGAATAAAATAATTTAAACATATTCCATTCATATATTCACTTCATATTTTTAACTCTTCCTTTTGTTTTAAGAATAAAACAATATAAAATATTCCGTTGACCATATAATGTAATACCATTTGGTTTTATAATTGATATATCTAAAATCCTTAACCATGATATTACATTAATTTTACTTAATATTACACCATTATATGGTTTTTAAATGAGATGACGTTGCACTTTATAATGCAATACCATTTGGTTTTATAGTATGTTACATATGATATAACCATATATGCAGGCCGTTGACTGTAACTAATGGATTTTTATGTTTTTGCTGGTCGTGAAGGGTAAACTCTCGCATTCCATGAAGAAGAGGAGCACACCAGGAAAAAGATGGAACCCAGCTTCCAGCAAACAAAACTCAACCATTATTTAAACTTAGCATCTAGCTCATTATGCAACGTGCCCAGTTTGTTGTCCAGTTCTCCTTTCAGCTCATCAAATAGACTGTGCGCTGTTAATAATGAATTTCAAGCATTTAAACATTGGAATGGTCTGCATATTGTTTGTTGTCCACATGGTTGAATAATGAGGAAGCTCCTAGCATAGAAAGGATCACCATCACGTTCTTTCCACTCAACGCTGAACTGTTTACTACCCATGTGTTCTAGAAAACCTGCCGTGTCACTGCCCTCGCTCTCTACAATGTCACCAGTCCACACGTTCATGTTGATGAAGGAGATCTCATTCTAGAAACTTATCGTCATGTGCTCTCTTCCGCTCAAACACGCCACGATCAACCATGTTGAAGAAGGGATTGATGCCACATCACGCAAAAAAAGGAGATCTGTCCACACAAAAAGAGGAGCAGGTATACCATATCATGCCAATGCTCACGCTGAAGAAAAATAGAATCGCACTGAAGGAGGAAGAATGCATGTGCGTTGGCATTGGATCAATTAAAATCCTTTATGGTTGTCTATTTTAGGAGTGGTTGACCACTGAAACGGTCGACCTACTCACCCTTCTAAAATAATATATATATTGGCCTCCAAGATAGTAACCGGCATATGAAAAAACTCTGTAAAATTTTACTCAGATTTAATAAAACTCTATGTTCAACTGTGTATGCATGTTTCAGTCTTTGGTGAAGTAATTCATTGACATAATATAGCCTCTGGTTGCTAAGAAGGGCCCCTCAACAACAGGAGATTACATTTGTACATATTCAGCAGTTATCTTTCATTTTTGCAGATAAGTAGTTTTTTTTTTATGTATATATATTTAGTTTTCCTGTAGATTATTTTTGTTGTTGATAAAGTGTGATTTTCTTGAGTTTTTATGCAATTTTCCATACGGTCGGCCATCCATCCCTCGATGTAGATTTTATTTTCATCCTTCTATTCATCCCTCTGTGTAGACTATTTTTCATCCTTTTATTCGCACCTTCATCCAGTCTATCTTCCAGCCTTTACTTCGAATTTAGATAGAATTTTACAGACTTTTCATTCATTTCCAGAATTTTTAATATTATGTTTTGTGTAGAAATAATTATCTAGGGTATAGGTTAAAATTCCATTATTTTAGTGTTTTGTAGTTAGTGGGGATTTGAATCCATCTTCAGCATTTCATATTCAATTTTATATTAATACATAAGATTAATTGTTTCAGTTTTAATTATGATAAAATTCAGAATATAAATGAGTATAAATGTTTTCTTCTTTTATATATTAATTTTGTATCATATTAATAAAGTAATTCGAATTGGTTTATAATTATTTTTTAATATAGGTTAAAGTATTTCTTTATAATTGAATTTATTTTTAGTTTTGTATATTTAATATACAAGTGAGAATTTATATAACTGTATTATATTTTTGTATTTAATATGTGTATTGTATTTATTTTGTATTTTGAATTTCTTTCATTTATATTTTGTTATTAAATTGCTTAGTGTGGTGTTGAATGAGTGACACCGTGAATAGAGGGTTATTTCATGATAAATTTGCTTTAGGTTATTTTAATAAATCAAGTTTATTTCCATTATTTCGTTTAGTTTCATTTTTGTTTAGTTCGTGAAATTCTTTTAGTTTAGTTTTATTTTTAGTGTGAATTCTATTTATTTGCATTAGTCTAATTTATTTTATTTTGAGCTTAGTTTAGTCTCCTTTATTTTTATCTTTAACTTTAATTTAGTTTTATGCTTGTATAAATTAATAAATTTTTCACGATAGATTTTGAGCATTAGGAATAAAGGTTGGTTTAGATTGTTTCCATTTTTTCCCTTCATATTAGATGCATTAGTTTTCATTATTTCTAAGTTTCATCTTGAAAGTTCTCATAGCTTATTTTGATATAAGTTTACTTTTTAAATTCATAGATTAATTGCTGATCAGGTTAGATTTGTTAAATTAGTTTGCTTACATTTAGTTTATGATTCATTGAAAAGTATTTGTTTACACTTGGTCCTTAGATTAGTGTTTTAATTTTCTTTATACGATTGCACAAGTTCAATAACCGGAGTAGGATAGTTGGTTAGTTTTCTCTTTTGAAAATATAGAGTAGCTTCACTCATATAATAGATAGATTAGTTCATCTTTTCACTTATAGCATAATTTCCTGTTTTATAGTAATTAATTTCATATTTTCTTTTGTAATTAATTTCAGTATTTGCTTTCATAGTTAATCATATGGTTGATTCTCATCCCTGCATAAGCATATAGTCCATGCATTCATGAATTAGTTTAGTTGATTTCTTGCCTATTCTGAATAGATAAATTTACTTTCATTACATTAGATTTCTTTCAGACCAAGTGACCGCTTTCCTAGATTAGTTGTTGCAATTTCATTTCATAGAATAGATTAGCGTAGCATTAGACTAGTTTGAATCTCAGTTGTTAATCAGTTTCCTTCCTTTATAGAATAGATTAGATTAGATTTGAATTTATAGTTACTTTTCAAGTTCGTAGTTAATTTCATGTTTTCATAGATAGGTTAAATTCTTGCATTTAACTCATGATAGCCATGCATGTAGATTAAAATCATATAGTTTCATGTTAGCACATCTGCATATTTAGTTAGCTTAGGTTAGTTCAAGACTTCAAATCTTGCACATATTGTGTTTGCATCTCACAAGATCCTTTCCCGGGTTGACAATTAAATGCTCAATTAAATAGTGCATATTTTTCCCAACAGAGAATAAGGGTGACAAAGTGTCGTTCTGATGGAAGCCTGAGGACCTTGCTACTAGTCTTGCAATGAACTTCCCATATAAGGTCCATGTGGTTCATTACATCCTTTCGGATGCTGAGCACAGCGAGGGACTTAAAAAAATATCCAGTGCATTGTGTTGTAGCTATTCTAGCCATCGGGGTAGAGATGTTCATTGCATTAGAAGAGTCCTTCAGCACCAGTGAAAAAAATAGAAGGATGTTCATCACATTAGAACAACATTTTGAGGCTGGTGGGGATGATGTTGTCCTAGAAAAACAAAACACCCCTGTGGAAGTGATGCCTAGGGTCTCCAACCAGATGGGCATCATGTTAAGGCCTTTGAATGTGGTCATTATCTCCATGGTCACAGTATGTGGGGGCCATCACTAAAAGCGAATGCATGGGTGGGAGAAGGATGGATCTAGCGCTTCCATCATCACTCCTATGAATCCCTCTTTCTATTTTATTTCAGGAGGCGATGAACTCATGGAGGCATTATGCCGTTAAGAAGGCCCTACTCCATGGAGGAGAGAATCACAAGAATGAAAAGCCATCAGAAGCCTGTTATGGTCGAAAGCAGGGAGTTCCAAATTGTCCCCTGTAAATAAAGATGTTTCCTGGGGACTTAATTTTCGAACTCGGAGAGAACATAGAACTTCACGCCAGCTTAAAAAATCGGCATAGCAAGTCATTGACCATGAAGTGAATATGGAGGGCAGGAGCAAGAAGGGTTATAGAAACATTTCAGCCGGTTTGGTAAGGGAGCACATGACAAGAGGATTTAAATCCATATATGTTGATGTCAAGACAAGAAATTCTGCATTCATAAGCCGTAGTGCAATTCCGAATAGTGTGCGTTCCATATCATATTGCATGTTTCAGTAATGAAACTGTGGTGAAATTGCCACCTAATGTAGTTTGTTAGGATTTTCATATGACGATTTTGGGTTAGTCCCGTACGATGTAAATATATATGATACCCTATTTCAAGACGTATCCCTGGGGGTAGTCCGCATTATAAATAGAACCTCCTCAGAGGAGAACAGGCATTGGACTGCTTTTCATTTTTCAAGCCTAAGCGCCAATTTGTATCTCTGCAACACTTTTTTGGGAAGCATTAATGAATAGATTTCTCTGTGTTTATGAGATTCATCACGGTTCTTGTATTTAGTGTGTTCTCTCTCTGTTTATTTCATTTTCATATGTGTTATTCTTCCAATACATTTCTAGATTGCAGGAATTCACTCTTTGTTAAGCACTCCTACATTAGAAATCATGTTTTTATTGTGACTGTAATAGCTTTGATAGAATTCATCCATAGATAGGTGCTATGTTTCAGCTATTTCCCTTTGTCATTTTTCCACTAAAGGTGTTGCAAGGGATTTTCCCATCGATAGGTGCCCCTTTCCGTGATAGGATTTTATGTTTCTCCTCACCACCACTTAAAGAATATTTCACTAAATGATGTGCTTACTTTCCCTCATATCACTTAAAATAAAACCCCTTTCCTTATATGCTATAACATCCTTAAATGTTTCAAACTATGACTCCATCTCCCAATGGTTTTGATTTTGTTTGTCTTTTCAACCTGTTTTATTTTGTAACTATCCTATTACTAGAAGAAAAATAGTCTTCTGTGTGCTCGTTATTGCTAAATGTGTATGTGAGTGTTACTGTGACAAGAGAGATCCCTCTATGACTACCTTAGCTAGAATGAATTCTAAAGCTGGCTTGAAATGGTTACCTCTGCGACTTCCTACAAAAACCATAGGAAAATTATAGGGTGCTAACATCTTGGCACCATTTCCGTGGAGCAAATGAGCAAATCTTCCCTGAGAAAAATGACATTGCTCAGTTCTATGACCTGGTTGATCAACCGGTCTTAGAAACATATTGGTTTTATATGCTCTGGATACTCCACTCAAGGTCTTTCAAGGAGACTCCACTAGGAACCCTGAACACCCAGAAGCTGCGAAGTTTTCCAAGGTTCCATGGCAACTCCACTCGGGAAAATGAGCTCAATATAGCAGAGTCTAGAAGGGCATGTAAAATATGTGGTACTCTGTTTCCTTTCTCCAATATGTCTTGTCCATCCTGGTAAATTTTTTCCTATCTTTACTTGGGCTGGCTAAAACAGATTTCCAATATCTATCACACTAAGGGAAAGACCCTAGACCCACCCATGGATATCCCTCTTTAAGGAGTAAAAAATTCTCCTCTCCCTGTACATATATCTCATACCAAACCCCTTCATCCGAGACCCATGAGGCTCGTAACACTACTACCAACTCTATGCAATTTCCTAAACCCCTAGATAGGGATCTCAAACCCTCAAATGATTTAGAACATCCTCATCCCTCCTCTAAATGGGCCTCATCAAACTCCACGTTCATAAGACCCAATGGTGCTACAACATGTTGATGTATTTGTAACTTCGGAAAATATTCACTTGTATATTTCATATATTATATTTCATTGGTCCTCAATGTTCCTATCGAGAGATTCATTAATTTAATCAAGTCATGTAAAGTCATAGAGATTAACCCTCCTTCGTAAGTTGGGGCTAAAGTCCCCACAGTTGTGGGGAACTAGGGTTACTAGAATCTCCTTGAGAATTCAGACCTAGTAAGTTATTGTCAAGTCAGAAACTAGTATAAATAGACAACGAGCCTCTCTATTTGAGACACACACTCACCCAACTATAGTGCATAGGTGAGAGAGAAGAAGCTCACTCAAGTGAGAGAGAGAATAGCTGTTGGAGATCATCTTTTTTTCTTTGGGTTTTACTGCTGCCATTGGTGCTCATTCTATCTCTGAGGAAGTTCCGGGGTTTTATCCTTTATGGTTTCCCTAAGGAAAATATTTGTGTCTATTGTCTCTTGTGATTGATTGTTGTGCATGTTATTCTCTCAGATAAGATCCTAAGATCATATTGCTTAAATGAAAAAAACCTAACATGGTATCAGAGCTGACCTAAGAAGAATACATTGTGTAGCTACAGAAGCTATGGATTCTTACTTTTTGGGTCTCTCTTCATAGATCCTTGACAAAAGGAGGCTATGCTAACACTCCATTGAAGGGCACATCTTTTTGTTGAAGCAGAATTTGATTCCGGGCATTTTTAGTCACTGCTGCGGGAAATTAGGGCTTTTCACAGAAGAGGAATTTTTTAGTGACCCCAACATAATATTTCTCTCCTCATCAATATCAAATTTTAGAGACCAAGGTCAAAGTTTTTGGTTGAGTAAAACACCCAGAAAGTCAAACCCTAGTTTGACCCCGGGCCGGAAGAACCCTAAAATACTAAAACTGGTATTTTTGGTACATTTGCTATATCTTGAGATTGCATAAGGCTTACGATATGAAAGTTTCATAGGCCAAAGATAAAATACTAAGGTGCCCTTTGTAAAAATTGCAGTCTCAAATTCACTATATTCTGGGAGATATGATTCCTCCAAATCAGGTTTCTAGCCTCTTCCAGGATTCATCCCTAAAAAGGACACCTAGGGAGAATTCCAATATATATGGATAAAAAGGTCCAAATGAAATTTTGCAACATTTTATATATATGTAATGGCCTTTAATTTATGTGGTAAAAGTTTCAGACCCCGAATATGAAACAGTGACACATGTCATTATGTACAAGTTCACCATGCTGAACAGTCCTGAAATAAGTAACCTTGGGAAAACTATCATAAGTCCCAATTGGTGAAACCAATTCTACTCAAACATATGTTGTTGGAAATAGGACAAACGAGGTTACCATAGTACAAAATTTTAGACACGGAGGAGTAGTAATTTTGGAGATACCACAAAAACAATATCAGGAATTTTTGCAAAGGAAATTGGAAAACTAGGGCTTCCTGTTCCGGGAGCTTCCCTCCATTGTTTTTAGAGAAGGAGTAAATTGGAAAACTCGCATTTAAGAGGCTCATCTTTCTATCCAATCATAAGTTCAAAATTCCAAGTTTTGAAAATTAGGTTTTCTCTGACAAACCCTAGATGAGCGAGATCTGGAACCTAGACGAACACCTCAAATCAGTAAGATCTAATGTTTTGCTATTTAGATTTGAGGTTCTCATTTCAAAATGACCTATCACACTATCTTGATGACAAGATTGGTGAAGCTGAAAAATTTCAAGCATGGAAGTATAGGATTTCACTGGTTCTTGAAGGAAATTAATTGGACACCTACATAAGTGGAGAGTTTCTAGTTCTAGAAGGAGATGAGGCTAAAGCCTTATACAAGAAGAACTTGGTCAAGGCCAAGAGGATCATTGTTGATTCAATCAAGGATCACCTTATACCACAAGTGTCTTCCCTAAAGACACCTAAAGATATGCTTGATTCCTTGACCAAGATATTTGAAGGGAAGAACATAAATTGAAAGATGACTTTGAGAAACCAGTTGAAGAATGTAAAGATCCAGAATGCAGAGACCATATTGTTATACTTTACAAGGGTCTCTCAAATAAAAAAACAACTTGAAGCAGTGGATGAAGAAGTAGAGAATGCATAAATTGTGATAACCACCTTGAATGCCTCCTAGTATCATGGGATTAATTCATTCGAGCAATGTGTTCCAGAAGGAAGTGATTACCTTCAGCAGACTTTGGGAAGAGTCCATACAAGAAGAAGATCGACACATAATAAAAGGAGAGAATATGGGAGCAACTAAAGATCAAGCTCTCGCGATTCAAAGAAGATCCCTCAAGCGATGAGGAATATGAAGAACTTAATTCTTGAAGAACCTCTTATCCATATTATCATTTGGATAAGAAATGGTACTGTTATGAATGAAGAAGATGATGAAGCTGAAAGAAGGAGTCTACCCACGAAACAAATAAAGATAAGTATTCAATTGTCATTTCATGATATTGTTTTGTTATGCATTTGTTTATAATCAGTTCATGTATTATGCATGATAGAATGTTTGCATTAATGATAGTATACTACTAATATGCATGTGATAGGTAAGTAGCCCATGGTGCTATACAACTCTCCATTGCTACTTATCTAGAATGAAACCTCTTTGCTCACATATTAGATTAGTGTACAATCTCAATGATGTCTTGGTAGAGATGGAAGGAATCTAGAAAGTTTCCATGAGATATGGATGAATGTTGTATTGGCTAAAACAGTTGCATGAATATATATTTATGCATAATAATTTTCAATTATGAATATACCTTATGCAATATTTATAACCATACAACTGGTGCATTTGACTTGTAGGAAAGATCGTGTACAATCACCTACAAGAAAACAAGGATAAGACTTGTTCCAAAGAACAAGTAACGACAGTTCAAGATTCACTCTAATAATCCAAAATGAAGAATGATGACTAGAATGCGATGTCAAAGACCTGAAGGGAAGTCTGTAGTATCTTCCATATGGATATACAAGATCCAGCATGTAGTAGACAACACCATCATAGGATACAAGGCAAGATTCGTAGCATGAGGCTTCTCACAGAAAGAAGACATAGACTACGAAGAGATATTTGTTTCCACTGGAAGTCGAGACACATGACATGAAGACTCATGTGTGCAAATTAAAGAATGCCTTGTACGAGCTCAAAAGACACCCATGGGATAACACATAAATCAAGATCTTGGAGATCACATAGAGTAATGAAGATCTTAACCTTTGCTACAAGCTTGAACATGAAATCCTATAAAGAATAAGAAGCTCACAGATGGGTGTGAGAAGAACTTTTGAAAAGGTTCAATATAGAGGATCTTAGTATCCAGTGACCCTAGATGGATAAATAGAATATTAGTAGTAGAGGAATCTACTTGTCACTCCAGTACATAATGTCTCAATACATAGAGTACAAAAGGCAGAGGGAGAATGATCCTCCACTTCAGAGGGAGTGACTCTAGAAGATCCCGAGGTTCGACATGGTACGACAGGATGGACAACTTACTGATGGCTCTAGGATTTACTGAGATTAAAGTAGATTCCAACCTTTAATTCAAGGTTGAAGGTAGAAGACCAGTGATGCTCATGTTATATGTCGATGACTTGTTCCTAACATAAAAAGTGGAACTCATTAAAGTTGCAAGAAGGAGACTTGCTGCCGAGTTCGAGATGAAGGAATTGGGTATGGTACATTACTTTCTAGACATCGAGGTGTGGCAAAGTGCAAATGGAATCTCCCTTAGACAAGGGAAGTATGCAGTAGACATCCTTAAGAGGTTTGGTATGATGGACTATAAGGACATGGCCACACCTATGGCATCAAACTTGAATCTATTGAGTGATGCTTCATCAGGATCGGTTGATGCTACGATGTATTGTCAGATGATTGGGTCATTGATGTACCTGACAAATACAAGATTGGATATTTGCTTTGCTGTGAACACATTGAGCTAGTTCCTAACAGATCTAAGACATGTTCACCATATTGCTGCAAAGAATATTCTGAGGTACCTGAAGGGTACAGTTGACTATGGGCTCAAGTATGAAGCAAATCAGAAGATTAACCTGGAGGGTTATGTGGATTCAGATTGGGCAGGCAATGCCACTGATAGGAATAGTACTTCGGGATGCTACTTTAGTATGGGATCAGGTGTGATCTCTTGGTTTAGCAGGAAGCAGTCATGGGTGGCACTAAGTACAGCTGAGGAAAAATATGTTACCACTTGCTCGACTACTTGGGAGAGAGGAGCAGTGAAGCTCCATTTTGTGATCCATATCGATATCTCTCGAAAGAGGGATTTCTAGCATAGCTGATGAGATAGGTTGTCTAAGCATAAAATCCTGGCAAATCTCATAGGTTGCTCAGATGTAAATGGTCATGTATCTTGTTCTCAGATGTAATCAGTCTTGGCGAAGCTCACAGATTATCCTTGGACGTAATCAGCCCTCATTTGATTCTATTCTAGAAATGGCCAAAGTGAATTTTGAGTACTTTAGGGAGAAGCTTGTGTTCTTAAAATTGAGGTTCCTTCCAAGGGAAAGTGATGAGTCCATGTGCCTTTCTGACATGGTGGTAGGTGGGGCCTCCCATGTTCAGATATAAGTCCAGAGCCCTTCTGACATGGTGGTAGGTGGGGCCTCCCATGGTTAGATGTAAGTGCAAATCCCTTCTGACATGGTGGTAGGCAGGGCCTCCCATGGTCAGATGTAAGTGCAAAGCCCTTCTGACATGGTGGTAGGATTGGTTCCTCTCATGGTCAAATATAAGTGCAGAGCCTTTCACTAAATGATAGATGGTGTGTCCTGTCATGCCGGTGGATATAAGTCATTAGAGAAAACTTGAGTTCTAAAATGGGACTCCTAAGGAAAATGATAAAATAATAGTTAAAATAATAGTTAAAATAATAAAAGAATAGTTCATAGTTTTGGAGGAAGAATGAAAAAACTACTTGTTTTGTTCGTATTTTCGACATATCTCCCTATCCCTTTACTCAAATTTCTAGCAGGAGAGCTCGTTGGATGTGGAATTAAATTCCACATCCAACGAGTACCCACATTGCATACTTTTGATGGACCCTGCTACCCCCAAAAACAAGAAATGCCTGAAAAATGTGATGATGACATCATCATCATGTTTTTTCAGAAATTTCTTGCTTTTGGGGTAGCGGGGTCCGTTAAAAGTATGCAGTGTGGGTACTCGTTGGATGAAGAATTAAATTCCACATCCAACGAGCTCTCCTGCCTAAAATTTGAGTAAAAACACAGAGAGATATGTTGAAAATATGACCAAAAAAAGAAGTTTTCTTTTATGATAAATATGTCAATTAAACCATTATGTTTGACTCATTTTATTGAAATTCTATTGGTTCTTGAATTGCAACTCGCAAAATTTATTGTTGGCGCATTTTATTATAAGGCCTGTTTTAAACCCCAAATTTCCTCTAATGGTTGGGCCTTTCTAACTGGGTCAGATGTAAGTGTTGGTCCTTTCTTTGAATGGTAGATACCATGCTAGAGGATGTAAGTGTTGGGCCTTTCCTCAAATGATAGATACCATTTTTGAGGATGTAAGTGTTGAGCCTTTCCTTGGATGGTAGATGGTGTGTCCTACCATGCCGAAGGATGTAAGTGTTGAGCCTTTCTGACATGGTCGTAGGCTGGGCCTCCCATGGTAAGATATAAGTGCTAAGTCTTTCTGACATGGTGGTAGGCTGGGCCTCCCATGGTCAAATATAAGTTTTGAGCCTTTTTGACATGGTGGCAAGATGGGCCTCCCATGGTCAGATACAAGTGTTGAGCCATTCCGACATGGTGCAGGCTAGGCCTCCCATGGTCGGATGTAAGTGCTGAGCCTTTTCAACATGGTGCAGGCTTGGCCTCCCATGGTCAGATGTAAGTGTTGAGCATTTTTGACATTGTGGTAGGCCGAGCCTCCCATGGTTAGATGTGAGTGCTGGGGCTTTCTAACATGGTGACAGGATGGGCCTCCCATGGTTAGATGTGATTGCTGGGCATGCCTTTCTGACATGGATGCTGGATGTGTTCCTCCCATGGTCAGATGTAAGTGTTGGGTGGGCCTTTCTGACATGGATGTTGGATGTGTTCCTCCCATTGTAATATATAAGTATTGAAGAAGATGAAGACCTACATGGTGGCTATGCCTGCAACCAACATGAAAAAGGGCTATCTCTATAGAATTTCCTGTGATGAGTAGAATTGAGAGATGTTATAGCTCAAAATGACACTTATCTGCATGTGACCACTTTCCCATGATTTCGTTGCATGTCAACACTTCCATGACGGCAGACGACACTTCATGAAATTCATTGAAAGTCACTGAAAAAACACCTACCTTGGAGGAATCGGGACTTGAATTTCTGCATTGTTATGCTGGAGGAATCAGGACTCTCTTTTCTCACACCTTTGCCCTGGAGGTATTCCCCTTGTGTTGCAGAGCTTGGAGGCTGAGTTCTTTGGAGAAGAGAAGCAGCAGAACCAGATCAAGGTTTCGTGAGGTGCCAAACTTGAAGAGAAGGTATACTTGTACTTGTTTTCAAGATTAATAAAGATGTGATGTCCTTCTTCTTCCCAAATCACTATTCAATGTGTGATTGAATCTCTGTTTACGATCATATGATGATGTTATTCATATTATTATTTCAGAATTATTTGATTATCATTTCTTTATATGTGGTCATAATGGTTTGAGGAAGTTATAACTTGTTTTGCAGGTCTCTTGGCGAGAGGAGCAAGAAGAGGATTGAAGAGAAAGCTTGGACCAGCCTTCAGTTTATCAGGTATGGACCTTTCTCATCTCTAAAACTTGCTTATATATGCTTGCTGAACATTGTGCATCTCTCTTTCAACCCCAGTATGTTGATGGCCTCTTAAACCCTAGCCATAGGATACTTTCCTTTACAACAGAACTGGCGACTCCGCTGGGGAGAGCCTTGTCTGTTTGGGGTTTCTCTTGATTTCTTTCAGTCTTTTGCATTGTTTCAGTTCCTTCTTGTCACTTAGTCATCCCTTTTGGTTGTTCTTTATCTATGTGGTAATCCCTTTTATATCATTAGGGTTTTCTCTTTGCTCTTTCCCCCACCTCCTTTGCTTGGTATGATTTTTGGCTTATGTTTTTGGTCAGCCTTTGTTAGTGATCTTTGTTTGATTTCAAAATCTTGTTGGTGTTGGTTTCCTTCTTATTTTTTTAGTTAACTTCACCATGCCAAAATAGTTGACTTGTCTCTTATGCAAGCCTTCCTTCCAAGTAGGGTTTATACTGACTTTAGGGCATTTCTAGAGTTTGTTTGGTGGTTGTATAGCAAAGTTCCTTTTTCTTTGTTCTTATTATCTGCATACTTTACTTTGTAGGTAGTTTTTGTTTTGCATTTATAAAAGAAAATTAAAAAGAACCTATACTTGTTTTTGCTGCTTGCCCCCCCACCTCCTTCTTTGGCTTGACCTTGTTGGACAAGGTATTGAGCAGCCTTTGTTTGTAGGTTTAGATTGATACTTGGGACTTCTTGACCTTTGTTTATGTCAGTCTTTTTTCTCAGTCTCTTCATTCCAAAGTTGTTGGCTTGTTTACTTTTGTAAGCCTTCTTTTCAAGAGAGGTTGATATCTAACTTTAGGGAAACCTAGCGTTTGTTTGTGGGGTGTAGAGTAGTTGTCTATTTGCTTTACTTACAGTACTGTTGGCCTGATTTTCTGAATATAGGCCAATAAGGAGGTTTTTTCCACACAATCAGCTTAAAGCAGTGTCCGGTGTGTTTGAATTAACAAAACCTCGTAGGTTGTGGTCCTGCTACTAGCTAGTTTTTCTCTTAAGGAGAACTTAAAACCAACAAAATCTAACCTATCCTAATGTTCTTTTACCTAAATGAATCCTATAATTAACTTTAACTATTTAAATTATCTAATGTTTTCTTTCTTAAGGAAAGACTCCAGTTTTTTAAACAGTTTTCTGACTATAAAGATTTGTAAAAGTACTAAAATTCTATAAATCGATTTAACAGCTATTACCTAAAATATACTAAATAAAATTTAATCTAAACTATTCTATATGTCCTATCTCAGTTGAGAGCATATTTAAAGATTATATTAACTATTAATCAGTAAAAGATGAACAGAAAGACTAAAGCATAATTCAAATAGACACATTTAAATCATGAATAATAAGTCACTCTGTTATATGACAACAGAACTGAAAAATAACTGCAAATAAACAGTTAATTTTAACTTTCTGAAATTGATTAATAATTAATTATCAAGATAGATATTTGAATTTAAGATAATGTCTATTAAAAATCACTGTCAACATACAAATGAAATTTTAAACAGACAGAAGAGTATATCATTACAGCTTAAGTTTACAGTAAAAATACTATTAAACATAATCATAATGAGATGTTCATTCAAAATACTATCTTGAGCTGATAAAGTGAAAGATATAATTAAACATCAGATATAGAATTTCAAATTCTACCCAATAGATATAGAATTTCAGAGAATAAAACTTCTCTCTCCTCTACAGAGATCTCACCACCCCCTCTCTTTGGCGGCAGCAATGTCTCTCCTCTATCTGCAGATATCAAAGTCTACCCAATAGATATAGAATTTCAGAGAATCAAACTTCTCTCTCCTCTACAGAGATCTCACCACCCCCCTTTTGCAAACAGAAATTTGTTGTTTAAATCCACCAATTCCCAACAGAAACCCCTGTAAATTTCATAGCTAGGTGCACTTATGAAAAATGTGTCAAGAGCACCCCCAAAATATCCCAAACCGTTCACTTTTTTCAGCAAAGTCCTCGCAAGTCTGGTAAATGGGGATCTTCTAGAAAAAACCCATGTCCCGAAATTTTAATTTTCTCCTTAGTTTGCCCGCAGTTTACTGCAAAAAATCGCCTCCTCAATAGCGACGGGAATCTGGTTCGGTTCTTTCCTTCACCTGCACATTAAAATGACAAACCAATTAAAACTTATTCAATGAACAGAAGGTTTATCTTAAATAAGAAAATAAGATAAAAATAAAATAATCTTCCCTTATGCATGATCGATCGACTGTATTGTGCATTGATATTTTACCAAGATAATAATTACTTGACTAATTTCTTGCTGCGCTGGTTTCTTAGAAATCTTTTTAATCAACAAAAATCACATCAAAGTCATGGAGCCTGTTAAACTGCAACACACGTAATGAATTTGTTGTAGAATCTTGATAGTGATTTGTTGTGTAACCCCTTCCTTAATTTTTGGCGAGTTTTAGTAATTGAGGCCGTGTAATTGATGCCATTCTATCTTTATAGCGGGTCCATTCTTGCATAGCATAACAACTTCCTTCATTGTAGCGAGCCCATCCATATTAAAGAATATCTATGCATTTTATCTGGCACGATACCATCCTACTGTTCGGAACAAACTCACTCTTCATATGAGCCTTCATCTTTCCCATTATGTAGTGGCATCCATCTACTCGACATTTTTTTTTAAGCTTTAAATATTAGTTCCAAAATTGAATTTAACTTCACGGTGAAAATGAGTAATTTACGGTATGAACCTTAAATCTTAAACCTTCAATGTAGATCCGAAACACATGGAGAAACCTCGTGGCATCTTAAGATTTTTTTGTGCAATCAATGCTTGATGCGGTGATAGTAGTACGAGGATCATAATGTTGTTCAATCAACTACTTCATTCAATGGTATCCTAGAAATCCAGTGGAGATCCAAACTGGCCTGGAAATGTGGCGGTTATTTCTGCTTTCAAATTACTCATTAACGATCTTTCATGTGACGAGTTGGCTTTCCAAGCTCCAATCCTTCTCGAAGATTCTTGCTGCAAAATGTGGAATGAGTCACAACTCTCCGGCTACATATAGATTGGGAATCTCCTAAAAGTCTGAGATATGGTACGTTCTCTTATTATGAAGGCACGGCATGAATTCATTCTCTTCAGTTCCAAGTTCCAACTCTCACGATATTCCATGCACAAAGTATTCTTCACAATTGCATGCTCCTTTACTGTCTTATCTGATATAACTAGCTCCATTTCATTCAGATTTGTGATATGCACCAAGTATGGTGTAACTAATCTTCTTGTTGGCGAATAATCCAATGATCTTGATCTGTAATACCTGCGTGAATATCACTGTAGAGTTTTGACGTTTCCTTATTTTATGGATTAATGTTGTATGCATTCATGAGTCTTTATGATAAACATAATATATATATATATATATATATATATATATATATATAACCAAGTAAAGAATGAGCATGCGTTCAAATGCTTACCTATGAACCTTTAAAAAGTGGAAATTCGCAATATTATGTAGAGTATATAACATGTATCATTTTATTTTTCCATATAACTTTTAAATGATAGAGTTTGGTTATTACTTTAATGTGTTTTGAGAAGATCATTTTTAAATGAATATATAAAATAATTATGAATAAATATATAGATTTAATAATAAATTTGATTTCATATTCATTGTAATCTAAGTATGTATTTGAAATATAGAACATAATATTAAAATCTATAATTTATTTATATCAAATTAAAGACCAAATAAATTGATTTTCTCAATTATAAAAGATAATCAAACTCACACCAAAGTGCATATTTAACTCAGTATACCTCAAATGAGAACTTGCAATCATCGTTAACCCATCAGAAAGTAAAAGGACTAGAATGGAAAAATGATAATTTTTGTATAAAACAATCAGTAAAGATGATGTAATGAAAATAAATAATTATGAATTTTCACTAATTGTTTCAGTATAAAAATATTGAAGTCGCAAAATCATCAAAGAAAGGTAACCATAAACACTAACTCGAAATACTCAAGGAAAAATACTCGTTAAGGTAAATGACCACCAAATTGTTTTTCATGAAAACCAAGTCAAAAGAAAAGAAACCCAAAGAGTAAAGGACCAAAGAAAGAAATCTATGAAATCCCCCAAGCCCATAGCTAAATATTAACAAAATTCTAATGGGGACCCCTTTATTTTGGAAAATGAAAGGGGATTTGTTGGGGTGCCAACAAATGGCGACATGCTGGGCGAACCAATTATCTCTATGTGTTTTAGCTAAAGGTTATAGATATAGGAAAACAAAACCAAGGTTTTTTCATAGTATCAAATTTTCACACCACATGACATTTTCACATCACTAGCCTATATAGTAAAGTTTAAACTTAAAGTGATGTCACAATCAAAATGAATTATCCCAACGATTATTCAAATACTTCGTAAAGATGAATGAAATGTATGCATAGCAAATAGACCTGATCAAGAATGCTTTCTCTACAGCTAAAATAATCAAATAACACCAGCATAAAGATATGACCTCCATATCTTAAGAAGATATCTAGATAAGTTCCCCATCCATTAAATATAAATAACTGAAAGATAAAATTTGTTTTTCTCTTCTTCTTTTTATTTATTTATTTATATATCTTTGATTCAAGACTACTATCCTGGCTTGGTAACCAGTTATTGATAGCATCATTCATGAGAACTATCAGAGATAAACAAGCCGGCTCGTGATGAGACCTCGTGTCCCTTGATCTTATGACCAAGAACCATCACCCTGGTGATCAGAAATGATGTTATCCCTGACAAGGCTGATGATCATGATTAGGTCGGCTCGTAATGAGACCTCCTATTCTTCAATCAAAGTTTAGTTTAGTTTTAAAATTTTGTCTAATGGATGAGAAACAAATCCAGATAATACCCCTATAATAACATGGAAGGCCTAAAGATGACTAATGCCATTGATTTATAAAGATTCTAAGAGAAAAAGTTTCCCAACAAGTTAACTTGCCTAGCTAATGATATCATTCTCAAAATAAAGTCCAAGAATAATAACCATGAGTTCAACTGACTGATTTGCTAAGTTCATAAGAAATCTTTCAAGGCTAGGAATGATTCAGTCACAGTAAGAACATTTGATATGGCAAGAAACTCCTTACAATGGTTTCCCTTAAAGATATTAGGTTAATTAGTAGAGAAACATATAAACACCCAGCAGTGTGCCATCAAAGTATTATTTATCTACAATGCTCCCTTAAAAACAAAGAAGAAAATCAAAAGCTAAAAAAAATATTAAATTCACTACTGAAACTAATCAACCAAACAAACTTTAAGACAAAATCACTAATTGAACCAAAACACTCAAAAAGATAGAATCCGATCTAATCCAAAATTCAACCAAAAGGTATGTATTGAAATCCAAAAGAAAAGTTTATCGAAACTTTAACTAAGAGTCGAAGATGGTCAATAAACTCAAAAATCAAAATTCAAGATATGATTACTTTCTATATGATGAGCTATACAAAATAACGTAAAAATCATAAAATTATGACATACGTAAGAAATAACGACAAATCTCCTAAATGACATATTAAAATTGACCATAATATAAAGATTTAAGTTTAAATAAGTGTCAATATAAAATAGAAAATAGGAGACGCAAATATGTATGTCAAAATGGTGATTTTTACAAAAAGTATAGTATCATAAACTTATTATTGATGTAAAGTTTTGAAAATATTTGAATGTTGCAGAATCGTTCAATTCTTAATACATTTATTCATTCTTTCAGGACTCAATTAATTAATCGATGATAAGATTGAATAAGTCGAATCCTTTTATTCATCATTATTTACAAAAGGAAAAATGAAAAAGTCTAAGTTGTACAGTTTTGTGAGAATAATTACAAAGTGAGCAAGATGTAATGAACTCTTTGTTTTGAAAAACAAAAATAAATGAAAAATCTAAAAGAAAATGGTCATAACAAACTCTTCTAAATCAAAGATAATCAAAAGAAATAAAGAAGACTTGTAAGAAACCAATTATTTCAAAAAGCAAGATCTCAAAATCTAGTCAATATGTACAAGGTTGAGGTGATAAGAAATCCAAAAAAGTGAAAACGAAAAGCAATCAAGTGAAACCAAACTCAATATTAATTTCTTTTGATGTGCAAATCATAATCGAATGAAAGAATACTTTAAAATTGAAGATCAACACGTAATAGTATTTTACACAGATTTAATTGATCTAAAATTATAAAACCATTTTCTTACGCTCAATTATATTTATCTTAATTTGTGGTTTATCAAAATAAAAATTTTCTTTAAATTGTAAATATGGCAAGTATTTATAGGAAAGCCTAAGTTATTAATTTTGAAAAATGATTGATTACAAAATTTAGAGAAATATTCATCAAAATAATATTTATGAGCAAAATTAGGAATTGGCATTGTTGGTAATAACTCCCAATTGATTATTATTCCAATGCAAATGCCTATATTTATACAAATCACATGGCGGTTGGGTTTCACCTTCATCTCAGCCTTTTTGGCTTCCTACTATTTATTTATTTATTTATTTACAATATATAACCCTAACGGATTATATTCTAACAATCCCCCTCTTAATCCGAAGGGGTGTTCGTAAGTCCGAGCATGTTTCTGAACCTTTCAAACTTTTCTCGTCCAAGCGCTTTGGTGAAGATGTCTGCAACTTGATCATTTGTGGAACAATGTCGAAGATGGACTGCCTTGGCTTCTACATGATGTCGAATCAAATGATACTTTGTGTTGATGTGTTTGGTTCGATCATGGAATCTAGGATTCTTAGCCAGCTTGATTGCAGAAGTATTGTCGACCAACAATGGAGTGGAGTTCTCTTGTTTTTCTTGCAAATCTTCAAGTATCTTCCTAAGCCATACTATTTCTTTCGTTGCTTCAGCTGCAGCCACATATTCTGCTTCCGTTGTTGAATCTGTCGGAACTGACTGTTTGCGTGATCTCCATGAGACAGTTGTTGATCCAAGACTCATAGTGTATCCACAAGTTGATACTCCTGTCTCCTTATCGCCATCAAAATCTAAGTTTGAGTACCCAATAAGTTTCAATTCATCTACTTTAGAGTACTTGAGTCCAACGTCTTGAGTCCCCTTCAAGTATCTTAGAACCCTCTTTGCAGCTGACCAGTGTCCTTCACAAGGTTTATGCATGAACCTTGAAAGTATGCCAACAACATAAGAAATATCTGGTCTAGTTGTTGTAACGTAGATAAGACTTCCTACCAGTTGTCGATACTTGGTCACATCCTCAAATTCTTTTCCTTCGCTTGATGTGAGCTTCATTTTCTGTTCCATTCGAGTAGAGATAGGGTTGCATTCTGTCATGCAAAATTTGTTTAGTAGTTCTCCAACATATTTTTTCTGGGATAGGAATATGTACTTAGGATGTTGAGTGACTTCAATTCCTAAGTAATAGTGGAGATGTCCCATATTTGTCATTTCAAAGATCTTTTTCAAATATTTCTTTATGGATGCTATATAGCTCTCATTGTTCCCTGTCATCAAAAGATCATCTACGTACACCACAAGATACAGAACAGATCTTCCAACTTTCTTTATAAATAGTGTTGCATCATCAAGATCAAAATGTTCGAAATTTAACTTCAAAAGATGCTCGGTTAACTTTTCATACCATACGCGAGGTGCTTGTTTTAGGCCATACAAGGATTTGACAAGCTTGCATACCTTTTGTTCTTTTCCTTTCACAACAAAGCCTTCTGGCTGAGACATGAAGACATTCTCTT
Source organism: Pseudotsuga menziesii (assembly GCA_001517045.1). Lineage (NCBI taxonomy): Eukaryota > Viridiplantae > Streptophyta > Pinopsida > Pinales > Pinaceae > Pseudotsuga > Pseudotsuga menziesii. The sequence goes on along the minus strand of LPNX010617618.1, from coordinate 15,979 downwards.
TCAAGTCTCCATTCAAGAAAGCAGTCTTCACATCCATCTGATGAACTTTCCACCCCTTCTAAGCAGCTAAAGAGAGTAAGGTATGGATGGTAGCCCATTTTGCTGTAGGAGAAAACGTTTCTTCATAGTCAATTCCTTCCTTCTGTGCATAGCCTTTTGCTACAAGCCTCGCTGTTTCTTCATAATAGTTCTTTGGATGAGGATAATTTTCCAGATGATTAAGCTGTCTCTCAATAGAATGGTCATTTTTATTAGTTTTAAGAAAAATGACATCTCTGGAAATAACAAATTTCTTGTTTACCTCATCATACAGATGGTATGCCTTGGAGTATTCTTCGTACCCTAGGAAAATGCACTTTCTGCTTCGAGCACCAAGCTTGTTTCTTTGCTCCTTTGGAATCAAGGCATAACAGGTGGAACCAAAAACTCTGAGATGCCTGACTGAAGGGAGATGGCCAAACCACATTTCATGTGGAGTCTTGTTATCAAGTGCATTTGATGGACTTTTATTTCTCAAATATGCTGCACATTTTACTGCATCACCCCAAAACATTAGTTTTACATTCTTGAAAAACATCATTGAGCGAACCATATTCATTATGGTTCTATTCATTCTTTCTGCTACACCGTTTTGTTGAGGATTGTAGGGAACGGTATTCTGATGTGCAATTCCATGTTGGCGAAGATAATTTTCAAAAGCATTTGAAGTGTATTCTTTTCCATTATCATTACGAAGTGTACCAATTTTTTATTGTGCTTGTTTTTCAATCAATGCATGAAAGTCTTTGAATGTTTGAAATGCTTCTGATTTTGTCTTTAAATGGTATGTCCAGCACATTCTTGAGTAGTCATCAATAAATTTCATAAAATACTTGTTCCCATTTTCTGAAGGAGTTGGCATTGGGCCACACAAATCATAATGTACTAACTCTAATTTCCTACTTGCTCTGAATTTATATTCATGGAATGGCAGCTTACTATGTTTCCCTAAAATACATGCATCACATTTATTCTTCTCTTTAGGAATGGTGGGCAAGCCAAATACACCATTCTTTCTCAACAAACAAAGATTGTTATAATTTAGATGACCAAATATTGCATGCCATAATGAGCTAAATGACATATTACCTTCTCCATGCTGAGAGAGGTAGGCATAGTTCTGAAATCTTGCGGATGAACCCTTGAGCTTCAGTAGCTTTCCATCTTCGTATCCAGTCATGATGACTTGGTTGTCAGAGGACTTTCTTATTTCAATGATTCCATCAAACATGTGGATGGAATGGCCTTGCTGTCGAATTTCCACCATGGACAGTAGGCTTCTTTGCAACTCTGGAAGATAGAGAACGTTCTTCAACAAGAAATCAGGGAATCCAGGCATCTTCAGTTGAATGGTGCCCATTCCCTTTGGTTTAATACTTGACTTATCTGCAAAGTAAACTACGCCATCTATTGTTTCATTTAGTTCTTCAAAACAGTCTTTTCTAAATGTCATGTGTGATGTTGCACCAGTATCAAGCAGCCAACAATCTTTATAAGATGAAAGAGAAGTCATTTCATTAAATCCAAGATTACAATGTGCAACAATACAAGAATCAGAAGATTTACTAGCATCTTGGTCATCTTTCTTCTGGTTATGCTTGTCTTTGATGGAGTCTCACGAATCCCAACACTGATCTGATGTGTGCCCAGTCTTTCCACAATGCTTGCACTGCAAAGCTGATCTTTTTCTGGAGTTATTTCTGCCCCCTCTGCCTCTCTTGCTGCAATCTCGCTTGGAAGGGTCTTTGAACCGATTCTTTGTTTTCTGAACAAAGTCAAGGGATTCTTCGACAGGCTCGCTTGATTTCTTGATATTTCTAGACCATTTTGGATATGTTTCCTTGTCATTGAGGACATCACCAACAATAGGTGCTATAGATTGCATTTTTACAATTGTTAGTGTAATTTTTAAAGAGAAATAAAAAATAATAACCTTCCAGGTCTACAGTCTCTGCCAAGGTGAATACAATGCAATTTTATAGAAAATATATCAGTAGATACAAAATATATCACTGTCATTGATACATAGGATTCTTTATATTAGTCATTAGCAATATACAACATACAACATTTGCACATATTAGTCTCGGTCTTCAGTTTCTGAGATCGGTCTGCAATCTATCAATCTCAGTCTTCAGCAACAAATACATAGCAAAAATCGCAGCACTCTCCAGCATACATTATTCTTCAACAAAAGTTAGGGTTCAGGCTGCTCCTCAAATCGACAGCAGTCACCAACACGCAGTCTCTAACGCAGCAATATATGTGTGATATATCAATATTTTGCAGTCACGCAATGTATAATATATCAGTCTTCATTTTCTGATATCTAAAACGAGCAAATTGCGACACAATAGACTGCAAACACTCAGGCCCAAATTATAGGGAAAATAAAGATTGAAAGCAGCGCTTCACGACCACAATACAAAGTGAGGGTTTATGCTAATGTATTGGAAATGTTCATTCATACTTCAAACCTTTCAAATTTCAACTAATGAAGTGCAACAAGAATGCTGATAACTTTTGGGGCCGTAACTTGTATGACTGAAGGATTCAGGAAAGACAACCGATACTGATACAAGGCTTCAGAAGAGACTCTTTACAGAAAATTGTCAGTCTTCATATTCAACAGCATGTAAACTCAATATATGCAGCATATAAACTTACGCTTAAAACAAGGTCAAACTATATCGCAACTGACTGATATTCACACAATATTCACATGAAAACTCAGCACACGGGCTCATACACCAGTTGATCAACGCACAACTTCCATGCTCAGCACACCATTCAGTATTCAATGCATAGTATTCAATGCAGTCTCTTCTCATACAGCTCTTCAACCAAGCAGTCTTCAATCTCCTCCACGCAGCCAGCTCATTTCTAGTAACGGAGCTCTTGAGTTGGGCCGACCTCGAGGCCAGGAACTCGCTGGAGAAGGAGCCTTCTCCACGCAGGTCGCAGCACAGAAATTAGGGTTTCAGTCCATTAACTTATACAATGATCATTCTTCTCACTAGTCGCATCCTTTAACATATTGCAGGAGGAGGAGTCACGCAGCTTCAGATGCAGCAAGTAATAAATGGTATCAACACAGTCTTTAAAATACCACTGATAGGTATTTATTCTTCCAACGCAGCCAGCAATGGTTCAAACAGCCCAAAATGCTAGCAACATGTATCATCACCAGTCCACTCACAAGGATGTACGTGTTTCAACTATCACCCATCATCTAGTTGGCGAACTGATACCTCCCCGCTGGTCGCAGCTCCACGCTGGTGTAGCAAGTCGCAGCTCCACGATTCTCAAGCTCTCCACGCAGTCTATCAACACTTAAACACAGTAATACTATATGATAATAATCTTGATTCTATGCTGCAGCAGTAATATCCAGAGCCCAGAGGTCGCTCCAAAAAATGCAGCTCCACCAATATATCATGCTAACTGATCTTCTCTGGATATATTCCCAGACTTCGAATTAATTGATCGCTTGCACTTTGATATATGTCTGTAATATACGTCTGCGATATATGTGATATATGTCTGTGATATATGAGGACAGAATACACATTCATGGGGATAGAGAAAGGCATAGATCGAACATACTGGAAGAATCAAGCTCAAGGCCGGTTTTAATGGCAGGCGAGGCACAGTACAGAGGCTCCAAACGGTTTGCAAGCTCGTCAATCTATTACAATTTTAATGGAGACATAGATTATCAGCAAAGACAATGAGAAGTTCAGCATCATGGCAAGAATTATGTGGGATAGAATGGCAGTGAACAGGGGAGAATAATACACATACAAAACGCATCTGGATTAGGGTTTGCAGCACACAAACTCAATCATGAAGGAATTGTAACACAGACAATGTATGCAACTCGACTGGCAGACTGATGGAGCAGTCTGGCAATGGACTGGCAAGCAGAATGCCAGGAATGGGCAGACTGGCAACAGGCAGGAGTTATGGCAGCGCTCTGATACCACTTGTTGGTAATAACTCTCGATTGATTATTATTCCAATGCAAATGCATATATTTATACAAATCACATGGCGGTTGGGTTTCACCTTCCGCTCAGCCTTTTTGGCTTCCTACTATTTATTTATTTACAATATATAACCCTAACGGATTATATTCTAACAGGCATGAATGATTTAGAAATTTCAAGGAATTGATTTAGCAAACTCATTTCAAGAGAAAATCAAAATTTGAATGATAAAAGAAAAAAAACCATAAGGCTAGTCTACACATTTTAAATAAATTGATGAATGTCACTATTACTAATTTAAATATAGTCTAAAAGTGTATAATTAATGACATCATCCACAATAATGTAAAATAACCTAATGATAGATTTATCATTACTGAATTATTGTAATTTTATGATTTCTCACAATTAATACTAAAATTCAATACTTCACAGTTTAAAAGATAAATAACAAGTATACAAATTTTGAAATGGAAATAAGATAAAGAATTCACTTCCCTGATGTAAGGCCATACTCGTATTCCTGCATTCCTGATTTTATCACTTGCTGCAAAACACTTTCTAACTTGTCAATCGAACCAAGTGTACCTGACCAAAAATTAAGTAGAGATCAATCTATCCTTAGTAGAAAACTATTGAGCTGATCAATAAATATATACATTCTTATATTTACTACTATGTGTGAAATCAAAACTAAGAAGTAAAGAAAAAGAAAAGAAACTACTCTATCTTATTCCTAGTTTTATTTTATATACACTAAAATCAAATATTCAATCATAATCAGGTAAAGTCAAAAAGCCAATGAAGCCATTGAAGCATTTGTAATCCTACAAGATAAAACATATCGAATATTGATAATATGAATTGAAATGATTTATACTGAAACATACAAAGTATTAAATTAGAACTTATATTTACAAAAGAAAGAAGAAGACGACATGAAAATCTTTTAAAATATGACCCTTCTAACCATGCATAAACTGGGTCATAAAAAGAAGATTGGAGGAGATCTAAAACTCGTGAAGATTCAATGGAATGTGTGATAGCAAGTTCATCATGATAGTAATAAAAAAGTGGCATGTCGAGATTATGATCAAAGGATCCAAGAAAAGTTAAAGTAGAGGATATATTTTGTAAGTAAGTATCATCATCATAAATTTGAAAATCAAATCTTGACATTACCTTAGAGTAAGCACTTTCCCTTTGAAACAAATGAGATTTTGACGATTCACTTAATTTACAATTGAAAAGATTAGTATCGTCAAAATCTAAAACATTATAAGAAATGGTTTTATCTTCTAACTTAACCTCTTCAATATTATCGTATGCATGAGATTCATGAGCGATATTTATAAACTTATTTTCCTCATCAATATCATGAATAGAAAGATTTTCCTCATTCTTATACAACAAATCACTTTGCATAGGAACTGACCATAGTGTTTGTATATTAATATCTGGACATGAACTATAATCAGTAAATAGATCCGGATATAAAGCATGATAACTTTCCAAATGTTGAAAATTAGATGTTCCTGTTTGCAAAGGACAACTTTGATCAACTGATTCAAGAGGAAAATTATTATCCATATTTTGATTTGTTGATATATTTTGTGAAGGAATAAGATAATTTTGTTCAATTTGAGAAGAAGAGAATGCAAAATCATGATTTATGCAACTATCATCCAAAGATTTGATTTTAGGTCCTAAAATCATTGATTCATTTTCGACTACAATTGCTTGAACAAGAGAATGATCTTTTAATGTAAGTGTCGAATTTAAATTATTTTGTTCTTGAAATTGTATATTAGAAGATCCTAAGATTTGTTGATGTTCAACAATTTTAGTGTCAAAATTTGGACCAATAAAATTTGACCTTGAATCAATATTAACTGATGAAGTGATGCAACCATCAACATGCATATCATCAACTAGAAGCTTATCATTATTTGTTTGATCATGTAAAGTTGAATGAGAATCAAGAAATAAAAATAAATCTGTTATTTCTTCTGAAGAAAGTTGATCTTTCTCATGAAATCTAAAATCCATTGACATAAATCTTGAAAATAAAGTACTAGTAGATTCACCTTCTTGTTTGCGAAGATTTCCAATCTCATACTTCAACGCTTGATAATTATAATCCTCATGTGCATCAATAAACATCTCCATGAAATGTTTCCATGAATGAATGGATTTAGCTGGTAACATTTCGAACCAGCCTCAAATTCTTCTTTTGAAAGTGACAGTAAAATGCCTGCAAATCTTACTCTCACACACTATACGATAATGGTTACAAATATCTATAAATTCAGTAAGATGTTTCAAAGCAGTTATTTTACCTTCTCCATCAAAACTTAACCTTTGCAAGATATTTATTGCATTTTCAGAAATACCTCTAGCAGGCCCAGGCATGCTGAAAGCATGTTCTAAAACAGTAATATGAGCCATTTTTAAAATAGATTAAAATTTAAAAGAAATAGCTCAAAAGGGCTTACTTGCCGATCAGCCCTCCTTCTAGTGCCATTTGTTGGCCTGATTTTCTGAATCTAGGCCAATAAGGAGGTTTTGTCCACACAATCAGCTTAAAGCAATGTCTGGTGTGTTTGAATTAACAAAACCTCGCAGGTTGTGGTCCTGCTACCAGCTAGTTTTTCTCTTAAGGATAACTTAAAACCAACAAAATCTAACCTATCCTAATGTTCTTTTACCTAAATGAATCCTATAATTAACTTTAACTATTTAAATTATCTAATGTTTGCTTTCTTAAGGAAAGACTCCAGTTTTTTAAAGATTTTTCTGAATATAAAGATTTGTAAAAGTACTAAAATTCTATAAATCGATTTAACAGCTATTAACTAAAATATACTAAATAAAATTTAATCTAAACTATTCTATATGTCCTATCTCAGTTGAGAGCATATTTAAAGATTATATTAACTATTAATCAGTAAAAGATGAACAGAAAGACTAAAGAATAATTCAAATAGACACATTTAAATCATGAATAATAAGTCACTCTGTTATATGACAACAGAACTGAAAAATAACTGCAAATAAACAGTTGATTTTAACTTTATGAAATTGATTAATAATTAATTATCAAGATAGCTATTTGAATTTAAGATAATGTCTATTAAAAATCACTGTCAACATACAAATGAAATTTTAAACAGACAGAAGAGTATATCATTACAGCTTAAGTTTACAGTAAAAATACTATTAAACATAATCATAATGAGATGTTCATTCAAAATACTATCTTGAGATGATAAAGTGAAAGATATAATTAAACATCAGCATATCGAAGTACACTGTGTTAATATTAAGAAAGAAGATAAGCCTGAAATATATATAATATATCTAAAAACAAGAATACCAGTAATGGTATCAGTCTGTAGATGTCCAGCAATATTCACATCCAAAGGTTCAAACTTCAGGAATGAAAAACACCAGCAACAAAATATAATTCCCGTACGTTTTCTTCCAACACTCCATCCCGGGAACAAGCATTTCCAATTCTCTAGTTTTCAAAAACCATCTAATATGGAAAAATTATAGAACTTGAAAGAAGCAAACTTCTACATCTCTCTCCAGTGCTCCATTCCCCCCTCTCTTTGGCAGCAGCAGCGTCTCTCCTCTATCTGCAGATATCAAAGTCTACCCAATAGATATAGAATTTCAGAGAATAAAACTTCTCTCTCCTCTACAAAGATCTCACCACCCCCTCTCTTTGGCGGCAGCAACGTCTCTCCTCTATCTGCAGATATCAAAGTCTACCCAATAGATATAGAATTTCAGAGAATAAAACTTCTCTCTCCTCTACAGAGATCTCACCACCCCCCTTTTGCAAACAGAAATTTGCTGTTTAAATCCACCAATTCCCAACATAAACCCCTGTAAATTTCGTAGCTGCGCGCACTTATGAAAAACATGTCCAAAGCACCCCCAAAATCTCCCAAAACATTCAATTTTTTTAGCAAATTCCTCATGAGTCTGGTTGTTGATTGCATGGGAAGACCCGGGTTTTGTTGATTGCATGGGCAGACCCGGGTTTACTATAATCAATCAACAACACCCCTAACTCACTGGCCCTTTCGGCGACAGACCGCGAAGCGATCTGAAGTCTCACCCGAAGTGAATCTAATGGGTTGGCCAAGACTCAAGTGTCTTGGACCAGGTTCTTCCCATCCTACGTCTCTTTTCTTACCTCTGTGAGTCACAAGGTCGGCTATATCTACGCATTGCACATCCCCTTCTACTCACAGCACTTTTAGCCTTGCGATTCTTATCCACGCACAAGTCGCACGGTTTCTTCCTGCGTCGCACGACTTCCATTTACTCACAATATCCCCAACCTTATCGCATCTCTACGCACCGCGGGACACCCGGCCTCTCCTCCATGCTAAGCCCTCAGCTCGTAGTATCGCGCACCGCAGCTCCTCTGCCAGTGCGATATCGCCTCTCTGCGATATCTTACCACTACGACTTTGCACTCTTAGCGTTGACTGTGTCACGGTGCGAAACTCTACTTCCCAGAAGTTATATTGTGAGTAAATGGTCGTTAGAAACAGACGTAAAGGAGTCTTTAAGCCGCTTACTAAAATACTTCAACTTATCTCTATCATCTTGCATTATCATGAGCTTAACAATACATACATTCACTTACTGCAACTAACATCATATGCATAGTAACCAGTAACAATAAGCAAGTACCATCACATTCACGCAACACGTAACATGCAGATTTAACGTGGTTCACCCCCAGGATGGGAGTTACGTCCACCAAACTGTGCTTCTATTATATATCTTGAGGGAAGTTAGCACAGTCTATTGCACTGCATATGCAGTGCGATATCTCTTCTAGATCTCTGGTCTATTTCTATCTCTATATTGCCTTTCTTTCAATAAATCCTTCCCTCTCTTTCCTCTCTTTGGATGGTTACATACAGACTCAAATGACTCACAGACAAGCTAGGTGTCTGGATCGTTACAACACAGTCTGTCTGATTGACTCCTGAGTCTATTTCAAAAATAATCTACTGACCAACTAACGACTCATCCTATGAGCCAACCAACTGGCTAACTGACTGATTAGCTAACCCTTTACAATACAAAAATGCAAGATTTTATAGGCGGCTCGAAGGTCTCACCATTAAAACACTGTGGGCCTATCCCAACAGTAAACCCAAACCCTAAATAGTGACAGCCGGTCCTCTCTGTCCTTGAGGTAGCCGCTTCCCGTCACACCACAGCTCTCTGTAGTCTTCCATGCTTCCCAGCACTGACCATGGGTACTATGCACTGCTTCTCATTTCTATCCTTCGTCTTCAATGTTTGAGCCTCGTTGCTCCTTCTTCTTTATGAGGGTCGCTGAGCCCTCCTATCTTCCGCTGCTGCCTTCAATGCAGTGGTTGAGCTTTCTTCTCTCGGCCGCTCAAGTACCGTTGCCTTCTTGACTTTTCTATCCCAAAAGTCATGGTTTCCGGCTCTGCTCTCCAGCTGAAAACGTGCTACGGCATCGTAGCTCTGCCTTGTCCTCTTTTCGCCAAAACCTATATCCTTCCGCCAAAACTAGCAGCTTTTTCTGTCGCTGCGGGACCCTGCTCCAACAGTCCCCTAACACTTACTTGTGGCTCGTCCTCGAGCCACCTGCAACAGGCTTCTCCTACTGCAACTTATCCTTTGCCTCTTGCAAAGTGCGTTGTAACCTGCCTTGAAGTCCTACGACTTCATTCTTCATCTCCTCGGCGCGTTGTCTTGGAATTTCGGTAACTTAGTTTTCTGGGCTCTCTTATCCTCTCTGCCCCTAGTCACGGTTTCGCTCTCTTCGCTCTTTCTTCTCTATGATCGCTCTAGTGTTTGAGAAGTGTTCCACAGATATCCTTTCCTTTTTATCTGGGTTATAACTTTTATCACAAGGAAAATATGTATCTTCCAGCCTTCTCAAACATTTCCTTCCATCTAGAGCCTCGTGGATGGAGAAGAAGCAACCCATGAACTCCGCTCTGAGAACAAGCCTTTGTCCTCGTTCTGGAAGTCTCCCCTCCATTGGGTTTGCGGTCTTCTTCCACTTCTCTTCTCTTCGAAGTGGGCCAGATCCACATGCTGCCTCTGACCCTCAGGTTTCTGTTTCAGCACCTTCGCAATCTTTCGTGCTTTTCTTAACTGATCAGATAGGTCAGCAATTTTCTCCCGTTGCTTTCTTTTTCTCATTTTTACCTTTCTCCTAGCGGGAAATTTCTTCTCATCATTCTTCTGCTCTGCTTTCTTATCTTCAGTTATCGGCCCAGCGTCCTTCTTCTCCTTAGCAGAGAATTTAGTGACAACTTATACTTCTGGTGCTTGACTCTTCATCCTTAGCGACTGTCTAACTTGTGCTGTCTCTGATTTCACAACCTTGGGTGGCGTCATCATGGAGAACGCACGGCCAGTACGTTCTTTCTAAGCTTTACTTCTGTAGGTTCGGCCTCAGTCAGAATTCGCTTGACTCAATACTCTGGGCGTGCAGTGGCTTCGAACTCTGGAATTCACTGTACTCTGCAACTTAATTGGCTCTACACAGGGGACACTTAGCACTGCCTTTCATAGCTCTCGAGATTTGGCAACTGCACCCTTCCTACTTGAAGGATGTCTTCTTTTATGCCGAAGGCATACTACTGGACGCAACGGTCCTCCTAGGTCAACCCCGTTGGTCATCATAATTACTTGGACGAGACCCTACCCGTCATTCTGATCTGTCATAATTGCTGAGATCTGATCATGTGTCCCTCAAAACATGCATATCCAGGCATCGGTGTCGTCAGAGATTTACCAAATCTGGAAAATTTATTATACTGCTGCCAAATCTACGGTAGGGGATACCAGTCATTTCTTCATTAACTACCTGTCAGATAGTGACTTGACTAGCCCACTGTCGGTTGCAAACTGGGTACGTGGAAGGGGGAAACATCTTACTGCTGCGATGCAACTCCGCATCACCTGCACAACAAACAGTGTTTAAAATTTATTTTTATTTTTTTATTTTTTCAAGGCATAGACTCATTCCCGGTGCGATGCCTCCTTTCAACTACACTGGACATCTGCACCGTCATAAACTGTTCATGCTAGGGATGAGAGGTGGGGAGGCTGTCACTATAGAGCTTAAGCCTACTGCCGTTAATCCATATGGGCAAGAGCTCCCCATTCAGCTGGCTGAGCTGAATGGCACCTCCTTCTGTAACTTGTTGGATCTGGTATGGTCCCAGCCAATGCGTCTTAAAATTTCATGGGAACTTGATGAATTTGCTGTCATAGAGGAGCACCAGGTCTCCGGTCTGGAAAGTCTTATTCTTAATGTGTCTGTCATGCCAAGCTTTTTCTCGGGCCTTCCGCACTTTCTGATGGAATCTGGAAATGAACCTGTCTTCTTCTAGGGCAAGCAGTTGTGCTAGCCTTGCTTCGACTGTGTCTGTATCAGTCATCCCAGTAATCTGAGCGATTCTTAAGCTAGGGAGAATATACTCCATAGGCATAACATCCTCTTGTCCATATACCAAGCTGAAAGGTGTGTGTCCCGTAAATT
>LPNX010617610.1:21123-82703 GCA_001517045.1 Pseudotsuga menziesii | reverse complement strand
TTAAATGCCTACTTTGTTGTATTTTAGTTTGAGATTGTAAATATTGAAGTGGCTGATGATCAGTATGTATGACTGTCTCTTTTCCCATGATATAATGTTTACACTTCTTTACACTCTGTACTGAAGAATACAATTCTTTGTCATATGTCGGATAGTTACTTACCGCAGTAGAGAATGTTTCTGAATGGTAACAGACTGGCTTTCTCCCTTGCATCAAAACTACTCCCATGGCAAACCCCCAGGCATCGGTTTTGATCTCAAATGGCTGTTGCAAATCTGGCAATGTCAGAACTGGTGTTGTGCTAATCTTTTCCTTCAAAGTGTCGAAGTTTCTCTGATGCTTTCCTCCCCACTAGAAAATTTCTTTAATGCTTGTCAACGCATGTAAAGGAGCAGCAATGGAAGAGAACCCATAAATGAATTTCCTCCAATACTAAACCGCACCCAGAAAACTTTTGATTTCAGTAACGGTGTTAGGCCATGGCCAGTTTACAATGACAGCAACCTTGGCTGGGTCCACTCGCAGGTGGCCTCCACCAATAATGTGGCCTAGATATACTAAAGAATTTTTAGCAAATTCACATTTACTACATTTTTACATAAAGCTTTTCCTTTCTTAGTACATCTAAAATTTTCTTCACATGTACAACATGCTCTTCCCAAGTTTTGCTAAACACAAGGATATCATCTAGATATACAATTACAAAATCATCAATGAATGAACGAAAGACATCATTCATGACCCGCATGAAAGTAGTAGGTGCGTTACATAGCCCGAAAGGCATTACAAGCCATTCATACAAACCCTGTTTCGTTTCAAAAGCTGTTTTCCAAGCATTATACTCGGCAACACGGATTTGATGATACCCACTACGCAGATCCAATTTTGTAAAGTAAGTCACATGTTTCAACTGATCAAGCAAATCATCAATACGAGGAAGAGGATACCTGTTTTTAATGGTGATTTTGTTAAGGGCCCTGTAGTCGATACACATCCTCCACGACCCATACTTCTTTGGAACCAATACTATAGGAGAGCCACAAGGAGAAGTATTGGGCCGGATGACCCCTTTCTTAATCAGCTCCTGAACCTGCTTCTTGATTTCCTTGTTCTGCATTACAGACATCCAGTACATGGCTATGTTCGGGAGTGGCACATCCTGTTGCAAATGTATCTCATGCTGAATCTCTCTCTTCGGTGGTAACCCCTTCAGATCTTGAAACAAATCATCATACTCAGAGATGATGTCAATCAGTTCAGATTTATGCTTAGGGTCACATTCTTCAAAATATTTAGAGACTTCATCATTTTTCATCTTAACCATCATCAACACAAAATTCTTACTAGCATTTACCAACCTCTTTATTTGTCCTACAGGGACTATTGCTAGATTGGTTTTCATCTTATGTACTCATACAATATATTCCATACCTTCTTTAAAAATATTATACTTATTTTGCTCTCTATAAAATACTGCTTTCCGGTCATACAAATATGGACTCCCAAGTACAATTCCACAAATGTCAAGTGGTACTACATCCAATTCTACCTCATCCCTAAAATTTTCAGTAATTGCAAATTTTAATACACATTTCCTTGTAACTTGCAATCGTGTATCATTAGTAACCCAACCTAGAGGATAGGGCTTTTCATGAGGCACAGTAACTAAATGCAACTTCTTAACCACTTCTTCTGATATCAGATTTACTTGTGAACCACTATCAAACAATCTATGAATCTTTGTGTGAATGGAAATGACACGAATATGAAACAGTGCACTTCTATCTTTATCATTTTGCTTAGAAGTAGATGGCAGACTTGTACTTGCACTAGAACTGGATGGTGCATCAATGGGAAGTGAGATACTTTTATCCTTACCTTGGATTCCGACAGCTGTAACTTTTGTTTCATCACCTGAGTCAGATCCCAAGTCTTGAATAAGGGCTGCAGTAGATTTGGATTTTCCTTTATCTTTGTTTCCCCCGTACTTCTTTGGCCTTAAATCTAGATGAAGTTTCCAACACTTAGAGACATCATGTCCCTTCTGACAATGCGAACAGGTAGGCTTTTCACCTTCTTTCTTAACAGTAGCCATCTTCTTTTTCCCCTTATATTGACCTTTCGATTTGCTGTCAAATTTAAATGACTTCTTCACAAAAGTATCATTAGCATGCTTACCCCTGGCTTCTAAATGGGTAGCTTGAACACATACATCATCCAAATTACTGGGGTTAAACATCAACAAAGTATGCTTCAAATAAGAATGCATGCCACCAATGTACTTAAGAAGATTTTCCCATGTATCTAACGAAACATTCAATGCAATAGCCCTCTTCCTGAATTCATGAGTATAGTCTTGAATTCTTTGTCATTTAGCTTGTCTAAACATTTTCCAATTCATGGTTAATTGCTGCATATGACCTAAAGGATAAAATTGCTTTCTTAATACTTCAATGAATCCATTCCAAACTGAAATAATTTTACCATTCTTTTGAAGATCTTGCTGAATCTTGCTCTCCCACCAAGTAAGATCCATTCCACTCATCCTCAAAGTGGCCAATTGAATCCTGGAAGGGTCATCATTAATGCCCTGCACCCTGCAATATACTTCAAGCTGCTTGATCCAATTGTCTAATTTTTCAGCATCTACATCTCCATTATAAATAGGTAATTCAAACTTTACATCCAATTTGAAATAAGGAATATTAGGACTTGCATTATTTGAATGAGAAGTATGAGAAGAAGAAAAAGTCTGTTTAGTATCAGGAGGATCACCATCACCTCCTACTCCTTTACCCTTTTCTTCTGGCTTCACTTCTGCATCTCTGGACGAAGATCCTTCTTCTTTCTTCTTCCTTTCTGCTCACTCATCGAGTAGAATTTCCATCATGGCTTTCATGCTCATAAAATCCTCTAGAAACTCAGTTTCAGAAATGACAGGTTTTTCCCGTTCGGTATGTCCTTCTTCTTCCCCTCGTGGAGAAGACATGGTTCTTGAGAATGTTCTCCTGGAGCCAATCTCAGGATCTCCTTCAACTAATTCTCCTTCACCAACCTTTAACCTGGACCTGTTAAGCATTCACAAACTTGCACAACAGTCAACCTGGCTCTGATACCATAATATGATCCGTAGGATCTCAACTTAGTGCTTTAAAAGTTTGTTGTAAAAGAATGCATGCAACAGGTTAATTAATGGACAATATTAGCAGAAATTAAATGCTCAGAACAGGAATGAAAAACTACAACTCTGCTAGACAGATACAAGAAGACAACACAGAAAAAACGTCACAAATAGAAGTTGATAACGGAGTTCACCCCCTCCACTGGGCTACGTCTCCGGGTCCCTCTCCAATAGGAACTGATCCAATTAATGGCTTTAAATGGTACAAAAAGGTTTTGGACTAATCACAGAAACTGGACATTAACAGTAAAGTCTTCAAGACCTCCTCTCTGAAAGTTACAAAAATGGACTTCAATAGACAAAAAAAGCCAAGTATAACTGAGAATAGTCGACCTCAACAGCATGTGGATAGTTTTACGCAAAAAAACTCTCCAAGCTTGCGTTCTCCATGAACTGCGTCCCCACTGTGTCCGAACCTTTTTTTTTCCCACTGAATGAATTCCTCCTTTAATACTCATCTTGGCCATTACAAATGAGCCAAAACATCCAAGAAAACGTGACTGTTCACATCCCATGCAATGCGGCCACAAGACTGGTCACCTTCTTCTCTCAAATGGCAACAGGCTGTTCATCTCCCGGAATTACAATCACGGGGCCTCAAGATTTTGCAAATCCGTTTCCAAAATGCGCCCATGCGAACCATTGCAATGTTTGAGTCGAAAGGTTTTGTTATCTGCTCATCCGTCGTTGCGGAAGGAAGATAAGCAACTAGCTCCGACAGTCTCAATCGGCTGTCGGCTGGCTTTCAAGTCGGAGGCTTTAGTGCTTTAGCTTCCGCCGTTACGGCTGCCGAATCACTCCATCGTTCGATCAATATTGCATCCGTCATTGCAGCTGCCGGAAGGATTTCAGCTTCCGATCCGTTAAAGATTCCGCCATTGCGGCTGCCGGAAGGCTTTCGGCTTTCGATTCGTTAAAGCTTATGCCGTTGCGGCTACCAGAAGGATTTCAGCTTCTGATCCGTTAAAGCTTCCGCCGTTGCGGCTGCCGGAAGGCTTTCGAGCCCCGTTGTTGCGGAAGGAAGAAGGATTTCGGCTTCCACCATTGCGGAAAGGGAAAAGCTTGCGACCACTGATCCTTGTATTTTTTTTCCATCCGATTATCCCCGTGGATAGACTAGTCGTTGGCCGCTCGCAGTTGCGGAAGAAGATGCTCTTCCGTCCCCCGCTTTTGCAGAAGGAAATCCCTTCCGACCTCCGACGTTGTCAACAGACCGTGAACCAATCATTAAACTGTTAACCATTAACTGCGCGGCTTCTTAAACCATGTACCATATTTTGGATCGTTAAAGAGGGATTGATCCGCTGGATCAGATACTGAACACAAGAGAAGTGAAGAATGATTATAGAATATTGCATGTATTATTAATAAACAATAGTGCACATAAATAATACATCCTTGAGAGGAAAAATCAAGTTGTGGAGGAGACAACTCATGTTAGCTCATAAAGCAGGCTTACTAAATATGAAAAACCCCCATATGTGACTTTCCAAATCAGTCCAAGAGTTCAAAAATTGGATAAAACATGAGTGAGTGATTATGAGTGATGGAAAAGATTACTAATCATGGAATCTAGAGAGAAAATCATGGAGGATGGGTTAGCCACAAATGATAACAGACGTCCAATTAACTAGCTTTATCTTACTTGCTAAAAATCAAGAAAAGGACATGAAGGGGCAATTACTAATCTGATTAGTCAATAAAGTTGGAAGAATATTATCTAGAATTAGTACAAGGAACTCCTGGGGTATTTATGGAAAGTGCTGACCAAGTAGTGGAGTGTGGAGGCCAACTACCTAGTCTAGTACATAAGAAATTAACCAAAATGATTAATTAATTATATCCTAAGTATGGCATGGGTTTTTAATATTTTAACACCCCCGCTTAAACCTGAATTTATGGTCAAATATCTGAAAAAATATCATAAATATATAGGGCCCAACAACAAGGCTATGGTCACCCTTTACAATTTATTTTGTCCACAAAAATGAGGAAAGAGGCAAAACCACATGGGGAAAATCCTCCCTCAAAAGCACATGGCACTAAAATGAGCAACATGTCTTCACTTTGCATTTTTCTTCACTTGGATGAGCTAATTAAACTGCTTCTTGTTGAATAAAATTGGTGAAGAAGTTGTGAATGACATGATGATGCGTTAAAGCATCAATGTATTCTCTGCAAAAAGCAAGTGGAGAGGCTCCTTGTAGCTCATCATCTGATGATGTAAGAGAATTACCTAAATGATTCTTGCTGCAAACATACTCTGATATGAAAACATAATCAGTAAAGGAAAAGAGATATGTGCATAATCCTTCCGAAAGAGCAAAAAACTCAATACAGGCAATTCCTTGTATAGCTGCAAAATGGTGAACTATACCATATATCTTCCTTCCAAACTGATGTAGCACCTTCCCAATTCTGAAATGAGGCTTAAGAGACTCTGAAATATTTATTGTCATATGGAGAACCAAAAACCAAATGTATAGTGTCTCTATGAGTATACATGGCCATAGTAGGAAAATGATGTACAACTAAGTAAAAATGATGGATGAGTAAATATGAATGGTATATGGACTTGAAATATGAACCATAGATGTTCATATCAGATACAAAATGTGTAAAAGAAGTCCAAATATTACTAATGACATGGTTGACCAACCAGTGAAAATTAAACAAGACTTGAAACCAACAGAAACAAGTGACACTACATAGGAATCCAAGGAGGAATCAACTAGTGAACTTGGGGTTTGTATAGTCTTATAATTATTCAAAGCATCGTTAAATGGTATGGATGATGTCATAACCTTCATATCATCCCACATAGTTACTTCTAAATTAGAATCAGAAGCATTTGAATGGAGTGAGAAGGAGCTGGAAAAAGATAAGTAAGGAACTAGTGATAAAATACAAGTACTAGGAGATGACTCTAGTGAACTGATAGGTGATTTATCCAAGGAAGACACTGAGTTTTTTTCTTCATATATATCAAAAAATGAATCTATATTAGATAATTGAGAAAATTATTTAACTTTATCACTCAAATAATAATTCTTATTACCTTGGGACCGTGCATTGTGATGGTGCTCTCGTGATTCAATAGGCTTCTTTGGTTCAATTTTCTTTACAAAATCGGGTACACCAATGTTATGTTTTTCAAACAAATTATTCATGATGTCCATTTTATTCTTGAAACATTTTTTCCCAGAGTGATTACCTTTGCTGCAATAAGAACACTTGGATGAGTTCCCTTTCTTCTTGGCTTTCTTCATGGAATTTGAACCTTCATCAGTAGAAATGAAAGCATCCTCATCATCTGACTTTGGCTTCTTCTCTTTAAATTTTTTCTTTTATTTTGACTTTTCATTCTTTCTTACTTGAACTACAAGAGCATGATCTTTGATTTTGGATATTTTAAGAGCTCCCATTTGAAGCAATTTGTCTTGCTCTTTAGTAAGTGAATCAAACAATGTAGTCAAAGAAGGCATTTTCCAATTCGAAATAACAATCCTAGTAGCACAGAAAGTTGGAAAAAATGAGTGTAGTGGGGATTTATCCCCTAATACGTGCAAAAGAACCAACCTGAGACAATGCAGGTCATAGGGTATAGTTCGACAATAATAATAGGAAGCGAAACAACAATAACAATATTTTTTTAGGTTTTTCAAATATATAATACTAACTAATGCATATCAAGAACAAAAGATACATTTTTTTTGAAATGTGGGCCACCGTAGCCATCCTCGGAAATGGTCCCGAAGCTCCATGGTTTGGGTCTCTAGTCTCTTCCACACATAGTTTTCAAACAGGGGAATGAATCCAAATGGGTATGCAGTGAACTCATCGTACACCGCGGGGAATGGCGTGGAAAAATATGGGAATAATAGCATAAAAGTGTATAGTGTGACTGAGAGCAAATGTAAAAAAAGTGTTTTGTGGGAGGCCTTCACAATGTATTTATAGGATGGTACAAGGGTTTTTGGCCAATGGTAACGACCCATGGTATTTTATTATCCATGGTATTTTGACCCATTCTCATTTTTAGGGTTTTTGACACTTTTTTGGAGAGAGTGGGGATAAATCACAATACATGTTCATCTTCCCTTCATTCATGGGAAAGGAATAATGATGTTTTAGACCATATTTAGTGGAAATACAATTATGAAGGTCAAAATGGAGGAAATAATGGTGGAAATATGATGTATGATTATGGTTTAGACCATAGAGAGCTAGGTGAATAGTTTTTTTGTCACTAACAGATTGCCCCCTGATGTGTGAGGGCAAGGGATCATCATATGGCTGATAGACATCATAGGATCATGGGAAAATGGTGACAATGGTGGAGAGACTGGAGAGGACTGCCAAGGAGTGGAGTCTTCGTGTTCAAACTACGATGGCTTTTGGTTTGTATTTCTTCTAAACAATGGATGAGGTACATATAATGTCTGACATGTATATGGACGAGGCGAGCATACCCATGCTTGTAACAATGTCAAAAATAAAAAATGGGGATCAATGCTCAAATAATGGGAGCTGATCAATACATATACAATGGATGATACATAATGGTGGCCTCAATGGGAGGCTGAATAAAAATAATGATATGAAGAACTGATACATAGGAACAATGGAATTCTCATAGAATGCAATAGCATCACACCTGATGCTCTACTGGATCTTGAAGTGTGCATAAATAGAGGGACTTAATGACTGAGAGTTAGAATCTCTATGGTATAATATACAACATCAAGTACTGGAGATACACGGAAGCATGACACTGATGGTCTTACAAAAACTGTCGCCAATGCAACTTGGAAATCACAAGGGACATGAGACTGTATGGGTCCCACAAATAGACTCACTAATGTGCTAGATTCTGGTGACAACCGAGGTCTTCGACCAAATAAAGAATGGACCAATACCCTATACAAATGTCAATCGTTCGATGATGTAGCTAAAGTCGAGCCCGTGAGACACAACCAACTCAAAATGCATTAAGGAATCCTTTTAAGTGGTCCAAGTAACTCATCCATGAGGTGGATGAAACTAGGATACAAGGACCTCTGGCTCTATCCTCTAGAATAGATGTGTTGACGTCAACAGAGGGAGCCCTGCAACTACCAAGGCAATGATGTTTTCTTGATAGAAGCACGAGGTGGATAACCAGATATGTGGAACAATTAGGGGACTTCCACACTGAATGGGGAACAGGGGAAAGGGAGTACACGGGACTCAAAGTTCCTTTATTCAGAGTATGATGACAGGGATTACTTGACAACAAATGATACTGACGCATGGGAAAGGGATCATAGTTGGGAAACCAAGGAGATACCTACAATGGGAAATATTGGGGGGAGTAAATGGAATAGTGATATCCATGGGATCCAAGGGAGGCTCATTGCAGAGAACTCTAAACAAAGGTGACCCAATGGGGGAAAGCTGCCATAACGTGAGATCATATGTGGTTGTGCCTAGAGACATCATTGTGGGCCTTCTTCATAGTTTAAGGATCACAAAGAAGGGATAGAATTATGCTCAATATGACACTGCTACGTGGATTTTATCAAGCCTGAGACGGTAAATGTTCGATGGTGTTTTCATTTTTAGAGTCTAAAAATAGGAAGAATACTTTAGTGTCACCTCTTTTTCGTACACTAGTATTCTAAGTCTGAAAAAGGATAAAAGTGTACAAAGGAGATCTCTCCCAACCGAAAAGGAAAGAGATATATTTTTACCATAGGTAGTCCAACTAGGCTTAAAAAGGTTAAACCTATACTGACTGGCCATTCATTCAAATACTTTTACGAGCATGAAAAAAAACGAGTTTCCTCGACAATATTTCTTGATGAGAGGGCTGGAAAAGAGCTTAAAGACAACGCATAATGATCTTTTTCATAAGTTATGGTCCTAATGCTCGATAAAGCATAAAAGGATACAAAGGGAAACATTCATAGCTGGAAGGTGCTAGGGTGGTCCTTTTCTTTTAATAGTCTATGTAGTCCGAAAAAAGAGATAAACGAGGCCACATAGATGCCATTTCAAATATTTTAATGAGCCTGAAAGGAAGCAAGCGTGCTCAGAAATATTTTCATTCTTTTAGGATTGAGAAAAGAGCTTACATAAAATCTGTAATGGCCAATCAAGCAAGGAAGAATTGTTCGATGTACCCAAAGGGATGGCATTGGGAACATGGCTGATATGAATAACAGTGGAACAATGGTGGGGCCTCCTTGTGGGACGATGAATGGCAGTAATATAATGCCAAGTTTGTAGTATGGATGGAGCAGATGGCTTGTGAACATGCCAATATGTACAAGGTGTGATTTGCGTGGTGGCACGAAAATTGAGGTGACTTCGAGAAATGGACCAAAGAAAGTAGGGAGGGAGTCAGTCTAATACAGGTCATCTCTTCAGCCGGGAGCTCTTTTCATAGTGGAAACAACTTCCTATCCTCATAGAGGACCATCCATATGTGGGCATGGACTACCGATGAGATCTAGAGATGCCTCGACATCTAGTACAGGTATAGGGACTTGACAGTATGTTAGAATAGTGGTAGCTAGATCATACATGTGATAAATACTAACAACATATTGTGTGCATGTGCATATGTGGGACCACACTCTCCAGTGGGGTACCAGTGGTGCAGGGGTAGGGTGGAAGGGTTATATCAACCCATTCACGTGCAAATCATGCAACAAAGTGCTACAATGGAATTACTGCGGCTGAACATGGAGCGACTACTAGAGGGGGTCACCAACTCATAGTAAAAACAATGTAAAAGAAGAAAGAAAAACTATTATACAAGGGTACACATGACGAGGGAATTCAGGCATAGAACCTCTTGAGGTAGATCCCATTGTGGGGATTCTTTAATAGGTGGTCATCAGAGTTAGTGAGGAGATATGCCCCCTTTCCAATACATCGATGGATGACCTAAGTTCCATACCACATGGAATCAAACTTCTCTTTCCCTAGATTATCATTGGATTGGTCGTAGATAAGGACTAGGTCCCCCTCGCTAAAGGTGTGCAGGTGGATGTGTCATAATGGGACTTCGACCGAATTTTGGTTGCTTCAATCATTTAGAGAGAAACACGACGGTACTCATTGGTTTTTTCAAGCATAAGTAGGCTATTTTATAATGATGAAGTATCAAGTAGAAGTTCGTTGGCAAGGCGGAGTGACAAAATCTCTCATTCAATGGGAAGAACCGATTCCACACCGTGGACTAAGTGAAATGGGGTAAAACTGGTGGTAGTTTCAGGATCTTGCCATCATCGCGAATGTGGTGTTGGGATAGATTAGGTGCATCTTCCATGGTTGAGGACGGGAAAGGAATATTGGAAGTATAGATCGTGTAAACGGTGTTAGTTGTGTACAAGGAAGAAGCCAAAGGGTGGATATCGTCACAGTAATGTCAGACTCGCAGGAATGCATGCGAAGGTCACTAAGGAGCGACCTGTACTCATTAAAGTTTTGGAAATGGTATGAATAATGACCATATAGGCCACAAAATGCACATGGGTGGTTGGTTCACAATGACTTATTATTCACCACAAGTGTGTTCGGTACATCCAAAACTAGAGCATCGGTTTCGACTACAGTGCGCATGTGGGTGCGAATGATAGGAAAATCGAGACAATTTTGTGTTGAATGGCCTTGGACATCACATAAATCACATGTAGTAGGAGGACGTGCTTTGGCCGTCACTTTGGGAACTTGCCCCCAGTCTTCTTGGGATGAGGGGGGTAGGAGTAGCAATAGGAACAATCATTGGTGTTTGAGGAGGTGGGTATGACATTGTCTCAATAGGTTGGACGAGAGTCAACATAATCTGGGGAGTTGCGGGTGGGGTAGGTGGATCTAGGTACCACATAGGAATACCCAAAGTGAGACTAGGCAGGTTGAGAGTAGCCATGAAATTATTTCTCATGATGTCGAAAGGTGGAGAGAAGAGGAGAATCATGTGGATAGGGAATGAACCCCAACAATTCCTCGAGGGCTGTGGTTGAGGCTGCAAGGAGGTTGAAACGCTACCAGATGTGATAGAGCACAAATATGATATATCAGTCGATGAAGGAGAAGGTGATAAGGAAAAAAAGGTGTCTGTCATAGGAGCACCAACAAATAATCTTGGGCCAACATTAGACAAATTTGGCATGGACGTGTTGTCGATAGTAGTGTCGATAGTCGAAAGGACGTGTTTTGGTGTGGCTGGTCCCTTTGGATCATAGTACATCAGTTGGTCGATTGAAAGAATCTTCCCATCATGAGGGAACACAAATATTCGAAATAAGGTAGATACAATGACCCACATTGCATACATATAACTATGCCCTAGGAGGAGGTTGTAATCGAGGCGGGTGTTGACAACCTCAATGTCAATAAACACTATTTTTTTGAATAACCCAATAGAGACATTTTTGAGGATGCCCTGGGGTTGAGAAGCACTACCATCATATGCGTGAAGAACGGTGGAAGAAGATTGAAGGGTTGGGGATCCAAGTTTCTTCCAAACAAAGGTTGACATAACACAGGTGGATGCTCCCTCATCAATGATGCATCGATGAATAATCAAATTACGAGTCATGAACGGAACTTGGAAGGCGATAGATGATGGCATCTAGGGTTCTTCTTGATCTAGGTTGAAGGTGATCCACCTAGAATCAGAGGGATCAACAACACCTAACGTGGATAACAACACTTTACATTGAATCGTACAATTGTTTGAGCACTTCCAGAGTAGACATGGCTAAGGGAGAATAAGCCAAGTTGTCGATTATACTATAGTTGAGCACAACTTTGGCAATAGCATTGCTCGCGATGCGATGGAAAGGGAACCATGAGACTTTGGCAGTACCGTCCATGGGGGGTCTCGACAAATTCAAAGACATATATGGAGTGGTGCAGGTATATGTTGTAGAGGGGTTAATGGTTTCCATGTTGGAGCCATACTAGTTTCGCCGATTCTGGAGGTTGACATTGGACAATAGCGTCATGTGGTGATGGACACCAGGATCAATTGGTTGACTCACAGAAGTGGTGGCGGTGTTTCTAGGTGCCAAGGGTTGGGTTGCGACCATCCCTTAGTTTAGGAGTGGGTTTTGGAGCAGCATAGGTGGAGGACCTAGTGGTGTGGGGCTGGGATGAGCAGCAGCATCCCCATTGGGGTCATGTTGGTTATTAGTTTGGAGTAAATGACGGATGTGGTTCATATGGAGACAATAATGTGTGTAATGGCCTTAAGTGCTACATATGGGACACATATGATTAGTCTATGATTGTGGGTTTTTTCCAGGTCTAGTGGAATGTTGGGGATTCTATGCAGGGGGTTCAACTCGGTTATTTTTTGGAGGGTTGGCTTGTTGGCCACCTCCTTGAGTAATGTTGTTTCCCCAATTCCTACATCTCTTATTTCTTCCTTGCCCTTGTTGGTTATTGGGGGTGTGTTTATTAGAGAGGTTTTGCTGTGCGTAGACCTATCTTGAAGGAGTAGGAGGAGTCAGGGCAGGGGCCGTAGTAGGTTGCACAGATGGTGCATAATAGACCAGATTAGATGGTGGGGCTACAAAGCCAATTTTATGGCAAATACATGAGTGTGCCTAACAATTGTGTCCGTGGATGTGAGGAGCTAGTGTGGGAGACACATAGGAAGGTGTGGCCTCGGATTGAGTCATTACACGTGAAAAATCAGGGGTGTAACCTAGTTGAACAACACTAGGGGTGGCATCATAGGAGAGGCCAGGTAAAAGTGAGGATGATGGGTAAGAGATCCGATGAATCCATTAGCAACATGGGATGCCCCTAACTTATCTCGACATGAGGATCCAATACGGGGAGCATTAGGTATAATGGTATATGAGATCTAATTGTTGAGCCTTCAATATGGATTCCTTCTTGGTTTGTGGGTGCTCAGATGCAACGTCATTGGCTATGGGGGGAGTAATGTTTTGAGGAATCAATATAGGAAAATCCTATCATTCAACTGGATTTTTCACAAGCTATGGCAATGACGTCATTCATGGATATGATCTGTGATATGGGTAGCTATGTTTTATTTACAAGATAATAAGATTTCCACACCCTCATCATAACGAATGGGTAACTGGAAGTATTGAAGGAACATAGAGGTTAAAGAGGAAAATTTGTGGCAGGTGGCATGAGGCAGTTTCATATACCACTTGGCTGCACCACTAGTGATTGTGCATTGGATTAATCTCAACCAAACAGATCCATCAATTATGTTGTTAGATGAACACCATAAGTGGAATGACATAATGTGATTTTGGGGTTCCTCTTTCACCTTACCCTCAAACTTAGGGATGTATGAGAGAATTTTGGTAGGCATAGGAGGCCATAGTGGGTTATGACGAATGGGTTCATTGGTCAACAATTCCGAATCAGTAGGTTAATACTAGCCATAAAAGGTAGATTAGAATTGAGAGTGGATTAGATAGGGCCATAAATGGTGACGGTGGTGGTAGGAATGTAGTTCCCATGTGTAAATAGGGGTGGGTAAGGTTGAATATCAACAGTAGGAATAGTCATTGGAATTGTAGGAATAGTTAGAATGGAAGTGGAAGGGCCACTGCCCTCAGGTATAAATGGTGGAATGGTAGGAACCACAGTGGCTTGAGTGGGGCCACCACTAGTGGGTAGCAGACCAGTAACAATGTGTGTGGTGGAAAATATCCCAATAGGAAAATATCCCAATAGGATTAGGACCTGTCGGTCCAATGGAAGGGATACCCATAATAATGGGTGGAATGGAAACAAGTCCTCTACCAACTGACCCCCCTTGAAAGGGATCAGGAT
Source organism: Pseudotsuga menziesii (assembly GCA_001517045.1). Classification (NCBI taxonomy): domain Eukaryota; kingdom Viridiplantae; phylum Streptophyta; class Pinopsida; order Pinales; family Pinaceae; genus Pseudotsuga; species Pseudotsuga menziesii. The sequence goes on along the minus strand of LPNX010617610.1, from coordinate 68,706 downwards.
GGGCACCGACCATGGGGCTATATGGAGTAGTGAACAAGGTAGTTTTAGATTGATATGAATCTGAATTAGACTCAAATGCCATGTGTGGCTCTGAAAGTGGTGAACAATGTCAAATATGGATCCGACAGTGATGGTTCAAAGAACCAAACTAGGGGGTATGACCCCTAAGGATATGTGAGTAGCATGGTGGAGCTATGATCACGTGATGGAGTGCTGTGTAATGAATGAAAACTCAAGAGTATCAATCACAAGCTCAAAAGCAAACTAGAACCAAGTGTGTAGAAGGAGAGCATATAAATGGTGGTTCGCACACTAATACATTTGATCGGATTTTTCCATGAAATATTTCCATGTTTTGAAAATTCATGGATTAATAATTCAATTTTTTTTATCATGGTAGAAAAACCGTGGCAATATCGACGTTTTTAATTTTAGAGGAACTTTCATCTCTATATCGACGATATATGGCTATCTTTGTACATCCACCAAACCAATGCCAGCTTTCAATGCACGGGTCAACTCATGCATTTTCGACACATTTGCTATAATTGCAACAAGGTTATTGGTGATTGATTGAGCATGGATTGAGGCCAGATTTCTTTATCAAACATATGCAAAACTAGAGAGATCAGTCATACTTTGCTTCTTCAATGGGTGACTCAATGGGAAAAAGAAGATCGACCAAACTTTAGAGGACAATATGGAACCTGTGTGAAACAACATGCCTTCACTTTCCCTTGAAGAAGATGTTGCTGTCACAACTTTGGTTGGAATGCATGGAAATGAAAATGCACATCAATGGGAGGAATTTATGAACAATTATATGGACCATTCACCAATGAGTGATAAAGACCTAATTCATGCCAAATATTCTTTTGATGGTAGATTTGTTTTTTCTTTATTTGATAAAATGGTACATTTCAAAGAACAATATACCTTGTGGGAGGATTCCTTCAAAGCTAGTGACGAATTGTGCAGAACTAAGGATGTCAAAATTCTTGATTTGGTACATCGTGTTACAGGTTTAGAGAAAAGAATTGTGGAAACTGAAAAAATAATAGGCTAGAAGGATCAACTTATTAAGGATCAATGTTCTAAATTTACCGTAGTTCTAGCATAATCGAATTTTGACCTTGACAGACTGAAAGACATGTATCAGGCTCAAAAGAAAAAAGATGAGGAAACTATAGGGAGACTTGAAAATGAGCTGAAAAACAAGCCTAACGTTTTGAACATTCCACCACTGAAAACTGTATTTGGTAAGGAAGAATAATTTCAACAAGAATTGAAGCAGAAAGAAACATTTATTTCATGTTTGAAGGTTGAGTTTCAAAGGGCATTGAGAGAAATGATCATTGAACAATGAAATGAGATTGCAAAATATGAATCAAGATTGGAAAAATTGAATAAAACAATTAAAAACAAAAATGATTTGCTACAAAAAAGAGAATTGAAAGGATTTCAGCAGCTCTCGAGGCTAAAAGTTCTGGAAGAGGAAAAAAATGAACAGTCAAGGGTAACCAAGTCTGCACACTAGAAGAATCAACAGTCAAGGGTAAACATGTCTGCACACTAGAAGAATCAAAATTCAAGGGTAAAGAGGTTTGCACACCAAAAAAAAATGAACAGTCAAGGGTAAACAAGTCTGCACACCAGAAGAATCAACAGTTAAGGGTAAACAAGTCTACACACCAGAAGAATAAACAATCAAGGGTAAAAAGGTTAGCACAACAAAAGAATCCAAAGTGGAGGTTAAAAAGGACATCACACCAAAACCTTTTGGCAGTACAAAACTAGGTGATGTAACTATGGAGAGATTACTCCAGTTTCATAAGTCCTTGCAACAATGAGAGAAGACCTTGAATGAAGCTGCTTCAACAATTAATGTTGTAGAGTTTACATTTGGCTAATCAAATCCAACATTGAAGAAGAATATAGAGGAGAAGGAGGTCGAAAGTAGAGACCTTCACCAAAAACTATTGGAGAAGGGAAAAGCACTACATTTGGGATGTGATAGTGAGATACAAGATTTGAAATACCAAATTAAAGCTTTGCAGAATAAACCTATGGCAGAAACAATTTTGTATACTCCATCTGATAGCAATTTGAGGGCATAAGAGCTTGAGAAGGAGGTACAATAGGTCAAGAGAAAATTAAGTGCAGTTCAATCTGACCTGAAGTGGATAGATGATGATCTTAAAAGAAAGGAAGATGAACACTCAAATTAGAAAAATAATAATGTAGATATGTTGAAGAAATTCCTAGAAGAAAAAGATAGATTGCATACAAAAGTGATAAATCTTGCAAACAAAGTGAAAGAGCAAGAAAAACAATTAAAACATATGGCCGATGAAGCTTCAGTAGAACTGAAGGGTTCTAGAAAAGGCAAGAGAAGCTATAGCAAATTTTATTATTCTAGAAAGGAGGAATTGCAAAAACCTCCCAACTTCCAAGCAGCCTAGATTTCTAAAATAATATGGTGTACATTTGATGTCTATGTACATACTAATATTGTTGTAATATAAATTGTCAGTATTTCTTGGCAATACATATATTTCGATATAGTTAATGTGGTTCTAATGTGTAATACAAGTGTAATGTGTAATCCATATGTGCATTTTTCCTATGTCTAAGAGAGTTTAATGTGCAACCCATACCGAGAAGTGTGTAGGAAAGTACAAATGATGAAATACATTCTTCGTAATATATTCTACAAATGAATTGACTTATGAAATATTCTTGAAATATATTCTACAAATGAATTGACTGATCATCATTTCATGCTATATTGAATAAATTACACTATAACATAGACATACTGACCTTTTCTACAAACTCTTGTACTCATTTCTGTAAATTGTAAGATCTATAGTAAAATCCAAGTCATCCAGAACAACAATTGATAGCATTTTCCAATTTTTCATGGCCAAAACTAAAAATGCACACCAATTCCAATTGAAGTACACTATAGGTATGAAATTTGGAAGTTTGCATACAAAAACCTAATTAGACAAATATAGTTTTAATTTCAGACATAAATTAAACTTCTATTGTGAAATAAGAATGCATCCAACATTTGAAGTGAGAATAGAACAACTGTAAATGTTGGTTTCTTATTGACGAGCATCATAGTTTGGAAACCAATTTCATGGCTCTTCAAGTTTGTATAGTCTGTTTCTTTTTTATTATAATATAAATCATCATCGTTCCTTGTAGAATTAATAAATGAGAAAATAACATATATAATACATTCCGAGGAAAAAACCAGAGATAATGCAAAAACATAACAAGATCGATACTCAAGAAAGTTTTAAAAGGGGCCCAAGACCATTTTTTATTATATTATGCTTTCATTACAGAGCAAAGGGATAGTTTACACATGAATCAATAACATCAAACAACTCCTTCAATAATAACTATCCCTACTACCTATTAAATTCTATTTATAGACCTCAAGGGTCGGATTGACCATGTTACAAGTGGATTTCATTTTAATGAAACTGAAATGTGGATTCACCCACGAGCCAACCCGTCCTCTGCTGTACTTTCCTGGATTTAAAAAAAGATACCAACTACTGTGGAACAAGGAAAACATGATAGTGCAACACAGGGGGAGAAACAGGTCTGAAGTGGACATGTTTCAACACCAGGGGTAGAAAGGGAATAGAAGAGGAAGTTGCATTCCAGTTTTCTAGATGGGAGATGTGAGTAGAGAAGAATTATAATAGATATGCATAGTTCATGAGAGGTATATAAGAAGAAAATGGAAATACCAATGAAAGATTAAAATGGTAAGAAAGAGAGAAATTCCATAAACAAATATGGCTCAATGGAAAACAACATGCAATACCCATCTGATGTGGACAAATTAAAAGCTGGAATTGAAGAAATCAATCTTGCTATGCCACTGAGAGGGAATGCTTGGGTTGTTGAAGAGGGACAGGGTGCTGACTCAGGGTAGGAAAGAATTCACTGAGTGAGGGGAAAGGAATGTCAAACGAACATAAAAACAATAAGATGCAATGGAACTACCAATGAAATCCATCGAACCTAGATGAGACTGTCTCCAATTCTTTGCAATTCTACCCATTTCACTCATACTATTAGTGAACTAATATTTGTGCACATCTACGGCCATACTGGACAAAAATTAAGGAACATAGAGAATGGATTGAATACTGCATAGCCTACTGATAATAGTGAGCCCTATTTATCAATCTTACATAAGAAGCAACATGATTGGTAATTGACTGCAGCTGCTAGGAAGGAATCCATGCGGTCGGGCCAAATCTGGATATGTGTACTGTGTTGGCCCTTGGAATAATTGAAAGGTGGGGAAAAAAGGTTAATCACGATGAAATGATGAGTTCACGTATGGGTGATGCAATCATTCTCAATGTCGTCAGAATCCAACTCGATTCAGGTTCATCGAATCATAGAATTTGATGGTTTGTTAAGTGACGTATTTGACAGTCAGTTGAAAGTTTAGAATATGACAGGTAGGGAAAATAAAAAACTTCCATTTACAGGTTTAGACGATTATATGACATATTTTACACTCAATACATTCAGCATGTGTATGATAGGTTGAGGTATGGGAAAATGAAATCAGGCATGTGCGTGTATTTTACTGAAGCAAGTCAATTTTGGATTGCTTTACTCAAATGCATGCCCAACATGAAAAAACTGTGGTTTAGGGAAATTAGACCCGCAAAAACATGCAAAAACTACAAAAACTGTTGTTGAGGGAAATTAGACCAAGCCTAGGAGAAGATAAAAAATTGTCCAAGTATGGAATTATTGGTAAAATCTGCCTAACTGGCCTTAGGGAAAAGCCTGTTACAGCCGATAGTAGGATGATAAAACTATTCTGAGAGTGTAGATCTCTAGATTCTTGTATGGTGCATCCAACCATATAAATAGACTGACCAAAAATTATTTCCGTATGAAGATATCAATCTGCCAAAAGTGCCTCTCAGCAATATTTACACTGCTCCAGAAAAATTCCTGCTAAGGAGAGAGAAAGAAGCTCCAGAAGATGAAAGTGGTCATGATGGATTCACCTTATTGGCCTCTAACCATTGGGAATCTCACTTTCCAAGTGTGAAGGAAAAATTAAATGACCTTGGTGACCTAGGATTTGAAGAGAACTGGTTAAGTGTTAGATAAAGAGTTTGAAAGACCACTTGGAAATGCTCGCAAGGGGGTGTTCCATTGATGATAAAAATCATCTAATGACATGGTATTGTTCATTGTTGAAATGGATATATATCCATTCTCTTGGTTTTTCTTATGGTGACCAGATAAGGAAAATATCAACCTCACAAAATAGAAGAAAATTCTTATTTTGCACACTAAAGACAAAAAAAATGGCTAAGTGTTGTAAAGGGGCTAAGTGATGCCTGCATTAAGGTTGATTCCCACACTAAGGATGATGCCTGCATGGAATGGAATGGAATAGATGACTATGTGGCATGAAGTTGAAATCATTTTTGCATTATGACATCATTCTAGAGAAATACGGCAAATTAGTGAAAATCAGGAAATTGGCTAAGTGTGGGAATATTGGTCCAAGTAGCCTTAAGAGGATGCCCACCAAAAATGGTTTGTTGAAGAAAATACCCGCACCACATGGGGATATTGTAGGCTACTATTTTTTATACTCAACCATGGTCTCAGTTTGTCCAAAGAGACACTAAAGAAGAATTTGTGGACTTGCCAAAATTGTGGTTTAGGGAAATTAGACCAAGCCTAGGAGAAGATAAAAAATTGTCCAAGTATGAATTATTGGTAAAATATACCTAACAGGCCTTAGGGAAATTCCCTCCATAGCTCATGGGTTGATGATAAAATTATTATGAGAGTGTAGATCTCTAGAAAATTGTATAAATATCCTGACCAAATAGTCTTTCAAGAAGAAGATATCAATCTGCCAAAAGTGTCTCCCAGCCATATTTGCACTACTCCAGAAAAAGGCCTACCGAGGAGAGAGAAAGAAGCCCCAGAAGATGAAAGTGGTCATGATGGATTCACCTTGTTGGCCTCTACCCACTGGGAATCTCACTTTCCAAGTGTGAATGAAAAATGAAATGACCTTGGTGACCTAGGGTTTGAAGATAACTAGTTAAGTGTTAGACAAAGAGTTTGAGAGACCACTTGGAAATGCTCGCAAGGGGTTGTTCCATTTATGATAAAAATGATCAGATGATATATTCTTGTTCATTGTTGAAATGGATATCTATCCATGCTCTTGGTTTTTCTTATGGTGACCAGATAAGGAAAATATCAGCCTTGCAAAATAGAAGAAAAATTTATTTTGCATGCTAAAGATGGAAAAAATGGTTGTGTTGTAAAGGGGCTAAGTGATTCCCGCATTAAGGTTGATGCCCACACTAAGGATGATGCCCGCATGGAATGCAATGGAATAGATGAATATGTGGCATGAAGTTGAAATCATTGTTGCATTATGACATCGTTCTGGAGAAAGACGACAAATTAGTGAAAATCAGGAAACTGGCCAAGTGTGGGAATATTGGTCCAAGTAGCCTTAAGAGGATGCCCGCCACAAATGGTTTGTTGAAGAACCCACACTAGATGGGGATATTGTAGGCTATTTTTTTGTCTACTCAACCATGGTCTCAGTTTGTCGAAAGAGACACTGAAGAAGAATTTATGGACCTTCCAAAACTGTCGTTTAGGGAAATTAGACCAAGCCTAGGAGAAGATAAAAAATTGTCCAAGTATGAATTATTGGTAAAATATGCCTAACATGCCTTAGGGAAATTCCTGCCACAGCTCATGGATTGATGATAAAAGTATTATGAGATTGTAGATATCTAGAAACTTGTATGGTGCATCCAACCATATAATTATCTTGACCAAAAAGTCTTTCATGAAGAAGATATCAATCTGCCAAAAGTGCCTCTCAGCCATATTTGCACTGCTCCAAAAAAATGCCCACCGAGGAGAGAGAAAGAAGCTACAGAAGATGAAAGTGTTTTTTCTGGACTCACCTTGTTGAACTATACCCATTGGGAATCTCACTTGCCAAGTTTGAAGGAAACATGAAATCACCTTGGTAACCTAGGGTTTGAATAGAACTGGTTAAGTGTTAGACAAAGTGTTTGAGAGACCACTTGGAAATGCTTGCAAGGGGGTGTTCCATTGATGATTGAAATCATTACATGATATGGTCCTATTCATTGTTGAAATGGATATCTAGCCATGATCTTGGTTTTTATTATGGTGACCAGATAAGGACAATATCAACCTCACAAATAGAAGACAAATCTTATTTTGCACATTAAAGACAGAAAAAATGGCTAAGTGTTGTAAAGGGGCTAAGTGATGCCTGCATTAAGGTTGATGCCCGCACTAAGAATGATTCCCACATGACATGGCATGGAATAGATGACTATGTGGCATGAATTTGAAATCATTGTTTCATTATGACATCGTTATGGAGAAATTCGTCAAATTAGTGAAAATCAGGAAATTGGCCAAGTGTGGGAATATTGGTCTAAGTAGCCTTAAGAGGATGCCCACCACAACTGGTTTATTGAAGAAAATACCCGCACCGCATGGGGATATTGTAGGCTGTTGTTTTGTCTACTCAACCATGGTCTTAGTTTGTCCAAAGAGACACTGAAGAAGAATTTATGGACCTGCCAAAACTGTGGTTTAGGGAAATTAGACCAAGCCTAGGAGAAGATAAAGAATTGTCCAAGTATGAATTATTGGTAAAATATGCCTAACATGCCTTAGGGAAATGCCTGCCACAACTCATGGGTTGATGATAAAAATATTATAAGAGTGTAGATCTCTAGAAACTTGTATGGTGCATCCAACCATATAAGTGTCCTGAACAAAAAGTCTTTCAGGAAGAAGATATCAATCTGCAAAAGTGCCTCTCAGCCATATTTGCACTACTCTAGAAAAATGCCAGAATAGGAGAGAGAAAGAAGCTACAGAAGATGAAAGTGGTTTTTATAGACTCACCTTGTTGAACTATACCCATTGGGAATATCACTTGCCAAATTTGAAGGAAAAATGAAATTACCTTGGTGACCTAGGGTTTGAAGAGAACTGCTTGAGTGTTAGACAAAAAGTTTGAGAGACCACTTCGAAATGACTGAAAGGGGGTGTTCCTTTGATAATAAAATTCATCAGATGATATGTTCCTGTTCATTCTTGAAATGGATATCTATCCATGCTCTTGGTTTTTCTTATGGTGGCCAGATAAGGAAAATATCAACCTGTGAAAATAGAAGAAAAATGTTAATTTGCATACTAAAGAAAAAGAAATAATGGCTAAGTGTTTTAAAAGGGATAAGTGATGTTGGCATTAAGGTTTATGCCCACACTAAGGATGATGCTTGCATGGCATGGAATGGCATAGATGATGATGTGAAATGAAGTTGAAATCATTGTTGCATTATGGCATCGTTCTGGAGAAATACAACAAATTAGTTAAAATCATGAAATTGGCTAAGTTTGGGAATATTGGTCCAAGTAGCCTAGAAAATGTGGTTTAGGGAAATTAGACCAATCCTAGGAGAAGATAAAAAATTTTCCAAGTATGGAATTATCGGTAAAATCTGCATAACTAGCCTTAAGGAAATGCCCGCCACAGCTCATAGGATGATGATAAAAATATTCTGAGAGTGTGGATGTCTAGAGTGTTGTATGGTGAATCCAACCATATCTAGAAGGCTATAATAAGAGGTTTTTCAGACACTTTGAAGACAATATAAAATCATCTTCACAATAACCCACATGCTAGGAAATGTATATTATCATTTCAAACTTACAAATTTCATATATAATGAAAAAATTATTTGAAAACAAAAACCAATTATAATAGAACAATAATATACTAGACATAATTGAATGGAACAAATACATAATTCATATGCATTAAATAGTAGAATTGACCATATAGATTACACCTAACAGTATAAAATTTTATTAATAAATGTAAATATATCTAGCTTCAACCCCATGGTGCTATTCTCAACTTATGACAATTGTACGGAATGTGGCGTGCATTTTCCTAAGTCCAGTTTTCAATATTTACACACTGTTTTTTACATAACAACTTAGAATTTCAGTCATTAATTTTGAATTTGTCCAAGATACTTGCAATTTTAGTCATTCATGTTCAAGTTGACTGCTATGCATTCCTATCTTGCATTTTTATGCTTATGGCTTGGATTTTTACACCAAGTGTCCATAACAGTAAAAAATGGTTAAAATTGCACCTTTCATAGGTCGACTGTGAGCATACGAGGTTAGGTTATATAAAATTAACACAAGGATAGTATTGTAAATATATCTAGCCATCCAATTTCCAAAACCATTTACTATAAACATTTAATAGGATGGTTTGGCTTGCATTTTTATTAATGTAGGTGGATATTTCATAAACACAAGACAACCATGTCGTGTTTTTGCACAACAGGAACTTTCTGAACCAAAATTGAAAAAATAAATGTATAATAATGTGGAAAATAGTAAAACATACCATTTCCAACTAAAATCACTAAAAAATACCCAATACTTAGCGCTGGGCGGGTGTTTTTGTGATCTCGGTAAAACTGGGCTGAAAACACAAAAGTTGTCATTTTGTCAATTTAACTCTGGACAAATGAAACATAATTTAAAAAAATGAAAACAAGATTTTGTAAAAAATATATCTATCTTCAACCTCATGGTGTTAGTTTAAACTTATGACAATTTTACGGAATGTGGTGTGCATTTTCCTAAGCCCATTTTTGAATATTTACACACTGTTTTTTTATGAAACTTAGAATTTCAGTCATATTTTTTTTAATTTGGCCAAGATACTTGGAATTTTAGTCATTCATGTTCAATTTAAATACTATGCATTCCTTAGCTTTCATTTTTATGCTTATGGCTTGCATTTTACACCAAGTGTCCATAACAGTAAAAAAAGGTTAAAATTGCACCTTTCATAGGTCGACTGTGAGCATACAAGGTTAGGTTATATAAAATTAACACAAGGATAGTGTTCTCAATATATATAGCCATCCAATTTCAAAAAACATTTACCATAAACATTTAATAAGAGGGTTTGGTTTGAGAGTACATCAAAACATGTAGAGAAGAATATTACTCTATTATCATATTACTCACTCTATTACTCTTATTATATGCCAAATTTTTAATGCCAAATAGTTAGAAAGCCAAATTTTTACTCTATTATTTACTCTTACTTTCTTCTTTTCAATAAGTATACTTAACATGCTAGAAAAATAAGTATACTTAACATGCTAGAAAGTTAACTATGTTGAAATTGAAAATGTAAGTTGTGTATAGTTGACTTGAAACACATTTGTAATTTTTATTATAGTTTGGAAAAGTCAGAACACAGTTGTAATTTTTATTATAGCTTGCAAAATTCAGAACACATTTGTAACTTTTATTATAACTTGGAAACGTCTGAACACATTTGTAATTTTTATTTTAGTTTGGAAAAGTCAGCTTTCTAGTATCCTGTGAGTGCATTCACATGCATCCTGTGCGTGCATCCCCTTCTTCCTTTTTGAGCGTGCCATCATCCTACAAAATGGAAACAATAGCCTCATCTTCCATGCTGTCAACTGAAATAGGGGGTTTTGAAGTTGTTGAGAGGTTCACTGTCAGAAAATTCAGAAAGAGCGCCGAGGCATGGAGTGACAGAACCAACTGGCCAGAAGGTATGCTAAATGTCTTGGTCAGAGCAGGAGTGCATCGTTTTCTTTTCGGTCAGTTCAATTTCAACAATGAAGAGATAGATAATGCCATTTATAGTTATGATGATGAGTCCAAGGAATTGATTATTTTTGGGAGGAGGGTTTGTCTGGACCCTAATTTGTTATCAGGTGCAGCAAAAATTCCATGCAGGGGGGGAGTAATGTTGACCACCAAGAAAACTCTCAAAGTAGAAAAGGGTGAGATGGAAAACAAAATATGTGGAAAAATGGTTAAGGTTTCCTGGAATGGTTTAAAGATGCAAGATGTTCCACCAGGATTGTACAAAACCTTAATTCAAATTGTACTTAGGACAATTATGAATCACCACAAGCAAGATATTTTAGGTGATTGTATGAAGTTGGTGATTCATTGGGTTGAAGACCTGGCCATAGATGTCCCTCATCTATTGATAAAAAAAATTCATTTTTCACTGCAGGAGATCAAAATGAAGAGAGTGAAGGAAGTTCAGTTACTCTGGCACACTACAAAAAATTATTGACTTATATCGACCCAACACTGTAGAAGGAAGAAGATTTAAAAATACATACATTAAGAGGCCGAAACTGGACAAAATTAACCATGAAGTTCCTCAACAATCTCCAAAGGACAATGTACAAGCCCTTGAAGAGCCTTTTGAGAAATGTATGGAAGGTTTGGGAAGTGACCTTGAAGAATTTGTTGCTATCTCAATTTTGGTCGGATTACAAGAAGGTAGAGAAATAAATGTAAATGAGATGCATGACGTTGATTTTAATGAACAAGAGGAGCATAGTGATGATGATATTTATGCTCGTGCAGAAATGCCACTAGTTATATATACACCTCCACAGTTCGGAGTTGAGAAAACTTCCTCTCCAACATCTTTTTTTGATGGTGAAACTGTTTTTAAGCTACTGTTCGATAAAATGTTGCATTTCAAAGAAGAAGCTGACTTTCATAGAAATTTTTTCCCTATTCAATATGTTACCATAGTATAGAGCATAGAACTTTGTAGGATGAAGCAGAAATTTGTATAATTAAGCAGATGCAAATTCGGGATCTATTAAAGGTAGGTGCTATTTTTCAATGCTATTTAAAAAAAAACAGTTGCCAAATTCCTTTTTTTCAAGCCTTGTTAAATTTTTCACTATTTACAGGTGATTGCAAGGTTAGAAATAGAACACGTGGATACTATGCAAGAATCTTCTATTGAAAATTTGCAAATGATGGACCTATTTAAGGTAGAGGGCATTTTTCAATGTTTTTTTCCAAAAAAAAAAGTTGCTAAATTCCTTTTTTTGAATCCTCTTAAAATTTTTCCCTGTTTACAGGAAATTGCAAGATTACAAGGATCCCTTGTGAAGACTGTGGACAATTGGAGAAGGATAATAGCAGGTAAGGACTCTGTTCTTCAGTCTTTGAATAAGGAGCTAAAGAAAATTTAGGATGAATTTAGAAAGGAAAATGAGAACTGCAAAGAAGAATATATGGTTTTTTGAAAGAAACATGAAGAAACCATAAAGACACTGGAAGAAGAGCTGAAACATCGACTGAAGGTGTTGGACATTCTCCCTCTAAGGACTGTTATCGGCTAGGAAGCAATACTTACCACTGAATTGAGTAAGTTAAACAAAATAATTGAAATAATGAAGGATGACTTTAAAAACGGCCTTGTTGAAGAGTACAATAAACATCAACTTGAGATAAATGAATATATTAAAAAAGAGGAAAACATGAAAAACATAATTGCCAAGAAAGATGAAGAGTTCAAAGGGAAAATAGTTGAACTTGAAAAGATTACTACAGAACTACAGACTAGAGGATTTGAAAAGTTAAAAGAATCTGAAATTGGTAAGGGACAGCGTGAGCATCTGATTTCTAGTGAAATTTATGATATGTCAGCACACCAACAGGATTTCATAAGGTATGAGAGTCCCCTGCAAAACAGAGAGAAGGCAATGGGCATAGCTTTTAATGCAATACAAGCTCATGTACAAGTAAAAAAAGGGTTAGAAAGTTATCGTGCCTTATTAAGAATTCGAGAGAATTCCTTGATGGATGCTAGTGCAACAATGAATGCTAGAGTTAATCTCTCTGCATGGTGAACCATAAAAGATACAAAGGAAAACAAGCTAGCCGAGAGGGATAACGAGATTAAAGAGTTCAGATTGAAAATACTGGAGGATAAAGAATCACAAAATTTGGGATGTAAGTCTGAGATACAAGATCTGAAATATCGAATTGCCACTCTGCAAAAGAAAAACATGCTTCAATGAGTAGAAATTGTGTATACTCCAGACAATATAGAATTGAGGGAAAAAGAGTTGGAGACAGAGACAGAGTAGCTCATGAAAAATTTGACCCAAGTTCAGTCTGATTTGAAATGTGCAAATGATCATCTTCAACAAAAGGAAAAGGAACATGAAGAGAAAAATAAGAAGAATGTGGAATTGATCAAGAAGTACATCCAAGATAACGATATATTGAGAGAAAGTTTGCACAAATGTGCAAAAAAAGTGAAAGAATTAGAATGAAATTCAGAACATGCACCTGCTGCAGCTTCTGAAGAACCATAAGCTTCTAGACAAGCCAAGAAACTAGAATGTACAAATTTATCTTCTGTAGAAAAGGAGGACTTGCAGCCTAAACCTCCCAAGCAGCCTAGAACTATGGGATAACATTATTTATATATGTTATGTATGTAAATACATTTCAAGTTTTAATACATAAATTTATATATGTGTGTGTGTGTATTTCTCGGCAATATTGTATATGTTTTTGATGCATTTAATGTGAATGGTAATTTTGAATTTAAATTTTCAATAAGTGTACATAACATGCCAAAAAGTTAACAATATCAAAATTGAAAACTTAACTTGTTTACTATAGGCATATATATTTGAATTTGTAAGAAATTAAAAGAGTTAGAGTGATTAGTGGATATGAGATGTCAGTAGATTTGGTGACATAGGTATATCCTAGCTGTTTGCTTGGAACTGTTGATATTATAGGGATATTATGGGGATGGTGGATTGTGAAATCTCAAGTTCTTTATGAGAATTTTGATGCTATGTATTGTTGTATTTATGTAAGTTTCTTTATCTAATGAAACCGAAATTCGAATTCTGGAACAATGTCATACAATTCTACTCATGCAACCAAATTTTGGCGAATAACCCAAAGCTATAATGCCTATAGAACTGGCCTAAAAAAGACATAAATTTACAAAATATAAGAAAACACAGAAAGCAACTGTAATTTTATTACTCAAAACAAAAATTAAATATTTAATATGCCTTCCATCATTTGTTACATTTCCAAAATTTGGTAACATAAATCTTAGCACAATAGAATAGATTTTCAGTACGGCAAGATCACTAGAATTGCTTATTGCAACATAATTATATATATATCATTTCCATGCTCATATTTATTCATAGGTTACCCCTTGCTTCTAGTAGAAACAAGTTTCTGTAGTGGCTTGTCATTCAAGTACTCCTCACCACCTCAGAAAAGGTTGGTGGATGGGGTGCATGAAAGCTATGATGAAGAGCTTGGGCCCTTGATGCTCGCCAGTACGAGCATTCACCCCCACAAAAAACAGGTGCATCTCTCAAAGTGGTGTATGATGTCTGCTCCCCGATGGTTGGTGCTTCTTTGGTGTGAAAAACCAGGGCTATAGATGAGCTTGGAATCAAGCTCACCAACCAACAAAACACCCATACTAACAAGCTTCTTGAACCAGATTGCCATTGCAAACATATCACAGTCCTCAGAACCTCTTAGCAGAATAATACCATGAGTTTTCTTCTACACTAGCTCATCCTATGCACCTTAATGACTCTTAAAGGTGGTGTTTATATACGATTGGAAAACTGGACAAGGGGATGACCCTTCAGCATATTCGCACATTTCATCGTCAAGTATCCCAGTCGACCATACGCTTCAGGGCATATGGACTGGACATGTTCTGTCCCTTTCACTCCTATGACGACCCTTTATCTCCTGTGACAATGATACCAGAACCATTCTTTTGCTGCGTTTCCCCTGCTATGTGTGGCAATCAGATTCGTTGCTCCAGTTCTTATATTTTCATGATATCTTTCTGATTTCAAATGCCAGCCATACGATAGGTATCTGGTTTTGGGCAAGATGGCACTACCGCAGGTATGATTTACCCTATGGGTGTATCACAAATGGCATCGGGGAAATCAATTAACTATAGGGAAGGAAGATCGTACGTGAGGGTGTCTTCTCCACTTAGATTTTTTATAGTTTTTTTTATGTTGCATAACCCTTGTGTTTCTCCATGCACTCAGTACCATAGATATGTTCATCTTTGCAAGCTAATCCCTTGACACACCAAATATTCATACCCAAAAACTCAACACTATCAACTTGCACAACCTGATTTGGGGAGATTAATATCAACCGTCGATCTCTAAACTACCTTCATCGGGACAGCTCAACCTTGGGAACTTTAACATTCTGCTAACCCTTTTTCATCTGAACGAGTGAGCAAATTTTGATTGCGAAATTCTTCTCACCCGTTGATCTACCCAAAATCTTGTTCCGACCGTAGATCTTCGCAGCCCCTACCACTTTCCGCGGATCGAATTCATAACTTTCTGTGCGCTAGTTCAATCCACGAAATTGTTTGAGACCACAGATCTATCTCTGCTTTCATCTAAACCACCCGACTTTCTCTCTGATTAACCATTTTTGCAATTTGAAAAATTTTCTCCCGCTGAGCAGGTTCACCGCGCGAAATGATATACGGCCGTTGATCTCACCTTGTGCCGATCTTGACCCTCCAACATTACACCCATTTAATGGACTCCAAAAATCTCAAAAATAAATCCTTCCTCGCATCTCTGCTCCATGGAATCACTTTCCATCGTCGATCTTCACCATCTTGAATCTGAACCGTTGAAGTTTAACACACTTTACCCTTATTCCACTGCTGCATGTTTCAATATACAGAAAGACCTATCATCGTAGATCAAAACCCACTCTCCATCTGACGACTCCATGGTGGTAAAACTTGCTAACCAGTTAACCTGAAAGGAGCTCCTGCAAAATTCCTCAAATAAGATCATTTTCAAACCTTTGGGAAGGAGACATAGATAAACATAAATCAAAATTCAATGATGATGATGATGATGATGAACATGATGAAGATTATGATGAGAGCGATGATGAAAATTATGATGACGACGATGATGAAGATGTTGATTAGGAAGAGGGAGATGAAAACGATGATGATGATGATGATGATGATCAATGATGGTGGTGGTGATTACGGCGACAACAATGATGATGACGATGAGAGCAAGGGTGAGGACAATGATGAGGAGGATGAGGATGATGAGGATGATGATGATGACTAGGATGAGGATGATGAAGATGATTATCATGATGATGATTAGGATGATGATGATGATGATGATGATGAATTTGAAGATGATCATGATGGTGATGGTGATGATGATGAATATGCTAATGAAGATGAAGATGTGATGACAAGATATTTAACTTGGTATTCACTAAATTGTTCTGAGCTTCACCAACACTGTAATAGAATGGTTATGAGTGATTATTCACTCCTATAAAGGATGCACTTTATGGAACTACCAAACTGCTCAGTTTGGATCTTCCTCTTTTAAGACACCGGACTAGGTCTATAAGTCTTGATTCTTCATGTGAAAAAATCTAAGAACAAGAGGCCTCACAGGGTCTAATAAGTTGTATTTTGTTTTAATACTTCCTCAAATCATATTGAATTGTGAGATTGGTCCTCAAAATGGGTGTTAGGAGAAATCCTTATTTTTTCACTCAACTAGCTGCTCTCCCTATCATGTAGATGTCTTCATTCATTGATCTCCCCCTAAAATTGTGATGATGAAGATGATGATGATGATGATGATGACGAATATGATGATGATGACGATGATGATGAAAATGATGATTACAAAAATTATAATGATGATGAAGATGATGATGATGATGATGATGATGAGGATGAGGATGAGGATGAGCATGATGAGGATTATGATGATGATGATGATGATGATGATGAAGATGATGATGATGATGATGATGATGAAGATGATGATGGTGGTGGTGGTGGTGATGAAGATTATGAACATGGTGAAGATGATGATGAGGGCGATGATGAAAACAATGTTGATGACGATGATGAAGATGTTGATTAGGAAGAGGAAGATGATGACGATGATGATCATGCTAATGAAGATGATGATGATGATCAACGATGGTGGTGGTGATGATGACGAAAACAATGATGATGAGGGCGAGGATGAGGAGGATGAGGATGATGAGGATAATGATGATGACTAGGATGAGGATGATGAAGATGATGATCATGATTATCATGATGATGATTAGGATGATGATGATGATGATGATGAATTTGAAGATGATCATGATGGTGATGGTGATGATGATGAATATGCATGGTGATGAAGATGAATATGATGATGCAGATGTGATGACAAGATATTTACCTTGGTCTTCACTAAATTGTTTTGAGCTTCGCCAACACTATAATAGAATGGTTATGAGTGATTATTCACTCCCGAAAAGGATGCAATTTATGGAACTACCAAACTGCTCAATTCAGATCTTCATCTTTTAAGACACCGGACTAGGTCCATAAGTCTTGATTCTTCATGTGCACAAATCTAAGAATAGGAGGTTTCGTAGGGCCCAATAAGTTGTTTTTTTTTACTACTTCCTCAGATCATATTGAATTGTCAGATTAGTCCTGGGAATGGGTGTTAGGAGCAATCCTTAATTTTTCACTCAACTATCTGCTCCCCCCATCATGTAAATGTCTTCATTCATTGAGCTCCCCCTAAAATTGCGATGATGAAGATGATGATGATGATGAAGAAGATGATGATGATGATAATGAAAATGATGATGATGATGATGATGAAGATGATGATAATGGATATGCTGATGATGATAATGGATATGCTGATGAATTGGATGATGATGATGTTGATGATGAATATGACAATGAAGATGAAGATGTTGATGATGATGACGATGAATACAATGACGATGATCAAGATGATGACGATGATAATGAAGACGTTGATGATGATTATGATGATGATAAGGAAGATGATGATGATGAAGAAGATCATGATGATGATGGCGATGACGCTGATGATTATTATGAAGATGATGATGATGATATTGATGAAGACGACAAATTAGATGTTGGTGATGACAATGACAAGGATGATGATGAGGATAATGATGATAATGAAGATCGTTATTGTCGTCGTCGTCACCATCATATTCATTGTCATCATGATCATCGTCATCATCATCGTGTTCGTCCTTGAAGGGACTTATGTATAGGATATCACTATAAGTGATGCAACCAATACAAATTATGGCAAAATCCTAGTTAAATTAAATTAAATTAAATTAAACTATAGTAAATGAAAAACATAGAGTTGTTTAACTATAATTAATTTAAAATGAAACAAAATATAAAATATGTAAATAAAAAAAACCCAAAATAAACTAAACAAAAGGTAAATATGTAAAATAAAAAAACAAAACAAAACACAAAATATAAAATATGCAAATAAACAAAAAAAAAACATAAAATTAAAAAACACCCATGCACTAACTCATTAGCAAAACAACAACAAACAAGTTCACTCTCACACACTAGTTCATTAGTAGCATCCAAAGCACTAGTGATTCAATGAGCAGAGCAGTGGTAAATCGAGTAGCAGGGGATACCATTCCAGAGGATACCGATGTTCCCAGTGGAGGAAATTCGACCATTGTCCAGAGGATACCAACGTTCCCAGGGGAGGAGATCCAGCTGCAATCTAGAGGATAACAAAGGGCCCAATGAATTATGTAATCCTATTAACCCTAGCAGCATAGGAATTAGAGAAAAATATGTCAAATTTATGAACCAATACAGATTCAGTACAGTCATACTGAAATTATAATTTTTTTACTATGCTACCATCACTTCTATTATCGGTGGATCTTATAAGGGTTTTCTATTATTGGAGCATCTGAAGCTCCTCCTTAAATTCGAGGAAAAGACATATGGGTTGAGCACTGCAAGCCAGTCGTGCTCTTGTATAATTTTCTGAATTATGGCACAATTTGCAAGCTTTTGTAATTTTATTCTGTTTAATGGTTTGAAACAGTGTACAGAGTCTTGTAGGAGCTATAATATGAACTGGTTCAACCGATTTTGTCGAAAATTTGAACCTGAGACATGCTTATTCCAAGCATTTAAGTTTTCTTTAATAATTAGTTTTACCTCGATTATGGCACAAATTACAAGCTTTTGTTATTTTATTCTATTATATGTTTGAAACATTCTATAGAGTGCAATCTTGTGTAATCTTATTCTATTTAATGGTCTAGAATAGAGTCCTCTATGAGCTATAATTTGAACTGATTCTGTCGAAACTTGAACGTGAGACCTATTTCTCCTTTAAAGACGCATTTAATTTTTCTTTGATTGTCAGTTTTACATGGATTATGGCACACTTTTCAAGTTTTTGTGATTGTTTTCTATTATGGGTCTAAATTTTTTTGTAGAGTGCCATATGAGCTGCAATTATTATGACTGCATACAATTCAACCTGAGACCTATTTCTCCTTTAAAGAAGCATTTTATTTTATTTTTATGCTCACTTTTACCTGAATTACAACACACTTTGCAAGCTTTTCCAATTTATTGGTTTGGATTTTGGAACAATGTATAGTTCCCTGGGACTTGTGGGCTATAATTTGAATTGACTCCAATAAATTGACCCTCACACCTCTTTCTTCTTTAAAGACACATTTGATACAAGTATTATTTTCAACGACACTTATATCTTTTTTCCTCTGTTTGGCATATACCATGGTAGTTGGTGTGGTCGCCTCTGTTTGGCATATCTCAAAGATTCCAAAGGTTATCAAGAATATTGTAGCATGTCTGTGTCTTCATTAAACCCTCTGCGAGAATTTCTTCCTTAAATATATGCTGTGTAATTTCGATCACATCATATCTTCCAAAATACTATCCTAAAATCCTTCTCAACATATGCAGAATTCCCTTTATAAATTTATGTTTATTAATTTCCTGTATCTTACTCCTTTATTTCACCAATAATGTACAGGCATACTTTTCTAACTTTTGGTAGACTTATATTTTTCACATCTTGACCATCTTTGAACAAACTGGGGGTATGGCTAGGTATCCACCTCAACTAGGAACAAGACAATGTCACCTTAAAACCTTACTTACAAACACACAGTCTCTAGAAGTCACTTTAAAATTGTCTTTCAAACTGCTCAATTCAACACTTAGTGAATTTTGTCAGGTCCTAGTCATTACTGTGCCAGGAGGCATTTTGACAGATTCATATCTCACATGTGTGAACACCAAGAGAGAAACTAAGATCATGAGTGGATGCCCAGATCATCAAAGAATGGACCCATAACATATGATGAATATATCAGTTAAAGAGCTAACTCTAGTGTTCATTTCCAAGTGGGCTCTCAACCTCCTTTTTTCAACACTCGGTCAAATTTTCATATTTTTGGATATGCAAGCTAATGTTTTTACCTCTTTTGGAAGGATGATATTTTTCTCATGTGTTCACCATAAGAAAAAATAAGAACACGGATGGATAGCCAGTTCATTAAAGAACATGCCTATACCTTTTGATGAATTTATCATCACTCAGACAGGCTTTGGCGGGCATTTCCAAATGCCTCTTCAAACTTGTGATTTGACACTTAGACAATTTATTTAAACCCTATGTCCCAAAGGTGATTTCAAATTGGAAATGCTCGCCAAAGCCTGTCTGAGTGATGATAAATATGCCTCTTCAACCTTGTGATTTGACACTTAGTCAATTTCTTTAAACCCTATGTCTCAAAGGTGATTTCAAGTTTTCATCAAACTTGTAGTGTAAGACATCCAATGGATGGAGGACAACCAGATGAATCCATTAAGACTAGTTTCATCCTCTAGAACTACATTCTCTCTCCTCGATGGGAATTTTACTGAAGTATGATGTAAAATCTGCTTAAGACCCTGTTTTGGTAGATCCATAATTTCTGCCTCAGGTACTTTCAAGTCAAAGTAAGAACACGGTCAGGTAGACAACATAGCCACCTATAGGATGCCCATATGGTGTGGGTATTTCTTTCAACGCGCAAATTATGGCGAGCATTCTCCTAGAGAAACTTGTCTAATTTGACAAAAAAGAACTTTTAGGAGGCCTGTATCTTCTTCCTAAAAGAGTTGTTCTAAGAAATGGTGCCCTGGTCAGATAGATACTTCAACTAAATATAGGATGATAGGCCATGGTAGGAATTTTCTCCTTTTATGAAATATGGTGGGCATTTTCATAAGACTACTGCTTTAGGACAATTTTTCACCACTTAGTCTTTTTCCAACTTTATCATACATGTCTATGCCCATCAAAAGTTCTTTTATCATTAATGAACATCTCTAGGATATGTCTGTCCATAATCATGAGTTCACCAAATGTCACCAATTCTCAAAACTACCTATAACTGGTCTAAATTTGGTGACATTTCACAATGTTATCATATTTAAAAAAAATCAGGCACGTAGTTAGAGAAGGAGTACCTTACACGAGGAAACTTGCATATCAAACCACTATGGAAGAGGGAGTGTTAGACTAAAGTCATCGAGTTTCGGTGGGAAATCCATGAATCAAGCTATATGACCACCGCTCGTTCCAAATTGAATCCCCAACATGATCTATATGAGGGGGATCCCCATACCTCTTTGCATGCATTAACTAGTCAAGTGGCCCAAGAAACAAACTTCTATATCCATGTTATGAACAAATTCCAAACCAAATCAAATCGTGTCTTATACTTAAAAATAATTCAAATATAAATGACTCTAAAAGAAATTACACCTTTGAGAGAAAAATAGATTTTGGTAAAGTTTTTGGGAAGAAAAAACTTTTGATATTAAAACATTACAAGTAAATATATTTGCATGCTAAATTATATCCACTTGGTAGCTTATATTCTTGTTTTGTCGAGTGTAGGTACCACCAAATAGGTATCTATCAGATATATCTTCCTTGAGTGATGGTGAAGATACACTAGGAGAGGTTGAAAGTGATACGCGTTGTACTCGATCTACCGGTTCTATATCAACTAGATCTGAAAAGGTAAGGAAACGATTTCGTAGATGCATGCAATATTTTATTGCCAACGAAGGGTCATGTAATTATGATGTTGAGACCATAGGTGACATTGAGTTTCCCTTGATTTATAGACATCTAGTGCAATGATGGGTACCTAATAAGCTACCTCAAGTGGACACAGATTTCTTCATCAATGGTAGGATGTATCGCATTGGTCATTTGTCCTTACATGGAATGGGGCTATTTTCCATGGATGGCATAAAGGTTGACTATGGCACTGTAACTAAATTGATGGAGTGTGTCAAACCATTATATAGATACAATAACTGGTTTATCTTGGTCCAATATACTCGAAGCATGAGGAGATATAGAGTTGCCACAAATTATATACAACTAGCATAACACAATAAAAACAAAGGGGTGACTATGTATATTGATGGGAGACCAAAAGAATCTGGAAACATTGCTGGCTTTATAAATAGTACACGTCCAGTGACAACAAATAAGCAAACGAATTGCAAATTTGAGGGACACGAAGAACATCATATATTTGTATGTGCAACAAAAACAATACTTCCAGGTGAAGAGTTGTTGATCGATTACAACTTAAATTGAATAGATGTGGCTTCCATGGTCTAGGCTAACTGTGGAAGGTCACATGCTATGCCTCATCAGGTAAATTCTAAATATAGTAACTAAACATGACTACAATAACTAAATGTTTCTATTTTTTTTGTTAACATTCCATTTCCACCGTTGACATTCGCTTTTTTCGTGCATATTATGAATATTTCCATGTGATAACATGCTTATTACACTGTTATGCTTATCTCATTTTTTTTTATGTTACAATTATTGACTCAAATTTTATTTTATAGAAGTGGAAAGCCACATGCTGCTTCCACGGTCCAGGGTGACCGTGGAAGGTCACAATCTATGCCTCGTGAGGTAAATGTTAAATATAGTTAATAAATATGACGTCAATAACAAAATGTTTTGATTTTTTCAGTTAACATTCAATTTTCACTGTTTCCATTCACTTTTGTTGTGCTTATTGTGAATATTTCCATATGATAACATGCTTATTACATTGTGGCAGGGGTCTGCTTGTCCCCATGGAGCAGAACATGTATCTCCTCCTTTGGAGGTAAAAGTAAATATTATTGCAGTATCTCACTTTTGTTTATCTTACAATTATTCACTCAACTAAATATAGTAACTAAATATGACTAAATAACAAGAAACTCCAACCCCGGAATATTTCCATGTGATAACATGCTTATTCCACTGTGGCAGGGGTGTACCCATGGTCGTCATGCAACAAAACACGTGTCCTCTACTTCCATGGTCCAAGGTGACCATGGAAGGTCACACTCTATGCCCCATCAGGTAAGTGTTAAATATAATAAATAAATGTTGATATTTTTTTTGTTAACATTCAATTTCCACTATTACCATTCACTTTTTTCGTGCTTATTGTGAATATTTCCATATGATAACATCCTTATTACACTATGGCAGGGGTCTTCTCATCACCATGGAGCAGAACATATATCTTCTCCATCAGAGGTAAAAGTAAATATTATTTCAATATCTCATTTTTGTTGATGTTACAATTATTGACTCAACTAAATATAGTAACTAAATATGACTACAATAACTACAAAATCCAACACCAAAATATTTTCATGTGACAACATGCTTATTACACTGTGGTAGGGGTCTCATGCCCATGTTCATCATGGAATAGAACATGTGTCCTCTACTTCTGAGGTAAAAATAAATATTATTGCAATATCTCATTTTTTATTATGTTACAATTATTTTCATAACGTTTATTTATTGATTTATTGTGTTAGGGTGGCACCGGTGGAAAGTCACCTATTGCTTCCATGGTCCAGGGTGACCATGGAAGGTCACGCTCTATGCCCCGTCAGGTAAGTGTTAAATATAATAACTAAATGTTTCGATTTTTTCTATTAGCATTCGATTTCCATTGTTGACATTCGCATTTTTTTGTGTTTATGGTGAATTATTGATTGATTTATTGTGTCAGGGTGGGGACCTTGGAAAGGAACCTGCTGCTTCCATGGTCTAGGGGTGACCATGGAAAATCACCCACTAGAAGTACATCAGTAGGGGGTGACTGTGGGAAGTCACCGGCCACAACACTGCATCAAGTAAGTGTTAGTTCTTAATAGTAACTAAATTTAATTACAATAACAATGTTTGAATGATGTTAAAAATATTTTTCTTAATATTATTGTTTGATGAATTTAGTCCAGTGCACTTCATCTGGGTGATGAGGAGCTTGAGGATGAAATTTACTATTCCATTGACCCTATGGATACTATAAAGAAGGCACTAAAAAAGGAAAACATAGAGATGATCTCCTTGGCTTGCATAAGGTCCATGACACATGAGATGAGGGCATTGATTGAAGAGCTGAAAGAAAAAATAAAATCTTATGGGGTCACAATAGAAATTTAGCACAAAATTCGACGGCTTCCATGTCTGAAATTCGACAATTCCTTGTCAGTTATTCGATTCAGGCATTTTTTTTTCCATTGGCGAAACAACTTCGAACCTCTGACCTCGCACTAATACCTGTCGAAGATCCGACCACCCCATCATCGAATGCCAGCCAAATCTGTGCAAATTTTTTTTGGTTAGGACGTCAAACTTCCAACACCACGACATCGTAGATTCTGCATTTTGCTGTCGAAATTCCTACATATCCATGTCGAATGTCACTAATATGTGTTGCAAAAAAGTTGATGTTCATGTTGGATTTCTGATAGATATACGACACCCAAGCCCATTGGAACCATGGAATTCCCGTCGGACGTTGTTGGATGGATGTCGGAGATGCGACGGTTGTGCGTCGGCCGACCAATGGCAGATACTGTCGGATATTTAATAAAAAAAAATTGAATTTTGAAAGTCCGACACCACGACATCCAAAGTCCAACATGTAGCCGTAGGTGTTGCAACGTCTAGCTGTCGGAACCATGGCAGTCCCACTGGATGTCTTTGGAGCGACATCAAAGATGCGATGGGCAGTTGTGTAATTAACGCAAAAAAAAATAGAAAGGTTGGCATTCACCAGTTAATTTACCCTTTGATTTCAAATCTAGAGGTGTCATTTATGAAGGGTACCACCTTGGAGTTAGCGTGCAACAAATAGATGATAGACAAGACATCCATACATTCATGAAAGGGTATGGTTGATCAAAACAAATATACTAAGAGATTTGTTTTGTGTGTGATACCTTTCGATCATTCTTGAGGGTTCCCATAATCCCCATTTTCAGTAAGGGTTTTCCTCAGTCTTTCCCCAAACCCTTGGGTGTATCATTTACCAGTATTATTAATGCTCTTCATGCTCATGGGGATGATACATAGGGAAAAACATAATAGTTCAAAGTCAATTGATACTTACCAAGATGTTTTGCAAGAATTTAACAATATATGGTGGGTGAAGTTTATTTACAAATTGCATGGTCATCACAAGAATATTGGTGTTGCATTTTGTCAAACATTAGTGGTGAGATGACTCACATTGGGGATTTAGAATTTTAGGTGGACAAAGTTTTGATAGCCCATAGTTGTGAATATATAGCAAATGCTCAATATTGTACCCCGTTAGTTAATGAGAGTAGCAAAGTAATTGAGCTAGAACCTCGATCTTTGCTACAGGAGGAAAATTCTCTCGTAAATACACTTGAACAGTCAATTAAATAGATTGAAACTAGTATGCATGTATCTAGTATTAGCAACATCGATTTATTAGAGTAGAATAATCCCATGACATACCTACTAGTAACTATGACTCATACAAATAACATGGTATGCATGTGTTTATCCTTAAATACAGTCAATCTTAAACCTAGAAAACTAACATTAATTTATTACATACCTTCCAGTAACCCTTTTGAGTAATAGGATCATATTGATGTTTACACTTGAAGTGATTAGGATCAACACCACCAAATACTATCTCTCCTCCTTCTTGAATCACCAGGAGCACCCTGCTTGAATCCCCAACGATTGGGTCAATATGAGAAAAAAAAATCAAGGATGATAATTATGGATTCAATGAAGTGCCACCTAATCCCTCATATTGTAGGAAAATAGGCTAACAAAATGCATGAAGCAATGACTACTCTATACTAGACTGTCATCAATTCCTAGTAGATTCTCTCGAAGAACATACTCAACAATACATGCATCACTAACTATTCTAGAGTCTATACCAGAGTGTGAAAATTTCCTAGAAGGTTCTCTTGAACAGCAACCTCACCAATACATGCATGATTGACATAAGCATAGTGGTGAGTTACCTTATGACACATATCTAAGAGATCAATTCTTTTTTAATAGTATGGATATTAAAGAGAATTTGTTAGTGCACATTGCAATAATTGGTTTGTTTGCCCCCTAGGGAGATTTAGAAAGGTGTGTATTCCCACGAGCATATTCCAAACCTAATAGTTTTGATATCCCTATTCATACCAAAAAAATATTTCAATTGATATAATGAATGACCTATTAAAAACTCAGCAGTCATGCTCTCCAATGTATTTCAAAAAAATATTTCATTTGAAAGGTTTCCATTCACCAATTAGTTTACCCTTTTATTTCAAATGTTTTTGGCTAATAAGTTCAATGTCTTATTGCGAGGCTCTGACAAAATGTGATATTCAACCTTAGATAACCTAAGTTTTAACTATTACATTATTGAATCTCTTATAATGTTAGGTCTTTTACTATGTCAATCTTTAAATAGACTAACTTGATGAAATGAATTGAATGATCTTAACTCAAACAACTCAAATAACTCACACTATCTTGAACATGATTTCCAGGTTCTAAAATGGTAGTCAAAAGGTCTTAGGACTAGGAAGCAAATAATATCATAATTTTTAAATGTTATGCATGATTGATAACCATTCTCATTCAGTGACTGTGTAGTTATGCCTTTTGTGGATGTTAAATTGCAACTTGAAAAATACACGTGATTAATGATATTGTCATCTCTAAGTATATCACAACCAATGACATAGCATTAGATTAATCTAGGGTAGGAGCACAGTTTACCTCTTGTTCTTATGATTTCAACACAAATTATAAGGTGTTGAAAATTATGAAGTCCATTTCTTTACCTAATACCAACATTTAGAATAGTCATGAAATTTGTTTACCTAATACCAACATTTAGAATAGTCATGAAATTCTACACAAAGGAAAAACATTGTGTTATCACTCCAGGAAAATCCTCTAGGTTGTAGCTCGAGGATGCCTGGTAACTTAAACTATTTTTTAGGATTTTCAGATATGGGTCAAGTCAGTAGAACTATGTAACCTTTCCACTCTCAAGGCATACATAAGACTCACTCGTTTACAAGGCTTTTAGTTGCAATTTGCTCAGAAATTCGACAATAAGGTGCAGGGATGGAGAACTCACCAGGCTGGCAGACTTACACACATAACACATGCATATAAATGGCTAAATCCTATTGAGGATGGTATTTATAAATCAAATATCACTAATATACTGGTAGGATGACAGCTATTTGCTTTTTAATAAATATGAAATTGACCTGAATGCACATTCAGACATAAACACAGTAAAGAAAGAGATGATGGCTGAATAGATCACAACAAAAGAGCTTATACCATGAAAAAGTAAAATAAGAATATTGAAAGTATTATTGGTTCATAAATCCCCGAAGTTGAACCCTTATTATAAAATCAATCATGGGCTTTATAGCCTTCTACAAAAATCACAGATCCTAAAAATCTGATCTGTTTACACAAAAATAATTGAAAGTGACAGTTTTTCCAGATTAGGGCTTCAAACCGTTGCTAACTATTTGTTTATCTACTGTGAAGATCTAGCTTACTGAGCAATATTTTAATAGTTGAAGTGTTCGTTGACAATCGGCATTGCTGGTTCAGTTTGAAATTTTCGTCAACAGCCAGTGTTTCGGCAGTTAATTTGAAGTGACATTTCTTGTTTTAATCCGTTGGAGTTTTCTACCTTGTTGTCGCAGTCGCCGATCAGAAGCTTTGTCTTTTAGTCCATCGACGCCCCAAGTTCCAACACTACCGCAGTGTCATCACCTTAAATCACTAGCATCATGATGGCCTCTTCATCGGCTATCGATAGCTTTTTCTTTTAGCTTATAGACACTCCAAATATCAACACTGATGCTCTCCATCACTAGTTCGTCGGTGATCAGGAGCTGAAATACTTATGCATCATAACCTTTTATCTGAATGCTACCATAGTTTTGGAGGTGAAACGAACTAATTGTATTGTTGCCGAAGGTTGATTGGCGACGTTTGAATCGAAGCTTTGGTCTTCTATGCCCCGGACATTATGGAGGAGCTTCGTTGTAAACTTCACTGATCCGTTGTCCTCAGATCTTTCGATCGCCAAAGTGTTCATCTGGTCGTGGAAGTTGCATTCTGTCTTTCTTCCACCGTGGCGGCTCTTTAGTAGAGTAACTTGCCGACAATTAGTGTTTTCAAGTTCCGAATCCTGATACTTGACTTCGACGGTATTTAGTTCTTCATGTCATCGAAATTTTGAAACTTTTTAGCCTTCCCCATAGCTACGTTGTCTTTATTTCTTTCGATCGCCGAAGAGTTCATCTATTGTCGCGCTATTAGAATGATTCTTGTCATCAATCAGAGCTTTAGTCTTTTGTGCTTCCGACACTGCAGAGAAGTTTAGTTGTAAAATTCATCGATCCGTAGTCCTTCTGTCTCCCACCGTTGTGGATCCTTAGGAAACTAGCTCGCCGATCGTTAGTCCTTTCAAGTTTTGACACCGACACTGTGAAAAATTTTAGCTTTATCTCGTCGATCTATAGTCTTTGAAACCTCCGATCACTGTTAAAAAATGCTCTGATGGTGTTCAAAAATTTTCGGCAATACGCCTAACTGCTGAAAAGGTTTTCCACCTATTATCTATCTCCCAATTTTAAGTGGCTAATGAGATGTTCTGATCCTCGCCTAAGCCACCGAAAGCTACATCATGGTGAAATTTTCATCCAAATCAGAAAACAAAGGCTTTCAAACTATCAGTGATATTCATATCCCTCATTGCATGCGTTAAACCCTTCATACTATCGAAATGAATTATTTTGTGTGAACTTAATGAAAATAAATTTATTTTGGGAGATAACATCTGGCTCCTACTCGAGGATGGGAACCTCCCTGTGAGGTCCCAAGAACCCCAGACCAAAATTCCTTTCCCTAAAAGCAACCAAGTAACTTAACACTATTCTTTATTGTTCCATTGGGCATGGAGTCTTATTTTGAAAGAAAAACAACCTACTATCTACTAATTTACAATCATAAGGCCTCAGAGCCTCAAATAAAATAGATTTTCAGGAACCGCCCATTTACTGGGCCATCGGATACCTCTTCACCTTCCAGATTCTGCAATTTGAAGGTGTTATTCTCATATACCTGGCCTATAACAAAAGGGCCAATCCACAAAGAGTCAAATTTTCCATGTTTCCCCATTTCCTATCTGACAGCATCCCACTTGAGGACCCAATATTCGACCTGGAAGTTGTCTGCCTTTCCTCTTTTGTCAAACATGCCCTTTATCCTCTGTTGATGAGCTTCTAATTTTCCTATAACTTGCTCCCTGATCTATTGTTACTCTACCAAATCCATCATCCTTCTCATCATATCATTTGGTTCATCCTCCTCTTCTTGAAATAACTTTTCCATTGGAAGGATGAGTTGGATAGGAAAGATGGCCTCAATGCCATAAACTAGTTTGAATGGAGAAGTCCCTATGGATCTTTTATCTGTCACCCTATCAGCCCATAAAGAAAACTTAAGCTTTGAATCCCAGCTTTTTTTATTTGTCTCTAGTAGTTTCCTGATGATTCTGACTAAGATTTTGTTGGATGACTTAGCCAGGCCATTGCCTTGTGGGTAATAGGATGTGGAGTGCACCAGTTGCATACCAATTGATTCACACATTCTAACTAATGCCCCAGCCTTAAAA
Source organism: Pseudotsuga menziesii (assembly GCA_001517045.1). Taxonomy (NCBI): domain Eukaryota; kingdom Viridiplantae; phylum Streptophyta; class Pinopsida; order Pinales; family Pinaceae; genus Pseudotsuga; species Pseudotsuga menziesii. Next base: position 38,739 of record LPNX010617610.1, on the reverse strand, counting down.
GATGGTGCATTATCAGTTACTAACCTTATTGGGAAGCCAAACCTGCTGAAGATGTTCTCATATAAGAATCTCATGATGACTTGATGAGTGGCATTTCTAGTGGGTACTGCTTCTATCCATTTGGTAAAGTAGTTAGTGGCTACCAAGATCCATTTATGCTATCCACTGGAAGATGGATTTATTTCACCTATCAAATCTAGACCCCATTGCTGGAGAGGCCCATTCACTGTAACAGGCCTAAGGGGAAAGTATTTGAGCTGTTGCTTCCCTATAAACCTTTGACATTGGTCAAAGGCCTTTACAAAAGTGCATACATTAGCAAAAATGACTGGCCAATATCCTGCTTTTAATATCTTGTGGGATGTGCTTTTCCAGTAGTGGTGGCCTCCGCATGTACTGAAATGAAAGTGTTGCATGACCTACTCTGCTTCCTCTTTATCTAGACATATTAACAAAATTACAGACTGATCCTTCCAATATAGCAAATTGTCAATTATGCAAAACTTAACAGATTTCAACTTAAGAGCTTGTGCTTGGTTAGGAGTAAGATCAAGAGAAACTTCTAATTTTAGCAAAAATTGAATGATACCTAAGTACCACTCACATGAAGATATGTTCTTAGCTACTGCTGGACTATTATTCTGATCTTGATTTACTTCTATTTCAGATACTACCATAGTCTGCACCTTTGCTGATCTGAGACATGTAAAATTTATTCCCATCAGTTCATAGTTTTCTTTGGCCATGATTTTGGCCAGACCTAATCCCTTTACCAGCTTGGTGGTTTTCACCTCTACATCAAACTCAATGAGTTTGGAAATCCACTTAGCTCTCTTCCCATCAATGTCAAGCTGAGTCAAAACATCCTTCACAGCAGCTAAAGGGACATATGCAATGATCTTTGCATGGAGAATGTAGATTCTAAAAGTCTTCAAAGATTTTATGAGAGCATAAGCCTGCTTCTCAATTGGGTTGTACTTTAGCTCAACATCTCTCAGGGTTCTGCTGAAGAAAGCAATTGGATGATGAAGACCTTCATCATTCTTTTGTAATAGTATGACTGCCACTATGTCATAAGATGCAAAAGAGAAAATGTAAAAACCCTTGGTGTAGTTGGGACTAATCAAGGTTGGGGCCTCCATGATTGCTTTCTTAATGTATTCAAAATAATTTCTTGCTTGGTCGATCCACTTGATTTCTGCATCCCTTTTTAGCATGGCTGTTATGTGCTTTACCAGCTTGGAGAAATTAGGAATGAATCTCCAGATGAAGTTTATCTTGCCTAAAAAGGACTGATTGTCTCTTTTTGACCTTGGTATTGATAGCTGCTGAATTGCTTCCACTCTTACTCGATCAATCTTTACACCTTCTGTTGAGACTATGTGGCCTAGTATCTTTCCTTCATTGAGTGCAAACTGGGACTTCTTGGGGTCAGTGATATTTCATACCTTCTACACTTCAGAAATACCTTCCTTAAATGCTGCAAGTGGTCATGATAGCTGTGAGAGTAAACTGTTAAGTCATCCAAATATATCAGCACAAATTTATCTTTTATCCCTACAAAATCTAGGCCCATATCTCTCTGAAAAGTAGCCCCAACATTCATTATCCCAAATGGCATTTTAGCATACATGAAGGTGCCCCAGGGGGTGGTAAAGGAAGTCTTCTCTTGGTCATATGGGTGCATAGCAACTTGGTTGTATCCAGAGAAGCCATCAAGGAAGGACATGACCCTAGCCCCCGAGACTTTCTACAGCAGATGTTCCATCTTGGGCAATGGATAGTTGTCTTTTTTGGAACACTTGTTTAGGTTTCTACAATCCACACAACCTGATTTCTCCATTTTTCTTTCTTACCACTACTAGATTTTCAATCCACTTGTAATACCCGAGGGGAATTATGATCTTGGCTTTGAGGATCTTGTGGATCTTTTTATCAATCACTGATAATAGAAGAGGGATAATGGGTCTCAGCTTCTATTTGAAAGGAATGGTGTCCTTATCCAAAGGAATCCTGTGATGGATGATGTTGGTGTCATATGTTTTTAGGTCACTATACTCCCATGTAAAGACATCAGCAAACTCTTTTATCAAGCTGCAATATTCATACTTCTGTTCAATAGTCAGCCCAGTGGATAGATTTATCAGTTTTGGATGGCTATGGCTACCTATGTTTTGTTCTTGGATAGCAGGATCTAGCTCCCTTTTGGCAGGCTTGAAAGGGATGTCATTGTGATCAAACAGTTATTCCAGTGGTACTAGACCTTGGGGTATGTAGTTTCTGGGAAATTGGACAATATTGTGCTTAGTCACTTTATCTTTTAACTTGAGATGCTTGGATTCCTCCAGGTTAAGGTTTTCTTGGTCCATGTGTATGCCAGAGAATTCATCCACTAATTGAAGGAATTTACTAAGCTCCCCATCATTTTCAAACACCCTCCAAAATTTTACAGTGTCTAGCAGAGAGGGTTTATACTTGACCTGAATGTCATAGCTGAGCTTAGGGGGTAAAGGAGGAACAAACAGACTTGCAGAGACGGCCAGGGAATCAACCAGGTGATTCAAATCCCTAGGAATATATGATAGTTCAAAAAACATAAAGGATTCTCTGAGTTTCCATACCTCATCCCTATAGGCCTTCAATCTGATATTTTTTGTTTGAAAAGTGTTGTTGACCTGCTGTATGATGAGGTCTGCGTCCCCAAAAATATTCATGCACATGATCCCCATCTCCTTGGCCACTTTAACTCCTAACAGCAAGGCTTCATATTCGGCTACATTGTTCGTGGTTTTGAAATCGAGCTTATAAGATAAGTGAATGTTCTCCTTAGATGGGGAGATCAACACGATACCCACACCTGCTAAGTTTTGAGCGCTTTCCCCATCGAAATACATGGTCCAGATCGCTATTGTGACTTCTTCAGGCTGCGGACGGGTGAGCTGAATGAGCCGAATGAATGTCTGCTGATTATCATCTATTTGCAAGATGCAAGACCCAAAACCGGTGTCCACGGCGTAGATCAGGTGATTCACTGAGCGCCGCTCCTTGCTTATGATGTATGCTAGATGATTTTCCCTGTACAGTCTCTTAGTCTCCCCTCCGAACATGGGAATGGTGGCATACGTGAGATCCATATGAAGGGTGCCACCCAATCTTTTTCTCCATGACTAGGACAACAAGAGGCCGAATTTTGGAGGAATATCGGCCACTACGATGTCCATCATTACGCTTTTTGAAGGTAACTGAGTTAATATTATAGCAAGGTATTTGATGAGGCCCAAGCACTTAACCTTCCTGGAGTCAAAGGAGAATAAATTGTGGTAGGGATTGGTAATGCGAAGGCCGATTTCATCCATCACAGCCTTTGGCATCAGGTTATGAGAGGCTCCTGAATCTAGCAGACAATTATGGAGGATTTTATCATGGATGTTCAAGTATATATAGAATGGTGGGTAGGAATCCTTTATGTCTTCGATCATGGGGCCCATGGTTACAATAGGCTTGTCATCTTGCAGGTTCACAAAGTCAGTGTCATGGTGCACCTTGGGCTGAAGGGAATTCAGAATGGAGGTTTTAAAAGCATCATTCTTCATCAACTCAATTAAATGGAAAGGGATTTTCAACTTTTGAATTTTAGACTCAAGGTTAAAATAATAATGCAACCTATCTGGAAACCTTACCTCATGAGCTATAGGTTTGAGTTGGACTTGATCAGGTGTCGCTGAAGGTGTTGGTTTATGCAATGATTTGGATGGGACAACCACTTTCTTTGTTAAAACAACAAGATTTCTAGCTGGTGCAGTAGGTAGCTTGACATGTACATCATTCTTTTTGAGGGGAGCAACCAGCCGAGACCTCAGTTGGTAACCTCCCTGAGCATCATCCTGATAGACAACCTCTTCAGTGATCTGCTCATCAATCAGGGATTCTTCATATTCTGCTTGTGTTAGAAAAGACTAGTCCACCTCGTCCTTCATGCAGTGGATATTGTCTTCAGCTTCTCCTTCTTCTTCAATAAACTCTGTCTCTTCTTCTAATACAGCATTTTGAAATGGAGCTCTTATCCTTTGATCTTCCCCTTTATTTCTCTCCCTTCTAAGAATCTGAACTAGGGGGTTTCCTTTTCTATAAGGAGCAGAATTTGGGTTTTGAGGAGCGAAGTCTCTTGGCCCCTTACCCCTTACCGGCAGATGTCCTTGGTCATTCAATTTAGGCATTTTAGTAGTCAGGTTATCTAAAATTTTGGTCATTTTTTCAATCTTGTTCTCTGATACAGAACCCCCACTATAGTATGCTAGCTGCTTTCTCCTATCTACCTTCCCTTTGACCTTCTGAGATGCCGAAATGTTTGACTCTACCTCTAGGGCAGCATCCTACGTGAGTGACAAGGAGGCATACCTCCTTTATCTAAGAAGTAGGCAGAATTCAAAGTCAAAGGCATTCACATAAGTTATCATAGCTGAGGTACCAGCGGGATTAATCTCAATGGGGATCTTGTTGTACATGTTGTTGAATCTCTTGGTAAAGTTGGAGACAGAATCACCATTTTCTCTTTTCAGGTTGTTGAATTATGTGATATAGTAGAGGTGGTCTCTCCTCTCTTCCTAATGCTTTAGGAAAACATCATCTAGGGCCTCTATGCCTACCACTGACCTAACAGGTGGTTCTTTAAACCACTTCCTATCCTGGCCATCTAGGCTTTGCAAAAAAACTCTGGTCCATACATCTTCGTGTTCTATATTTACATTTTCAGCATAGCTATAAAAATCCTCTAGATGTTCTTCAATAGTGAAATCCCCTACCACGGTAAACTTAGGCATATACTTGAGGTAATCCCCGGTAGGCATGGCTGTGAGAGGATTTGGCAAAATTAGCAGTGCATACCTAGCTACCAGGATCATTTCCATCTTGGTCAATTGAGGGGTATCCATATTGGAAATTGGTATGGATAGGGATGTGGAAGGCAGCACTGATGGAAATATTTGCTGAGAAGGTGGTGGTATACTTATCCCAGTGGAGTCACAAGAGATTGGATATTCATAAGCAACAGTGCTTGAAGATGCCTAAGCCCTAGATTTTTTTGATGTCAATAAAAGTTTCTGGGAATTAAGAGCTTCGACAGAAGAAATAACAACAGAAAGATTTTTTGAAATACCTGATGTAGCATTTTGTGCAGCACTACTGGTTTGTCTTAGTAAAGCCCTAGCCTTCCTCAATATTTCTTCTAGATTTGAAACAGGTGTTGCTGGTGGCCCCTTTGGGTTTTCTCTGGTACTTGGTCTTATTGAAGCCACCTTATATCAATGGAGTCACAAGATAGATGATTGCAACTGTAATAATGTCCAAGCCTTGTATATCATTAAAGCATGGATCTATGTCATCTCCGAGGGAAGCTGAGCTTCAATCTCCTCTCCCCGGCAACAACGCTACTTTGTTATCACTCCAGGAAAATCCTCTAGGTTGTAGCTCGAGGATGCCTGATATTTTAAACTATTTTTTAGGATCTTCATATATGGGTCAAGTCAGTCGACCTATGTAACCTTTCCACTCTCAAGGCATGCATAAGACTCACTCGTTTACAAGGATTTTAGTTGCAATTTGCTTAGAAATTCGACTATAAGGTGCAGGGATGGAGAACTCACGAGGATGGAAGACTTACACACATAAAACATGCATATAAATGGCTAAATCCTACTGAGGATGTTATTTATAAATCAAATATCACTAATAGACAGGTAGGATGACAACTATTGACTTTTTAATAAATCTAAAATTGACCTGAATGCACATTCAGGCATAAACACAGTAAAGAAAGAGATGATGGCTGAACGGATCACAACAAAAGAGCTTATACCATGAAAAAGTAAAATGAGAAGCTTGAAAGTATTGTTGGCTCATAAATCCCCGAAGTTGAACCCTTATTATAAAATCAATCATGGGCTTTATAGCCTTCTACAAAAATCACAAATCCTGAAAATACGATCTATTTACACAAAAATAATTGAAAGTGGCAGCTTTTCCAGATTAGGGCTTCAAACCCTTGCTAACTATTTGTTTATCTACCATGAATATCTAGTTTACTGAGCGAGCTTTTAATGGCTGAAGTGGTCACTGATAATCAGCATTGCTGGTCCATTCTGAAATTTCCATCAACAGCCAGTGTTTCAGTAGTTAATCTGAAGTGACATTTCTTGTTTTAATCCACTAGATTTTTCTACGTTATTGCTGCAGTCATCGATCGGAAGCTTTGTCTTCTATTCCATTGGCACCCTAAGTCCCAACGCTACCGCAGTGTCATTTCCTTAAATCACTAGCATCACAATGGTCTCTTTATCAGCGATCGACAACTTTTTCTTTTAGCTTATTGATGCTCCAAATCTCAATGTTGGTGCTCTCCATCACTAGCTCGTCAGCGATCCGGAGCTGAAATAATTATGCATCAGAACCTTTTATCTGAACACTACCGTAGTTTTGGAGGTGAAATGAACTAATTATATTGCTACTGAAGGTTTATTGGTGACGTTTGAATCGAAGCTTTAGTCTTCTGTGCCATCGACACTATGGAGGAGCTTTGTTGTAAACTTCGTCGATCCGTTGTCCTTAGATATTTCGATGAAATGTTCATCTGGTCATGGAATCCGCATTCTATCTTTCTTCCACCGTGGCGTCTCTTTAGTAGACTAACTCGCCGATGGTTAGTGTTTTCAAGTTTCGATTTCTGATACTTGACTTCAGCGGTATTTAGTTCTTCATGTCATCGACATTTCGAAACTTTTCAGCCTTGCCCCGTCGCTATGTTGTCTTTAGTTCTTCTGATCGCCGAAGAGTTCATCTATTGTCTCGCTATTGGAATGATTCTTGTCATCGATCAGAGCTTTAGTCTTCTATGCCTTCGACACTGCGGAGGAGTTTAGTTGTAAACTTCACCGATCTGTAGTCCTTCTGTCTCCCGCCATTGTGGCTCCTTAGGAAACTAGATCAGCGATCGTTAGTCCTTTCAAGTTTCGACGCCAACACTACGGAAAATTTTAGCTTTATCTCGCCAATCTGTAGTCTTTAAAACCTCTGATCCCTGTTAAAAAGCGCTCCGATGGTGTTCAAAAAGTTTCAGTAATGCGCCTAATTGTCGAAAAGGTTTTCCACCTGTTATCTATCTCCCAATGTGGTTGTAGATGTTTTCCCACAAATACACAACAAACATCATAGCATGCTCAAAAAAACTAAAACGCTGAACCAGTTGCATGCCCATCCAATATAGAACCCTGAACCAGTTGCATGCACAAAAAACCCTGTCACAACATACCCAAAAAAATGAGGTGATACTTACTCGTTGAGCCATGAGCTCCTAAATCCAAACTGTGGATCGAACCCATGAGCCACTGCGAAATGATAGACATGAGCTACTCCAAAATTCATAAAATTGTCCAAATTGCATATAACTGTGTAGAACGAGTCATCCATATTTTATATTATATGTATTTTATGTTTACTATGTCTTTTTATTATATATTATTTTATCATCATCATCCATATATAGGTAGTGATATGAAAGTTAATTTCTACACATATCCACATATAGGTAGTGATATGAACTTTTCACCAACATTCAAAGTAAGTAAAACTTACTGTATTTCAAAGATACTTGTTTTGTAATCCACCAACATTAAGAATAAGTAAAACTTAGTTTACTTCAAATATTCATTTTCGAAAAAAAATGCATAATACTGGCAAACCTTTCAATCAAAAAGTGATGAGAAGGAAATTGTTGAATATAGCCAATAAAATGAAAGGATTTTTTTGTATCCTTGAAATACTTCTTATATCTAATATATTTCTTGACTTCTAGAACTATGGGTCCCAAATATAAGTTCAATAGAGAGGTTAAAATATAAGAGTAAGAAAAACATCCTAACTTGAATAATGAACCTTAACATTAATGAGGGAAGAACCATCTACATAATGACACATCCCTATCTTGGATAAATGAAAATAAAGTTCGACACCATGATGACAAAGATGATGGTGATCTTGAAGATGATGATGTTTATGTTAATGATGATGACGATGATAATGTTGATGATGATGATGACCATGCCCTTATGAGGATGACGATGAAGATGATGATGTGTGATGATGAGGGTCCAACGTCATCGTCATCAAAGTATCAATTTGCTTGTCACATTGGAGCACCGTGACCCAATTTTCACAAAAAGTATGTCCATTTAATGTCCAGTAAAAACATATTTCTTCAGTTTATCCATTTAATAAGATAAGATGGTTGTATATTTTAACATTCTTGATATTCATTTTTTAATTGTCTTATTCATGAAGTCTCATGATTGGATTTTTGTTCATGGTGAAGATCGATGCTACATCTAATTATCATGAAGATGAAGACGATGGTGATCAACATGATGAAGCTGATGGTGATGATGATGATCATCTTGATCCTCATCCTTGATGATGACGATGATGATGATATCATAATCATCATGATCCTCATCCTAGATGATGATGATGATGATGATGATATCTTCATCATCGTGATCCTCATCCTCGTCATCATCATCATTTTCATCAGCATCATGATGTAGATCACCATCATCATGGTCGTCGTCGTCATTGTCGTTTCCTTCATCATCATTGGCTTGCGACTATGGATTTTTGGATGATGATGATGATGATGGAAAAGATGATGATGATGATCATCTTCATCATCATCATAACCATCATCACCACCATCTTCATCATGTTGATCATTATCATCCTTATCATTGTGATCAACACAATGATGACCATGACCATGAATACGATGACCATGACCATGAATATGATGACGATCAACATGACTATGATGATGATAACAATTATGATGATGATGAGGGCCATGGTGATGATGATGATGTTGAGGGTCATGGTGATGGTGATGATGATGATGATGATGGTGATGGTGATGATGATGGTGATGGTGATGGTGGTGATGGTGATGATGGTCATCATGGTGGTGATGAGGGTGATGTGGATGATGATGGTGGTCATGGTGGTGATGATGATGATGGTGATGATGGTGATGGTGACCATCATGGTGATGATGGTGATCATGATATTTATGGTGGTCATGGTGGTGATGATGGTGATGTGGATGGTGATGGTGAAGATGATGGATGATGATGGTGATGGTGAAGATGGTAATCATATTCATCATAACCATCCTCACCATCATCACCATAATCTTCATCATCATCACCCTCTTCACCATAATCATTATCGTCATGATGATGATGATGATGAGAATGGAGATGATGACAGTGATGATCATGATCATGATGGAAAATATGATGATCATCATCATATTCATCATAATAATCATCATCATCATAACCATCATCACCGCCATCTTCATCATGTTGATCATCGTCGTCTTCATCTTCATGATCAACATGATGATGATGATGATGATGAGGGTCATGGTGATGATGATGATGTTGAGGGTCATTGTGATGGTGATGGTGATGATGATGGTGATGGTGATGGTGATGGTGATGGTGATGGTGATGGTACACTACTACATTTCGATCCAAAATCCGACGACACATGGATTTCTTTTTTTAAACCCACCAAAAATCACAAAGATAATTTTTTTTTTGAAAATGTGGCCATAAGCGTCGCTTAAGCGACGTCTATTCTCATAAGCATCGCTTAAGAGACAGATATCCTCATAAGCGTCGCTTAAGTGACGGTGCATCAAATTGGTCAATTATAAACATTTAATTTCAATTTTCATGGTCATATTCATCTTCATCAAATAGGGTCATATCATGTTTGTTGGAAAGTATGGTTTTTCCCCTTCTCTTTTCCTTTTGACTGGATATATATCTTTTTCTTATTTAGTATGAACTGCAATTCTGGTATGTTGACTTTTACATCATTTTTTATTTTAGCATGGGAATCTTCAAGTCATGCAAAGTTTAATTTGCTTCATTTCCATCCTTTGTAAATAATAGGCCCAACTTGTCACATGGTAATCTATGACTAGTCCAATTGTCCAATTTTACGTTACTAATAGTGTTTTCCATCAAGATACCATGTATATCCACTAAATATGTTATCATGGTCTCGTTATAATACATTTGATACAAGGTCTCTAGTCGAAATTCCTTTATCAATACAATTATGGTGGCATATTTATACAATTTTAGAAAGTGTTGCTTATCATTTTGTAAAGTGTCAAATTCCCTTCATTGTTCACTAAGTCAAGATTGATGATGATTATGATGAAAATGATATGTTCCCTATCACCTTATTTGTCTAATATGGGGCTTAGTATCATATATCTAGTTCATATTAGGGTCATATGTGTACCCTAATACTAAATGTGTAGTAACTAATTTGGGATTGAGAGCATAACTTAGCTTAAATACAATGTAATATTGATCTCTAAGGATATATCACCTCAGATAGTACTTTTATTGCAATAGTTTACTAACATCAATTGATCTAGCATCCTCTATTTGAAGAAGAATGGGGTCCTAATTTAGAAATATAATGGTGAAAGTGGTTTTTTTTAACTCAAGGATTTTTGTGTTGTATGTACACATTAACTCAAGGTCTTTTCAAATTAACGTCAATGCATTAACATTATAATTATGCATAGAGACTACAACAATTTTGTAATTATATGTAAAATTACCCATTTCATGCTTGATTAATGCCTAATTAATAAAAACATTTTTCTTAGCAAAACAAGAGTGTTCAAGACAATTTTGCAAGAAATTATATCTTTAGAAAGTTTATGAAGACTTTTACTTAAAACAACACTAAAAAAATGATATCGTCAAAATCATTAATGAAATCTAGCTTCAATCATGAGAAAACACATTAAAAAAACAACATTTTATCAATCGTATATGTTCACAAAGTTCAAGCAATAGTTTTATTGTATATAATATGTTACTTTCACAAAGTTAAAACAATAGTTTTATTGTATATAATATGTTACTTTCAACTTCGTCATCGTATATTCCTAGACTTTTTACTATCACAAAGTTCAAAGAATAGTTTTATTGTATATAATATTATAAAAACTTAGTATAGACATAACTTTGTACCATATATTATTTTCCCTAGCACCAAAATAAATATTATTTGGGCCTTAGGACCACTTCTATGTGAAATTCATTCTTCCTTCCCTCCCGCACTCGCACAGTTTGCAATTGTTGATCACCTGCACGCTCAATGCCCAAAGTTGGAGCAAGGGTTTGAAGCACAGTTTGAAATTGTTGATCACCTACACGCTCAATGCCTGAAGTTGGAGAAAGGGTTTGAAGCACAATTTGCAATTGTTGATCACCTGCACGCTCAATGCCCGAAGTTGGAGCAAGGGTTTGAAGCATAGTTTGCAATTGTTGATCACCTGCATGCTCAATGCCCGAAGTTGGAGCAAGGGTTTGAAGCCCGACTATGCAGAGGAGAGGGGTCATAGAGGAGAGGGGTAGTAGAGGAGAGGGGCCATAAAGGAGATGATACAACGATAGTTATCTTGCCCCTTTGTCCTCTACAATGATATTTTACTAGGTGTGGGTACGGGTTTGGTTAGAAACAGTTTCCCAAGAGCGCGCAGGCAAGAATAAGAGCAACTACAAGTCACGGAATCGCTGGTGGAGGCAGAGGATTTGGGGTAAGTTTGAAGCCATTGAATCTGTGAGTTTTTGCTGGATCATTATCCCTTTAAGGTATGGCTGGAAAACACTCTGTAGGCTTTAAGCAATATAATGAATTTGTGTTTAAGCAGTATAAATTAGAAATTGTCTTGATGCAAGATCACTTGTCTTAAGGACTGAACAAAATTAATACCCAAAACCAAGGGAGTTATGTGTTGAACAAAGAATGAAATGGAGATTTCAGAAGTGACCCAGGAAACCCAAGATTGGAGCTTTGTTGCTGATCTACTAGGAGCCAAATAGCAACAGGCTTGAAGCTTGTTTCAACAGTCCCAATTCACACCACATCTATATTTTTCCAGAGAGCCCAAAGGGGACTAACCATCACCTTGATCACAGTGCTGGAGTTGAAGCCAAACTGAAATTTCATATGCCTTGATGAAGGAGGAACTCATTATTTGATAGCCTGAATAGCAGATGGACTGGAGCATGTGTGAGGACAGGTCACACCTTAATGCGTAGTCCATCCTCCTCTTGTGGGAGTTAATACTGCGATGAGACATGGCCTGTCCATTGCTGGATTCACATACATAAGCAATGGAGGAGGAATTCATTATTTGATAGCATGAATAGCAGATGGACTGGAGCATGTGTGAGGACAGGTCACACCTTAATGTGTAGTCCATCCTCCTCTTGTGGGAGTTAATACCGCGATGAGACATGGCCTGTTCATTGCTGGATTCACATACATAAGCAATATAAAGACTTATGGGATGGGAATGATATAATTATCCCCACTTTTCCTAAAGTGGTCTTCCCCCAGCCTTGTGTCTAGGTTGTTTAATTGATCCTCTTTGGCATTTAAGGAACAAAGAATATGGAGAAATCGAAAATCTTTGAAACCTTGAATTTCAATCATTATTTTTTTTACGATTTGCACCAATATTTTGTACTTGGGGATAGAATTGTTGTGCATGTTGAATTATAATGGTGTAGTCACCAAAGACCAATAGGAGGTTCCTTATGCTTGATGGAGAGGTGATCCTGATTCTTTGAATGAGAGTGGAAACCTTTGCTTGACTATAAGCATTCTGTAGACCCCATGAATATCTGATTTGCTGAGGTCCTCTAGGATTAATAAGGATCCCCCTGCACCTGCCACCCCTGTCATGTGGACTGTGTTATAATTTATAATGTGTTAACATTTTAGATTATGAAGTATGGTTTTCATCTTATTCTTTATGTTATGATTCAAGATCATATTTTCCTGGAAAAAGTTCTTCCAACATATTTGTATGATTTGCACATTGATTCACTAGGTCTTCTATTTCCTGCTCCCATTTGATGACATTACCATTTATATTCCCGGTCACGCTCTGACGTGAAATTGTATGGGACTTGTAGTTGTTTCTTGTTACCACCACATCCAAACATACTACATCCACGTAGGAGGTTTGTTGCTGTTAGAGCAGCCAATTCCACCTATACACATCCAAAATGTCTAATTAAATGTCTTATAACCGTGATTATCTCCTAGTTTAGGTTTTCCCCAATCAAATAAATTGGCAATCCTGTTCATTTGTACCATATTTCATGGCATATTCATTGTGATTTTGACTTTGCTAATGAAATTATAATGTGGTCTTGTGTGAAGTTTTTATATATAGGAAATGTTGATTTGTTCATTTTGGCAGGCTTGTTGGAGGCTCCGGGGACATTAAGCTTACTAAAGATGGGAACACCCTTTTGAAAGAAATGGTAAGTTTTTCGTATACTAATGAGGTTTCAGTGAATAAAATTTGATTTTAATAAGATACTTGGTAGATTATTCAACTTTCTCATTTTTGTTAAGCTTAAGATCATCGGCCATGTCCCTGAAAGAAGGTGAAGTAGTCAATTCTAGTTATATTATTTAAGTGTTTACTTCAATTCTCTATGATGTGCATTGTACTGTACATTATCCATTTAGTTTTCCTTTGTTCATGAATCCGTAGAAACGGGACTGGTAATAAGCAGTTTGAATATTAAAATGAGTAATAGCCTTGAAGGTTGGCTGTAGGAAAGATTAACCAATTATTGTTACAACTGAATTTTAAGTTGAATCTCTTTGTTTGAACTGAATTTAAAGCTGAAACACATGTTTTAATATCAACTTAGATGTTGGTTGTTGTCTCTTTTAAACTTTTAGTAAAATCAAACTGAAGGTTGGAATTAAATAGTATTGTGTGTAGGAATATGGAGTCTACATATTGATAGACACGTACATGTGTTGAGAGAATAATAAACTTTCAAAAATTTAAATGCCAGGGCAAGTACCTCATAGGGACCTTAAGGTAGTCTATGTGCAATACATGTACTGCTCTCTCAAATTAATCATCTCCCAATACATCAATATATAGCATCCTCATATGGTCATGGTGGTTTAACCACCTTCACTAGCCTTAATATTTAATATTTCATTTGTCACATCTAGTCAGTATATTACACAACATGGTAATTCCTTCTAAATTTTTTGCTGTAGTGCTAAATACCATGGATGATGGTGCACCACACAGTTGAAAAAATCACCAACTCTGCCAAGTACTCTTGAGTCAATCTCTGTTACTCTGCTTGGTCTCGTGTCTGTCATTTTGCTGGTGAGTCAAACTTGCCAAAAGCGAGTCAGACCTATAAGTACTCATTGGTGAGACCCTGATCACTGAGTAACTTGTGAGTTGTTTGATTCTCTGTGAGTCCAACTCACAAGTGGATGGAAAAAGTCACCAGTGTCAAAATATAATTTCCTGGGTCACTGGTGTTTGGAAACCCAAGGAAAGCTCCAATCTTGGGTTTCCTTGGGTTTCCATCGGATGTTGGATCAAAGTTTCAGTAAAATTGTTTGTGTTCGTTGCAAACAGTCTTGGGTTTTGAACCTCCGGCGTTATTCACGGATGCACAAGTTACCAACACAACCCTGAAAAATCTACAGTATTTTGCTGAAAAGAGAGTAAGAGGTGGGTTCTACTGTAGAAAAGGGCATAGATCTGCAAAAAAATCCCCTTAAATCTGCTGAAAAAACAAAAAAAACTGCCAAAGCAGGAGGGCATCAGTGAAAGAAAGGGTAAAAACCCTAGAACCTGTTTGCTGTTGAAATAGGAGTGCTAAAACCCTAGTTTAAGACCTGAAACAGTCCTGAAACAATGCTAGATAGAGAAAGAAGAGTACACGCTGTAACTGATACCATGTTGATATCAGAAGATAGTGGGATCTATTGTGAAATATCCAATAAGCCCTAATCTAGCCAAGCAAGATTACAATAGAAATGAAACATCACTTAAACGATGAACAAGAGAGAGATTGCATACCCAACCACATGAACAAGAGAAGCACTATCCCAAGAGGGTGACTAGGTAGATTTAGTCAAATATATAGAAATACAATAAATTGGGTTAATTACTCATATGTAGGCTTCACAAATTCCACCAATACATCAGAGGGTTTGCATGTGGCCTCAAGTGAAGATTAAACAGAATCTCAACATGAACAATTCACTGATGATTTATAAATAAGCCATTCAGTGCTATGCATGCATGTGCATTGGCCCTCCTCTGGTGCTATCTATGCACCTATGTTTGCCCTTCATTTGCAGAAGCGTTGGCCTTTTTATGGCCCTTGCAAGTGTGTTGGCCCTCATGGAAAAAGAAAAATTTGTAGGGTCAGGGGATTTTTGTAGGGCAGTGTTTTACACGTGCCAACCTTCCTTCAAAAGGGTAACAACAGCACTTGTAGCAGGGTTGCGAGAGGATTATATGCACATAACGATAAGAAACAGAGACCTTAACAAATTCATGGTACATGCTGTACAATTTTGTTCAAATCAACAACTTATCCATGGACATTAATATATTTTTGTCTTTTTCTAAATCTTGTCCTTATACTGTGCTGCTTCATCTGCATTATATGTTTGAAATGTCATCAAAATTAAATTAAAGCTTAATTATTTATTTCTAATTCTTAGCTGAATCAAACATGCAATGCTCCCTTGTAAAGAGACTAGTCTGTTCTATCTTGTAAAGAGACTACAGAAACTACTATTACACATTTTAAACTAAAGTTGGAAATCTCAATACAATTGGGAATCCAACTGATCCTTGCATCATATTCAAATGCTTTTTCAACTTTTGGAATTTTCTCTATTTTACCACTCGCATTCCTCAAAGGAAGATGAATACTTCTTGTGATATTTTTTGTTTTTGAAACCAATCCTTTCATCTGCAAAATTTAGGATTACAGGCAAAGCAACTTCAATATCATGTTAGACATCCACTATTCATAATCATGTCCAGAGAGAGAGGTGCATATGTAAGAATAATTTCTTCTACCAACAAGGATAGCATTTCATTTAAACAAATCAAATGCAAGTATATAGAGGGAAATTAAACTCCACATCTTTAGAAAAATGCCATTTCAAGACTTTCTAGATGACAATATATCATATTAAAGGAAAGTACAATACTAGTGTGATTGACAACACTTTACTAAGATGGCATATTCCAAATGAGAAATATCATGGTTAACACTTGCAGTTTCAGTATTGCACTTGAGAGATTTTCATAGCAGTTGTCAATGGGAATACTTATCTGAAAAGCTTCTCTTATCATGTCATGGAAAATATTCTTTTTATAGAGAAAAACCACATGTGATGATTTACAAATGTATTCTTATAACTCTTAACCAACAACTTTCAGTTACCAAATAAACTGAAACCATTACAAACAATTAGTAATTTTTTCTTTATATCACGTTATGCTCAATAAACATTTTTGTCACGGATTTTCTTTTCTTGTGGTCTTCTAACTTTAAAGATTTTATTGTTGGCATCAAATCTGTCAACTCTATTAGCCCTACTCTCATTGGATTTATGTACCTTCTAGGTCAAAAAACTGAGGGATTCTATGCTTAATGTTTGATGGGGCTTAGTGTTGTTTTTGGCTTGTTGAAAGGATAGGGGAACTATATGTTATTGATTTTTTATATGGGTTATTGTGAATATGTTGACATTGAGGGAAAAATGCAACAGGGAAACGAAATTTCCAGCATTTTGTCTTGGTATGGCCATCTATAATACAATAATTGCAAATAGCAATGATTCTCACCACTGTCCTTCGACTGAGCAGCTTTGTAGGTCATCCTCCTATCATGTTGTTGGGCACCATACTTTGTGTTTCCTATTGCTCCATTCTGTGCTGGTTTTCTGTCCCTTCTTAAAGGGATCATCGAGTTTCTTTCCCTCAAAGAGGGCTAGTTTCCTTTTGATTTAGCCACACAAGGCTTCTTGGTGTTTCATCAATAAGTGCTAATACTGCGTGGATAATCCCTTGAGTTACCTCTGTGTGGAGATTGTGATGGTATCCCGTGAAGTTGCAAATAAAGCTCTACTTACACGAGTTGTCATCCACAAAACCTAATCCGGAGGACCGTGTCTTGTGAGGTGTCAATAGGTATGTATGTGGATTTGCAGGTCAGAGACCTCAAACTCCTGGTGGCCTCGGCTTAATCTGGTTACCACTTACTCTCTTTTTTTTGCTTTTCACCCTCTTGGGGATCTTTAGGGGTTACAAGCATTTCTTCAAGCGAGCTATGCTGGAATCATTAGATTTTTTCAAGGACGATACTCTGAAAATATGTTGTACAGTTGGGGTTGTGGTTTCTTCTATTCAAGGCCCCAGATTGCACTATATTCACATCCCTAAATCAAACTTGGGTCAACAATTTAGGGAACTACTTGAAGATGTTGAAAATGCGGATGTCACATTTGATGTATCAGGGGAAAAATTTCATGCCCACATAGTTGTTCTGGCAGCACGTTCCCCTGTATTTAAATCCATGTTTTTTGAGTCCTCTAGGGAGTGGAATGACAAAGAAATTAGCATCGAAGGCACAAGGCCAAAGGTGTAACATTTCTGTATTTTCTTAG